>CM051016.1:10431339-10433839 GCA_027704905.1 Muraenolepis orangiensis | reverse complement strand
GAGGGCTGTTGTAGCTGCTGTGTGTGTGTGTGTGTGTGTGTTGCGGTAATGAGGGCTGTTGTAACTGCTGTGTGTGTGTTGTGGTAATGAGGGCGGTTGTAACTGCTGTGTGTGTGTGTTGTGGTAATGAGGGCGGTTGTAGCTGCTGTGTGTGTGTTGTGGTAATGAGGGCGGTTGGAGCTGTTGTGTGTGTGTTGTGGTAATGAGGGCGGTTGTAACTGCTGTGTGTGTGTGTTGTGGTAATGAGGGCGGTTGTAGCTGCTGTGTGTGTGTGTTGTGGTAATGAGGGCGGTTGTAGCTGCTGTGTGTGTGTGTTGTGGTAATGAGGGCGGTTGTAGCTGTTGTGTGTGTGTGGTAATGAGGGCGGTTGGAGCTGTTGTGTGTGTGTTGTGGTAATGAGGGCGGTTGTAGCTGCTGTGTGTGTGTGTTGTGGTAATGAGGGCGGTTGTAGCTGCTGTGTGTGTGTTGTGGTAATGAGGGCTGTTGTAGCTGCTGTGTGTGTGTGTGTTGTGGTAATGAGGGCGGTTGTAGCTGCTGTGTGTGTGTTGTGGTAATGAGGGCTGTTGTAGCTGTTGTGTGTGTGTGTTGTGGTAATGAGGGCGGTTGTAGCTGTTGTGTGTGTGTGTTGTGGTAATGAGGGCGGTTGTAGCTGTTGTGTGTGTGTGTTGTGGTAATGAGGGCGGTTGTAGCTGCTGTGTGTGTGTTGTGGTAATGAGGGCGGTTGTAGCTGCTGTGTGTGTGTTGTGGTAATGAGGGCGGTTGTAGCTGTTGTGTGTGTGTGTTGTGGTAATGAGGGCGGTTGTAGCTGTTGTGTGTGTGTGTTGTGGTAATGAGGGCGGTTGTAGCTGCTGTGTGTGTGTTGTGGTAATGAGGGCTGTTGTAGCTGTTGTGTGTGTGTGTTGTGGTAATGAGGGCGGTTGTAGCTGTTGTGTGTGTGTGTTGTGGTAATGAGGGCGGTTGTAGCTGTTGTGTGTGTGTGTTGTGGTAATGAGGGCGGTTGTAGCTGCTGTGTGTGTGTTGTGGTAATGAGGGCGGTTGTAGCTGTTGTGTGTGTGTGTTGTGGTAATGAGGGCGGTTGTAGCTGCTGTGTGTGTGTTGTGGTAATGAGGGCGGTTGTAGCTGTTGTGTGTGTGTGTTGTGGTAATGAGGGCGGTTGTAGCTGCTGTGTGTGTGTTGTGGTAATGAGGGCGGTTGTAGCTGCTGTGTGTGTGTTGCGGTAATGAGGTTTTGGTGTAGCTGCTGTGTGTGTGTGTTGCGGTAATGAGGGCTGATGAGCGGCTGTCTTCCAGTGGTCTCTGCACGGTTACCACGGGAACGGGACCTCAGAGGGGGGTGGCGGCGGCGGCCATATTGTGACAGACGCCGACGGACGTAAAACATTTGAATCTAATGTGGGGCTGTCAGGAGCGTTACCTTGGCAACCACATGGCTGTTTAATAGGGAGGAGAGACTGTTCTGTGTCTCTATCGTCTGGACCTGTCCTTCATCACTCTCTCTCTCTCTCTCTCTCTCTCTCTCTCTCTCTCTCTCTCTCTCTCTCTCTCTCTCTCTCTCTCTCTCTCTCTCTTTCTCACTCTCTCTCTCTCTCACTCTCTCTTTCTCTCTCTCCCTTCTTCTTTTCTTCTTTCTACTCTGATACTATCCCCTTTTGCTTGGTGTCCTCATCTTTCTCTCTCTTTCTCTCCCTCTCTCTCCCCCTTTCTCTCTTTTACCCTCTATCCCTTCCCCTTCCTCCCTCTCTCTCCCTCTTTCTCCCCCTTTCACTCTGTTTCTCTCTCTCCCTCTCTACCACTTTCTCCCTCTCTCTCTCTCTCTCTCTCTCTCTCTCTCTCTCTCTCTCTCTCTCTCTCTCTCTCTCTCTCTCTCTCTCTCTCTCTCTCTCTCTCTCTCTCCCTCTCTCTCTCTCCCCCTTTTTCTCTCTCTCTTACTTCTGATTTATGTTCATATGTCTTTGATATTGAATATAACTGGAATGTTGCCCTTGGAAAGAACGGGAAACACAGCAAGCAAGTCTGAGAGGGAGGGAGAGGAAAGAGAGAGGGAGAGATAGAGAGAGGGAGAGATAGAGAGAGGGAGAGGAAAGAGAGAGGGAGAGATAGAGAGAGGGAGAGGAAAGAGAGAGGGAGAGATAGAGAGAGGGAGAGGAAAGAGAGAGGGAGAGGTAGAGGGAGGGCGAGGAAAGAGAGAGGGAGAGGAAAGATGGAGGGAGGGAGAGGAAGAGAGAGGGAGAGATAGAGGGAGGGCGAGGAAAGCGAGAGGGAGAGATAGAGAGAGGGAGAGGAAAGAGAGAGGGAGAGATAGAGAGAGGGCGAGGAAAGAGAGAGGGAGAGATAGAGAGAGGGAGAGGAAAGAGAGAGGGGGAGATAGAGAGAGGGAGAGGAAAGATGGAGGGAGGGAGAGGAAAGAGAGAGGCAGGGAGAGAGACGGGGGATGAGGAGAAATGGAGGGAGGGAGAGAGAGGAGAATCCATGTCTTGACATTTCACACATTCTCCCCCGTG
>CM051016.1:10408839-10418839 GCA_027704905.1 Muraenolepis orangiensis | reverse complement strand
TTAAGGACATGAGACAGGTAGAGAGAGAGAGAGAGAGAGAGAGAGAGAGAGAGAGAGACACAGGTAGAGAGAGAGACAGGTAAAGAGAGAGAGAGAGAGAGAGAGAGAGAGAGAGAGAGAGAGAGAGAGGTAGATCGAGAGACAGGTGGAGAGAGAGACAGGTAGAGAGAGAGTGAGAGAGACAGGTAGAGAGAGAGAGAGAGAGGTAGAGCGAGAGAGATGAGATCTCTCCTCCTCTCTCTTTATATATATCCCCTCCACTCTCCTCTCTCTTTATATATATCTCCTCCTCTCCTCCTCTCTTTATATATATCTCCTCCTCTCTCCTCTCTCTTTATATATATCTCCTCCTCTCCTCCTCTCTTTATATATATCTCCTCCTCTCCTCCTCTCTTTATATATATCTCCTCCTCTCTCCTCCTCTCTTTATATATATCTCCTCCTCTCTCCTCTCTTTATATATATCTCCTCCTCTCTCCTCCTCTCTTTATATATATCTCCTCCTCTCCTCAGGTTTGTCTGTTGAGCTTTGAGTCAAAAGACTCTCCCCAGGAGAGAGAGGGTGAAAAGAGGTCCAGAGGGAAGGAGGGAGACAGGGGGGAGGGAGGGAAGGAGGGAGACAGGGGGGAGGGAGGGAAGGAGGGAGACAGGGGGGAGGGAAGGAAGGAGGGAGACAGGGGGGAGGGAGGGAGGGAAGGAGGGAGACAGGGGGGAGGGAGGGAAGGAGGGAGACAGGGGGGAGGGAGGGAAGGAAGGAGGGAGACAGGGGGGAGGGAGGGAAGGAGGGAGACAGGGGGGAGGGAGGGAAGGAAGGAGGGAGACAGGGGGGAGGGAGGGAAGGAGGGAGACAGGGGGGAGGGAGGGAAGGAGGGAGACAGGGGGGAGGGAGGGAAGGAGGGAGACAGGGGGGAGGGAGGGAGACAGGGGGAGGGAGGGAAGGAGGGAGACAGGGGGAGGGAGGGAAGGAGGGAGACAGGGGGGAGGGAGGGAAGGAGGGAGACAGGGGGGAGGGAGGGAAGGAGGGAGACAGGGGGAGGGAGGGAAGGAGGGAGACAGGGGGAGGGAGGGAAGGAGGGAGACAGGAGGGAGACAGGGGGAGGGAGGGAAGGAGGGAAACAGGGGGGAGGGAGGGAAGGAGGGAGGGAAGGAGGGAGGGAAGGAGGGAGACAGGGGGGAGGGAGGGAAGGAGGGAGACAGGGGGGAGGGAGGGAGGGAGAGAGGGGGAGGGACAGAGGGAGGGAGGGAGAGAGAGATGTACAGTGGGAAGGAGGGAGACAGGGGGGAGGGAGGGAAGGAGGGAGACGGGGGAGGAGGAGGGAGAGAGGGGGGAGGGAGGGAGGGAGAGAGGGGAGGGACATAAAGGGAGGGAGGGAGAGAGGGGGAGGGACAGAGAGGGAGAGGGGGAGGGTCAGAAAGGGAGGGAGAGGGGAGGGACAGGGAGGGAGGGGGGAGGGACAGAGAGGGAGGGAGGGAGAGGGGGGAGGGAGGGAGGGAGGGAGGAGGGAGGGAGAGAGGGGAGGAAACAGAAAGGGAGGGAGGGGGAGAGGGGGAGGGACAGAGAGGGAGAGGGGGAGGGACAGAAAGGGAGGGAGGGTGAGAGGGGGAGGGAGGGAGAGAGGGGGTAGGGACAGAGAGGGAGGGAGGGAGAGAGGGGGGAGGGACATAGAGGGAGGGACAGAGAGGGAGGGAGGGAGAGAGGGGGAGGCATGAGGAGGGAGGGAGAGGGGGAGGGACAGAGATGGAGGGAGGGAGAGAGGGGGGAGGGACAGAGAGGGTGGGAGGGAGAGAGGGGGAGGGAGAGAGAGAGGGGGGAGGGACAGAGAGGGAGGGAGGGAGGAAGGGGGTGGGAGGGAGAGAGGGGGGAGGGACAGAAAGGGAGGGAGGGAGGCAGAGAGGGGGAGGGAGGGAGGAGGGACAGAGAGGGAGAGGTGGGAGAACCATAGAGAGGAGGATCAGTGGATAAAACCAGCAGTGCAGAAACAATATGGACTTAGAGAGCTCTCTCTCTCTCGCTCTCGCTCTCTCTCTCTCTCTCTCTCTCTCTCTCTCTCTCTCTCTCTCTCTCTCTCTCTCTCTCGCTCTCGCTCTCTCTCTCTCTCTCTCACACTCTCCCTTTGTCTCTGTCTGTCTTTCTGTCTGTTGGTCTGTGTCTGTCTGTCTATCTGTCTCTCTCTCTCTCTAACGGTGTCCTCCTTCTCTCTAGTCTCTCTGTGAGGAGGTGCGGGGGAGGCGCAGGGCTGTCTCCTCAGTCCTCAGACTCTGCCAGAAGCTCCTGCAGCAAAGCCAGGTCCTCCTTCTCCTGCACCTCCTCCCACACCCTCCCCTTTCTAACCTCCTCCAATCCTCATCCTCTATATATATATATATATATACCTCCTCCTCCAGCTCCTCATTTAAGTTTCTCCTCTGTAACAGATGGGTCCCCTGGATGAGGTGGGCCCCGAGGCGGAGCAGCACCGGGAGGCCCTCCAGCTGTTGTCCATCAACCTGGAGAGGAGGTGGGAGGCTGTCCTCATGCAGAGCCTCCAGTGGAGGAAACAGGCTGGCCAGGGAGCTGCAGGAGGAGGCCCAGGTCAGTGAGTATATAGTCATATATATATATATATATATATATATATATATATATATATATATTAATACATATATTAATACATATATTAATACAATACATATATGAATACAATACATATACAATACAATACAATATATAGTAGTATATATAGTCATATATATATATATATATATATATATATATATATATATATATATAGTAATAGATTAATACATATAATATATAGCAGTATATATAGTACGATATTTATGCATATCACATATAGTTTTATGTTCATAAATATAATATACAGTAGTATTTATATAGTTAGATATTTCTATATAATATAGCGTTATATATAACTAAATATAATATATAGTAGTATATATAGTAAGATAGTATAGTAAGAAGGTCAGTGGGTCTATATATCATATATAGTCATATATATATATATATATATATATATATATATATAGTAATAGATTAATACATATAATATATAGTAGTATATATAGTTCATAAATATAATATACAGTAATATATATTGTCCTATATAAATATATATAACTTATAGTAATAGGTTTAGTTATTTCTGAATATATATATCATATAAAGTAGTATATATAGTTAGATATAAATATATATATATATATAATATATAGTTGTATATATCCAGGGTTTTAAAACGTTGTCCTAGGACCCCCTCAACATCATCAACAACACCCGTTACTCATACGCTGTTCAACCGAAATACCTTTCATTGTTTTAAACAGAAACACATTTCAATTTGAATTATGTTAATACCACTTATAAACTTTGTATATTTATATATATATATATATATATATTATATACTTATATAACAGTAACAAGACATAGTCCTAGGACTATGAACTGTAAAAAGATGAACAGTAACAACAGTAACAAGACATCGTCCTATGACCATGAACAGTAACAAGACATCGTCCTATGACCATGAACAGTAACAAGACATCGTCCTATGACCATGAACAGTAACAAGACATCGTCCTATGACCATGAACAGTAACAAGACATCGTCCTATGACCATGAACAGTAACAAGACATCGTCCTATGACCATGAACAGTAACAAGACATCGTCCTATGACCATGAACAGTAACAAGACATCGTCCTATGACCATGAACAGTAACAAGACATCGTCCTATGACTATGAACAGTAACAAGGCATCGTCCTATGACCATGAACAGTAACAAGACATCGTCCTATGACGATGAACAGTAACAAGGCATCGTCCTATGACCATGAACAGTAACAAGACATCGTCCTATGACCATGAACAGTAACAAGACATCGTCCTATGACCATGAACAGTAACAAGACATTGTCCTATGACCATGAACAGTAACAAGACATCGTCCTATGACCATGAACAGTAACAAGACATCGTCCTATGACTATGAACAGTAACAAGGCATCGTCCTATGACTATGAACAGTAACAAGGCATCGTCCTATAACTATGAACAGTAACAAGGCATCGTCCTATGACCATGAACAGTAACAAGACATCGTCCTATAACTATGAACAGTAACAAGGCATCGTCCTATGACTATGAACAGTAACAAGGCATCGTCCTATGACTATGCACCAGTGGTGGCTAATGGTTGTAATAGTAGGATAGGAAGGCAGGTGCTCTTGGTAAAGTTGGGTGGTGGGTGGGGATGTTAGTCAGGGCACATGAAAAACTGAGACACATTTGAAGCAGCACAAGGAGATTGTGTGTAACTAGTGAGCTCTACCAGAGGACAATTGTGCTGCTTAGAACTGTCTCTTCTTTGTCTTGTCAGAAATAAATCAGCTCTTATTTAGAGATGACTGAAGTCTGACCTGCTATCCTAAACCTTAGGAGAAGTAAGGAGCAACATAATAGATCAAGCTAAGACCAGTTTGAGAAATGATCAAGTTTTCGTTTGGATCTTACTGTGATCTCAAGATCACACGTTCAGTGAGAGAAATCATTGATCTTCAATTGGGATTGTGGTGAGACAAGAAGAAGTCTTATTTATTAGAAGCTGAATTTAAGAAAATGGTCAAAATATCACACTGATCTTAAATTGAGCTCAGTTTTATCTGGGAGAAATAGTCTAGACAAAGAGGAGATCTTATTTAGAATGTTCCTTTCTCTGGGAGTAAGCACTGATTAAAGTTTGGTAGAATTCTAATGGGTGTCTTTTTGAGATAAAGTTGGTCATTTGTGCTGTGAAAGCTGTTCTTCTTACATGTTCAAGAAATGGTCTGACCACAGAACTACATAATGCATAGCTTGGGCGGCTAGTGAGAATGTCAAGTCAAGTCAAGTGTATAAGTATAGCCCTTAATCACAGTTCAAGTATCCAAGGGCTTCACAGGCCACATGTTTACAAGACCCCCCCCAAACCCCTAGCACCACTAAGGGCAAGAAAAAACATGTGGAGAACCTCTAGTCTAGTACCTATCGGCAGCAGGGGTAGACTAGTGCTGGCTAACGGGTCGATTTAGCTGTAATGAGAGCTGAGGGGCACTCCTAGGCACCAAACAACAATGTAAAAAGGTAGGTTTCAAGTTTAGATTTAAATATTTCAACAGAGTCTGCTTCCCTTATTACAGGTGGCAGACTGTTCCACAAATAAGGCTCACGGTAGGAGAACGCTCTATTCCCTGCTGATTTCTTTATGACTCTTGGGATTGTTAGTAAGGCCGGCTCCTGAAGACCGGAGGGGCCGAGAAGGACAATAGGAACAATAAGGTCCTTCAGGTATGAGGGTGGTAATCCGTGTAATAAGTAAGTAGTAGCACCTTGAAATCTGACCTCGCATTAACTGGAAGCCAGTGGAGCGAGGACAGAATTGGAGTAATGTGGTCAAACTTTGTGGTCCTCTTCAAGAGTCTGGCAGCAGCGTTCTGCCCAAGCTGGAGGCTTCTGGTATCGGAGTTGGGTAACCCAGAGAACAGTGCTTAACCCAGAGAACAGTGCTTAACCGTAATCTCGTCTAGACGATATAAACGCATGGATGAGTGTCTCTGCATCTGCGGCAATGTTTCTACATAAAAAAAATGCAGTTCTGGTAATGCATTTATCAGAATGACAGTTGTATTTTGTTCTTCACATGACAATAAAGGCCTACTATAAAGATAGCGCCAATGACGCCTCACTATCAATTTTGACGGTGTATTAGTGAGTCATTTTAGCAGACAAGCCAAACTGAATTGAAATCGATTGTGTTCTGAGAGGGAAGAAGCATTTTTTTTAATGAAAAACGGCTATTTAGTGATTACTCCATTAATGATGAAAATGTGATGAATGGGAATAGAACTTTTATGCACAGCGGCACGTTCTACCAAACAAACCAAATGGAATTGAAATCGAGTGAGATTTGAGGGAGAAGCGTTTTTTGTGTAATGCATATTTGCCTGTATTTAATTCAAATAAGACATACTATCATATAGTAAATCACGTAAATTGTCAAATCGCAAACCAAAGAAACACCACCTTGCCACGGTCGGCCATGCTTTCTGTTAACGTTTGGCGTCGTTCACCGTGAACGCTTTGAGGTCGGAACTCGAAAGTTTCTAGTCTGAAACATACGACTCACCAGTATTCAGCATTAATGAATGACACAAGATAGATCCTTGCATGATGATAACCCACCCCCCAAAACTCTGATTGGGTATTCACCAGCGCAGTGAGCTCTGCTGATTGGTTCACTGAGCCTCTGGCTAGACCCGCCCTCAGGGAGGAGCGTCCTCCCTTACTGCCGTACACACTCATGTTAAAAACACACTCATGTTAAAAACCAGGCCTCTCGGGTCTGGCAGTTTTATAATGGACTTCAATGGGGAGCTTGGGGAGGACGGACCTCCGTACAGTACTTTTCAATTGCGGTAGGGGGCGATGTTGGTATTTTGACACGGGGACAAGATTGTTGTGTCTTTGAAGTGTTCAAATATTAATATTATCGGATTTTCACAGAAGCAGTAACAAGACCTCGTCCTAGGACTATGAACAGTAAAAATATGTGGCATAGTCCTAATCAACCCAGACATTTCAAATGACCAGTCTAAGGCTGATTTCCATTAAGTACTTCGACTTTCAAATCATGAATGTTTTGCTCCTTATTCAAATCATTGGCAGAAATCTCTTAATAAATCATAACAGAAGTTACAGAACACATCATAGTTATTAAGCCCACGCCCATGTTTTTTGGTGGATGTATTCCTCGCTCTTTAGATTCAAGCATTCTTTAGTTTTGTCCATATATTAAATATAATTATATTCCGGGTGCTTTGTAATCAGATGTCGCTTTAGCTTGGCTGGCTAAAAACCAAACTCAACATAATTGTCGTCAAATTTGATCAATTTAGCTCGTTTGGGCTTAGTGTGACTTTTTAAAAATATATTTATTTAATTTGACAAATGATTTGGCAGGTCGCGGACCCCAGTTTGAGAACCCCTGGTATATATAGTTAGCTATATATATATATATGAACAGTAATGTATATATATATATAAAATATATAGCAGTAGATATATAGTAGTATATATAGTGAGATAAATATATACATTGACCTGTTTTTTTGGTGATTATTCTGTAGGTATCAGGGAACGTCCTGGATCAGGACCTCAGAGAGCTGGACCTGGTCCGGTCTGGTCTGGTCTCACCAGCCCCAGACGGTCCGGTACGGTCCGATCCGGTCTCACCAGACGGTCCGGTCCGGTCTGGTCCGGTCCGCTCCGGTCTGGTCTCACCAGGCGGTCCGGTCCGGTCCAGTCCGGTCTCACCAGATGGTCCGGTCCGTTCCGGTCTGGTCCCGGATGGTCCAGATGACTGTTGGGAGTGGGATGAGATGGATATGAGCATCACAGCACCAGAACACCACCAGCACCTCCTCACTTCTCCTTCTCCTCCTCCTCCTGGGGGAGATCGGTCTCAACGTGGGACCGCTGGCTCAGCATCTGACTCCATCAGCCAATCAGAAGGCCCCGTCGCCGCCCCCTGGGCGACACCCCCTAGCAACAGAGTTTACCAGGTGTACAGCCTCCACAGTGTGAAGCTATCGGCTCCTCCTCCCCTGCACCTCCTCCTCCACCACCCGCCCACCACCACCACCTCCTCCGCCAAGAGCACCGCGGGACCCGGGAAACTCCAGACCCTGCTCAAGAGCATGAGCAAAGACTCCTCCTTCTCCTCCCTGGAGTCCCTCCCGGACCTCCTGGGGGCTGGAGGAAGAGGAGGAGGAGGAGGAGGTGAAAGAGGAGAGAAGGGGAGGGCGGGGGAGGGGGGGCGGGGGAGCGGCCGCTCTGAGAGCGAGAGCGGGATCGTCAGCGACACCGGAGACCCGGAGGAGCAGGAGGAGGAGCAGGAGAGAAGAAGGAGCAGTGAAGGTGGAGGCGGAGAGGAGCGGGGAGGAGAAAGAGAGGAACACGTAAGTAGCAGAAGGAGCGACCACCGTTGTGTGCTCCTGCTGCACGACCGAGAAGGAGAGAGCAAGTGGAGCGAGACGAAGGAGAAAGGAGAAGAGAGCCGGAGACTAAGGGACAAAGTGGAGAGGAGGAGGAGAGAGCGGAGGAGAGGAGGACGGGAGGAGGAGGTGCAGATGTTTGGAGACCCCACCTCCTCTCACAACCTGGAAGTCCTGGAAACCAGTGAGGGAAAGGATGTCACAGAGGTCAGAGGTCACCAGGCAGGAGGCTCCTCCCTGGCCTCCTCCACCTCCTCCTCCCTGGACTCCCTGCTGGCTCTGGGCCTGGAGCTCTTCCCCTCCTTCTCCCGGGACCTCCTGCAGCGCAGCACCTCCTTAGAGAGCGGCCTGGCTCCCTGCCTCAGCCCGGGGGGTGACCACGTCCAGGAGGAGGAGATGGAAGCGGAGGAGGAGGAGGAGGAGGAGGAGGAGGAGGAGAGGGAGGAGGAGGTGCTGGGAGACACCTCCTCTGGAGAGCTGAGCAGGAGAACCCTGGAGCTCCTGAAGCGTCTGGAGAAGATCCAGAGCCCTGCCGCCCCCCCCCCTGAGCTGGGGATGACCCGGAGCGTGTCGGACATGTCTGTGAGGAGGTGCCCTCTGCCCCACCGCCTGGCCTCCTCCACCTCCTCCTCCTCCCTGTCCGGGGGGGGGAGGCGCAGCGGCCTCTCGGGAGCGGGAGGCAGACCGCCTCCCCCCTCCCTGATCGCGGAGGGCTCGGCGGCCAGCAGCACGGAGGACTTCTCCTTCTCCCTGGGGTCCGAGGAGTGGGGCGGGGGGGCGAGGAGCGGCCTCCTCCTGCAGCCGGGGTTGGGGGAGGAGGAGCGTCGCCCCGGGCGGGGGAGGCGTCTCCCCCAGGCGGGGGACGACCTCAGCATGCTGGTCAACGTCTCCTGCGCCTCCTGCACGGACGAAGACGAGGACGACGGTGACCTCCTCTCCTGCTCCACGCTCACGGAGGAGGAGAGGCGAGGAGGAGGAGATGAGGAGGAGGAGGAGGGGAGGTCCAGTGGCTCCTCTGAAGATGAGGAGGGGGAGGTGGCGGTGGAACGGTGTGAGTACATGAGGAAGGAGCTGCACAACTGGATGAGACCTCCCTCTCGCCTCTCCTTCACCTGCTCCTCCCCCCGGGGCGAGCCTGACCTCCAGGATGAACTACAGTGTGGCTCCTCCGACTCCTCCTCGGATCCCACCTCCTCCTGTACGGTGGCCTCCGCCACGCCGCACGGCCGCTCCGCCTCCGCCTCCTCCGACAAGGAGAGGAGCGAGCGGGAGGAGAACCGGAGGAGTTACCTCCGTCGGCTGGTGGACGACGTGGAGAACGGGAACGCAGCGGAGGACCTCCTGCTCCTCCGCCGGGAGGAGGCGGGGGCTCTTCGTCAAGAACCAGGAGGAGGAGGAGGAGGAGGAGGAGGAGGAGGAGGAGGAGGTCTTCCGCTTCGGTCACGTGACCTCCGAGGACCTCCTCCCCTCTCCCGGCCACCTCTCTCTCCTCCTCCCCCCTCAACCCACCTCCTTGGTGGGCCAGCTCCGGGGGGAGCTGCCCTGTCAGAGCCCCTCCCTCCCCTCTCCTCCCTCCCTCTCCCCCGCGGAGGAGCCCGGCTCCCGGGATGCGTCGCGCCCGCCGAGGGGGAGGAGGTCCCTCACCGTCCAGGAGAGGTTCGCCTTCTCCTCCCTGGTCACAGAGGAGAGCAGGAGGGAGGTGAGAGACAAGGAGGAGTCCTCCCTCACTCCCACGAGACCGCACAGCGCCTGCTGTCACTCCTCCCCTCTGTCCCTGCATCCCTCCTGCACCACGGAGAAGAGAGAGGAGGCGGAGGACGAGGAGAAGAATAAGGAGGAGACAGAGGAGGTGGAGGAGAAGGAGGAGAGAGGGGAGGAGGAGAACACAACAACATGTGACATTGTGAAGGAGATCATTCATATGAGCTCCCAGGTCCAGACCCCAGGCCAGGGCGAGGTCTTCAGA
>CM051016.1:10398839-10403839 GCA_027704905.1 Muraenolepis orangiensis | reverse complement strand
GTCTCATATCATCTCTGGTTTTATTCAATGCTTGTTGAACATGAACTACTAAATGAACATCCAGGAGCCAATTAGTTCTGGACCTCAAGTCCTCAGGGTGGTCATGAGAGGGTTCTAGACCTCAAGTCCTCAGGGTGGTCAAGAGAAGGTTCTAGACCTCAAGTCCTCAGGGTGGTCATGAGAAGGTTCTGGACCTCAAGTCCTTAGGGTGGTCATGAGAAGGTTCTAGACCTCAAGTTCTCAGAGTGGTCATGAGAAAGTTCTAGACCTACTGGTTCTACTGGGAGCTGTCCAGTACAACCACAGTCTGCTATTGGTTCTACTGGGAGCTGTCCAGTACAACCACTGTCTGCTACTGGTTCTACTGGGAGCTGTCCAGTACAACCACAGTCTGCTATTGGTTCTACTGGGAGCTGTCCAGTACAACCACTGTCTGCTACTGGTTCTACTGGGAGCTGTCCAGTACAACCACAGTCTGCTACTGGTTCTACTGGGAGCTGTCCAGTACAACTACAGTCTTTCTACTGGGAGCTGTCCAGTACAACTACAGTCTGCTACTGGTTCTACTGGGAGCTGTCCAGTACAACCACAGTCTGCTACTGGTTCTTCTGGGAGCTGTCCAGTACGACCACAGTCTGCTACTGGTTCTTCTGGGAGCTGTCCTGTACGAGCACAGCCTCTGCTGGTTGCACTGGGAGCCGGTGGAGCAGTGGTGTCTTGTGGTGAATCCATAAGCAGTGTCTCCGTCTCTCCGTGACGCTGAGTGTGTGTGAAGGATGAGACGCTGATGAATGAGAAGAGAGATGGTTCTCAGCGTGGGCCGTCAGGAGGGCAGCGGGAAAGGCTTTTAATAATTAATAATCAGAGCTTTTATTGTCTGCTCGCAAAAAATGGAGACGCTTCCGGAGGTCGTGAAGGTCAACCGTTACCGAGGAGACAGCAGGCTGATTGCTGGACGGTTACACGGTATGAACATCAAACACACACAGAGCACTTGAATGTAGGGGTTAGACAGTACAGAGACAGGTCATTAAGGAGCAGGTAGGGGTTAGACAGTACAGAGACGGGTCATTAAGGAGCAGGTAGGGGTTAGACAGTACAGAGACGGGTCATTAAGGAGCAGGTAGGGGTTAGACAGTACAGAGACAGGTCATTAAGGAGCAGGTAGGGGTTAGACAGTACAGAGACGGGTCATTAAGGAGCAGGTAGGGGTTAGACAGTACAGAGACAGGTCATTAAGGAGCAGGTAGGGGTTAGACAGTACAGAGACGGGTCATTAAGGAGCAGGTAGGGGTTAGACAGTACAGAGACGGGTCATTAAGGAGCAGGTAGGGGTTAGACAGTACAGAGACGGGTCATTAAGGAGCAGGTAGGGGTTAGACAGTACAGAGACGGGTCATTAAGTAGCAGGTAGGGGTTAGACAGTACAGAGACAGGTCATTAAGGTGCAGGTAGGGGTTAGACAGTATGAGACGGGTCATTTAGGAGCAGGTAGGGGTTAGACAGTACAGAGACGGGTCATTAAGGAGCAGGTAGGGGTTAGACAGTACAGAGACGGGTCATTAAGGAGCAGGTAGGGGTTAGACAGTACAGAGACAGGTCATTAAGGAGCAGGTAGGGGTTAGACAGTACAGAGACAGGTCATTAAGGAGCAGGTAGGGGTTAGACAGTACAGAGACGGGTCATTAAGGAGCAGCTAGGGGTTAGACAGTACAGAGACGGGTCATTAAGTAGCAGGTAGGGGTTAGACAGTACAGAGACGGGTCATTAAGGTGCAGGTAGGGGTTAGACAGTACAGAGATGGGTCATTAAGGAGCAGGTTGGCGTTAGACAGTACAGAGATGGGTCATTAAGGAGCAGGTAAGGGTTAGACAGTATGAGACGGGTCATTTAGGAGCAGGTAGGGGTTAGACAGTACAGAGACAGGTCATTAAGGAGCAGGTAGGGGTTAGACAGTATGAGACGGGTCATTTAGGAGCAGGTAGGGGTTAGACAGTACAGAGACGGGTCATTAAGGAGCAGGTAGGGGTTAGACAGTACAGAGATGGGTCATTAAGGAGCAGGTAGGGGTTAGACAGTACAGAGACAGGTCATTAAGGAGCAGGTAGGGGTTAGACAGTACAGAGACGGGTCATAAAGGTGCAGGTAGGGGTTAGACAGTACAGAGACGGGTCATTAAGGAGCAGGTTGGCGTTAGACAGTACAGAGACAGGTCATTAAGGAGCAGGTAGGGGTTAGACAGCATGAGACGGGTCATTTAGGAGCAGGTACGGGTTAGACAGTACAGAGACGGGTCATTAAGGAGCAGGTAGGGGTTAGACAGTACAGAGACGGGTCATTAAGGAGCAGGTAGGGGTTAGACAGTACAGAGACGGGTCATTAAGGAGCAGGTAGGGGTTAGACAGTACAGAGACGGGTCATTAAGGAGCAGGTAGGGGTTAGACAGTACAGAGACGGGTCATTAAGGAGCAGGTAGGGGTTAGACAGTACAGAGACAGGTCATTAAGGAGCAGGTAGGGGTTAGACAGTACAGAGACGGGTCATTAAGGAGCAGGTAGGGGTTAGACAGTACAGAGACGGGTCATTAAGGAGCAGGTAGGGGTTAGACAGTACAGAGACGGGTCATTAAGTAGCAGGTAGGGGTTAGACAGTACAGAGACAGGTCATTAAGGTGCAGGTAGGGGTTAGACAGTATGAGACGGGTCATTTAGGAGCAGGTAGGGGTTAGACAGTACAGAGACAGGTCATTAAGGAGCAGGTAGGGGTTAGACAGTATGAGACGGGTCATTTAGGAGCAGGTAGGGGTTAGACAGTACAGAGACGGGTCATTAAGGAGCAGGTAGGGGTTAGACAGTACAGAGACGGGTCATTAAGGAGCAGGTAGGGTTAGACAGTACAGAGACAGGTCATTAAGGAGCAGGTAGGGGTTAGACAGTACAGAGACAGGTCATTAAGGAGCAGGTAGGGGTTAGACAGTACAGAGACGGGTCATTAAGGAGCAGCTAGGGGTTAGACAGTACAGAGACGGGTCATTAAGTAGCAGGTAGGGGTTAGACAGTACAGAGACGGGTCATTAAGGAGCAGGTTGGCGTTAGACAGTACAGAGACGGGTCATTAAGGAGCAGGTAAGGGTTAGACAGTATGAGACGGGTCATTTAGGAGCAGGTAGGGGTTAGACAGTACAGAGACAGGTCATTAAGGAGCAGGTAGGGGTTAGACAGTATGAGACGGGTCATTAGGAGCAGGTTGGCGTTAGACAGTACAGAGACGGGTCATTAAGGAGCAGGTAAGGGTTAGACAGTATGAGACGGGTCATTTAGGAGCAGGTAGGGGTTAGACAGCATGAGACGGGTCATTTAGGAGCAGGTAGGGGTTAGACAGTACAGAGACGGGTCATTAAGGAGCAGGTAGGGGTTAGACAGTACAGAGACGGGTCATTAAGGAGCAGGTTGGCGTTAGACAGTACAGAGACGGGTCATTAAGGAGCAGGTAAGGGTTAGACAGTATGAGACGGGTCATTTAGGAGCAGGTAGGTGTTAGACAGCATGAGACGGGTCATTTAGGAGCAGGTAGGGGTTAGACAGTACAGAGACGGGTCATTAAGGAGCAGGTAGGGGTTAGACAGTACAGAGACAGGTCATTAAGGAGCAGGTAGGGGTTAGACAGTACAGAGACAGGTCATTAAGGAGCAGGTAGGGGTTAGACAGTACAGAGACGGGTCATTAAGGAGCAGGTAGGGGTTAGACAGTACAGAGACAGGTCATTGAGGAGCAGGTAGGGGTTAGACAGTACAGAGACGGGTCATTAAGGAGCAGGTAGGGGTTAGACATTACAGAGACGGGTCATTAAGGAGCAGGTAGGGGTTAGACAGTACAGAGACGGGTCATTAAGGAGCAGGTAGGGGTTAGACAGTACAGAGACGGGTCATTAAGGAGCAGGTAGGGGTTAGACAGTACAGAGACGGGTCATTAAGGAGCAGGTAGGGGTTAGATAGTACAGAGATGGGTCATTAAGGAGCAGGTAGGGGTTAGACAGTACAGAGACGGGTCATTAAGGAGCAGGTAGGGGTTAGACAGTACAGAGACGGGTCATTAAGGAGCAGGTATATACAAGGATATGATGGAGTCTGCGCCGGTCGTCACGGAGACCAGGTAATTCCAACAAGACTGCAAACTCTTTGAGTCCACGTTCACTTCCTGTTTACAGACTGCTCACTTCCTGTGGGTTTGCAGACTGTTCACTTCCTGTGGGGTTTGTAGACTGTTCACTTCCTGTGGGTTTACAGACTGTTCACTTCCTGTGGGTTTGCAGACTGTTCACTTCCTGTGGGGTTTACAGACTGCTCACTTCCTGTGGGTTTACAGACTGTTCACTTCCTGTGGGTTTACAGACTGCTCACTTCCTGTGGGTTTACAGACTGTTCACTTCCTGTGGGTTTACATACTGTTCACTTCCTGTGGGTTTACAGACTGCTCACTTCCTGTGGGTTTACAGACTGCTCACTTCCTGTGGGTTTACAGACTGTTCACTTCCTGTGGGTTTACAGACTGTTCACTTCCTGTTTACATTAATAATAATTAATAATAATAATAATAATAAATATATAAATATATATATAAATATATAAATATATATATTATTATAAATAATATATATAAATATATAAATATATAATAATAATTAATAATTAATAGTAATGTACTCCAATTGATTGAAAATGTATGTGTGTCACTGAACCACACCTTGAACACACACGCATACACACTTACGCACACATACACACACACCCACACACGCACACATTCCCCTGGGAGTCAGAAGTAGTTGAGAAAGGAACTCTTGAATTATAGATTAAATGATATTATAAATTATATTATATCATATATATGATATATTATACATTATTTAATATATATAATATCATATATAATATATATGATATCATTTGTGTTATATATGATATATCATATATATCATATTATACAATGTAGAACATATAT
>CM051016.1:10363706-10387839 GCA_027704905.1 Muraenolepis orangiensis | reverse complement strand
CTCTCCTCCTCTCTCTGCTCCTCCTCTCCTCTCTCCTCCTCTCCATTCCACTTTTCTCCTCTGCTCAGTGATGCAGATCAACAAGCTAATTGAGATGGAGGAGCTGGAGGAGGCGCATCTGAACCTCCTGTCTCTGCGGCAGGAGTTCCAGGAGGAGCAGTGTGGAGAGGTGGAGGGGTCTATGGAGCAGTCCAAGAAGGAGAAGGACCTGCAGCTCCTCTACAGAAAGCTCAGGGACAAGGTGAAGACCATAGTGCGTGACTCCAGTTCCCTTCCCTCTAGGAACAAGGGTCACCTGGTGTCCGTGGCCCGCCTGGTCCAGGAGGAGGAGCGGAGGGACGGGGAGCCGGGCGGTCTGGCGGAGCCGGGGGGCTGGAGGGAGGTGTGGAGGGAGGCGGTGGGGGAGGGGGCGTTGGTCATAGTGGATGGGGTTCACCTGGACGCTCCGGATCAGAACTCAGCCTGGCTGGCGGTGCATCTGGGCCAGCTGGGCCAGACTATAGTGCAGGACCTGGAGCGGGTGAAGAGGGACCTCCGGGGTTCCTACCCTCCCAGCTTCAAGGTGTTCAGCACCTACGTCAGGTCCTACCACCGGGTGGTGGCACAGCACCTTAAGATGCTCAAGCAGCAAGTGAAGGAGCTGAAGGATATATTGGCTCTGTTGAACTGGATCCTTAACCACTATCAGAGGTACGTCCACAAGGTCTAACCCTACAGACATGAGGTCTAACCCTACAGACATGAGGTCCTACAGACATGAGGTCTAACCCTACAGACATGAGGTCTAACCCTACAGACATGAGGTCCTACAGACATGAGGTCTAACCCTACAGACATTAGGTCTAACCCTATAGACATGAGGTCTAACCCTACAGACATGAGGTCCTACAGACATGGGGTCTAACCCTATAGACATGAGGTCTAACCCTACAGACATGAAGTATAACCCTACAGACATGAGGTCTAACCCTACAGACATGAGGTCCTACAGACATGAGGTCCTACAGACATGAGGTCCTACAGACATGAAGTATAACCCTACAGACATGAGGTCTAACCCTACAGACATGAGGTCTAACCCTACAGACATTAGGTCTAACCCTATAGACATGAGGTCTAAACCTACAGACATGAGGTCTTACAGACATGGGGTCTAACCCTACAGACATTAGGTCTAACCCTACAGACATTAGGTCTAACCCTATAGACATGAGGTCTAACCTACAGACGAGGTCTAACCCTATAGACATGAGGTCTAACCCTACAGACATGAGGTCTACAGACATGGGGTCTAACCCTACAGACATTAGGTCTAACCCTATAGACATGGTCTAACCTACAGACATGAGGTATAACCCTACAGACATGAGGTCTAACCCTACAGACATGAGGTCCTACAGACATGAAGTATAACCCTACAGACATGAGGTCTAACCCTACAGACATGAGGTCCTACAGACATGTGACTGTCATCATGTTTTAAATTAACCAAATGTTTTTTCTAATAAACCAATCAGATCAGTTGAGTGTAATGCGGGGTTGGAGTAAACATGGCAGTACTTTTTATTTAGAAGATTTTAGAAGAATCTTCTCTGCTTCCTTCCTTGGCAGTGAGAGGATCATGGGAAGCCCGTCCCTCCGACCAGAGATGCAGTCTGAGAGCACCGAGCTGGTCCTGGACCAGGACTTCCTAGACCAGCTCAATGACCAGTGCTGCAGCCAAGTCCAGGTGTGCTTCTGCTGGTGTATTGGTTGTCCGGGAGGGGGGCAATCATTACTGTCCTCCTACTGTTTATTTACTAAACTAATACTGTACTATACTATGATGCTTTAGATTAGATTAGAGTGCAAATGTTGCAAGTAAAGTGCATGGTAATATATAATGTACAGTGGTTGAATAAGATGTAAAAACTGTATACAGTACATATTTAAAGTACTTTAAAGTAGTATACTTTACTAATACTATGAAGTACTAGACTATACTAATGATGCTATAAAGTACTTTACTATAATTTGATGCTATAAAGTACTATTCTATACTATACTATGATACTATAAAGTAGTATACTTTACTAATGATGCTATAAAGTACTTAACCATACTATGATGCTATAAAGTACTTAACCATACTATGATGCGATAAAGTACTATACTATACTATGATGCTATAAAGTACTATACTATACTATGATGCTATAAAGTACTATACTATGATGCTATAAACTAAGTACTAAACTATGAGAGAAAATAATGAAGAGACTAACACTAACCCTAACACTATAAGTACTCTTCATTCTGCCCACTCTTGAATTTTATTTATTTATTTTATTATTATTATTTTTTTAAACTTCAAGAGTGGGCAGAATGAAGAGTAATTATAGTGTTAGGGTTAGTGTTAGTAGGGTAAGTAGGGTTAGTTGGTTAGTGTAAGGGTTAGTAGTGTTAGGGTTAGTAGGGTAAGTTAGTACGGTTAGTATAAGGGTTAGTAGGGTAAGTGTTAGTAGGGTTAGTGTTATTAGGGTTAGTGTTATTAGGGTTAGTGTTATTAGGGTTAGTGTTAGGTGGGTTAGTGTAGAGTTAGTGTTAGTGGGGACAGTATAATCTGATTTACTTAGCTCAGATATTCAGTAGCTTTGTGTTTTACAGTTATTTGTACACAATATATATGATGTATGTATATATGTTGTATTTATATGATGTATAGTATGTTATTATATATATTATCCTTTCACTGTCTGTCAGGTCGACATTCGTTTTTCACTTGGGAAACTTATAGAAATAGAAAATGAGTTTTGGAGGGAGAGGACATCACCTGATGTCAAGGACGGCTTCCTTATGTCACATCTTGATTTGGACATCCAGACGGTACGTTCTCTCAGAAATACAAACACTAACCCCAACACTAACCATAACACTAACCCTCCTAACACTAACTCTAACCCTAACACTACTAACCCTAACACTAACCCAACTAACACCTACCCTCCTAACCCTAAAACTAACCCTAACTGGAGCGACTGCAGGAGAAAACTTAAAGTCGCTGAGAGGCTGACGTCGGGCCTGATTGCCTTTGTCGGACGTGCTACCAAAAATATTTGCTGAGATCCAAAAATCAGTTTCACAAAATCCTATTTAATGATTATGAGCAACACGTAAACTTGCACAAAAAGTAATCAGTAACGTTACAGCTATCAAAGTGGCGGTCAACAAAAATACAGCGACCCACTCACCCTCTCTTCCACACACACACAGCACACAGGTGAACAGGCGATTATTAACCAAGTGCCGCCCATATCCATGTGACCCAACTCAATAAACACAAAGCGATCACGCAATAATAAATTATAATATTACAAACACAGACCAGACCAATACCAAAATTATGAACCATATAAATATAACAACAATATATAATAATATCCTTAGAAAGTTGATTCATGGCTACTACACTAACACTAACCCTACTTACACTATACCTAACATTAACCCTATCACTAACCCTACAAACACCATCCCTAACCTTTCACTAAGCCTCCTAACCCTAAAACTAACCCTAACCCTACTAATCATAAAACAAACCTTAACACTACCTTTCTTACACTAACACAAATATTAACCATACTAACCCTATCCCTAACACTAACCGTTCTAACCCAAACCCGAACACTAACTGTACTTGCACTAACCCTAACTCAACATTAACCCTGACACTAACCCTAACCCAAAATTAACCCTGACACTAACCCTACTTACACTAACCCTAACCCAACATTAACCCGAACACTAACCCTACTAATCATAACACTAACCCTTCTAACCCTAACAAAAACCCTTACCCGACTAACCCTTATACTAACCCTTACCTTTCTAACCCGTACCCCAACAGACTAAAACACCAACCCCCCACGTTAAATAAAACCCTACCATGTGAATGTTTCAGAGAGTCCAGGGCCTGGTCAGCAGCACCAGGACAGTTGACGTCCATCTGGAAAATAAAGTGATTCACGCTTGTGTTGAGGAGTTGGTGAAGTTTCCCAAGAGGTAAATCACTCCTGAGTGAAACACGTCTCACCCTATAAACACTCCTGAGTGAAACATGTCTCACCCTATAAACACTCCTGAGTGAAACATGTCTCACCCTATAAACACTCCTGAGTGAAACACGTCTCTTTGGTTGAGTGTTAATATGATGCAAGGGTTAGTGTTAATATGATGTGACCACATGAACATTAACCCTCACAATACGACTGTCTTCACTGAACCATTCAGTCAAAGAGACCGATTATTAAGGAGCAGGTAGGGGTTAGACAGTACAGAGACGGGTCATTAAGGAGCAGGTAGGGGTTTGACAGTACAGAGACGGGTCATTAAGGAGCAGGTAGGGGTTAGACAGTACAGAGACAGGTCATTAAGGAGCAGGTAGGGGTTAGACAGGACAGAGACAGGTCATTAAGGAGCAGGTAGGGGTTAGACAGTACAGAGACGGGTCATTAAGGAGCAGGTAGGGGTTAGACAGTACAGAGATGGGTTGTTAGGTTGTTATTAACTCTATTTCCTGTGCAGGTTTGAGGAAGCGTTGATGAGCAGCTATAATTCTACTGAGGATAACCCTTTAACTCCCACGCTCTGGGCCAAGTACCTCAACACCTCCATCAACAACTTCACCACACTACAGTAAGCACCACCTACACCACCTCCATCAACAGCTCACCATACTACAGTAAGCACCACCTACACCACCTCCATCAACAGCTCACCACACTACAGTAAGCACCACCTACACCACCTCCATCAACAGCTTCACCACACTACAGTAAGCACCACCTACACCACCTCCATCAACAGCTTCACCACACTACAGTAAGCACCACCTACACCACCTCCATCAACAGCTCACCACACTACAGTAAGCACCACCTACACCTCCATCAACAGCTCACCACACTACAGTAAGCACCACCTACACCACCTCCATCAACAGCTTCGCCACACTACAGTAAACACCACCTACACCACCTCCATCAACAGCTCACCACACTACAGTAAGCACCACCTACACCACCTCCATCAACAGCTTCACCACACTACAGTAAGTCACTCTATTTCCTGTAAACCCAACCCCATAATACCAGTTGCCTGGCAACCTGCCAAATGACTTGCATGTTCTGCTTCAGCTAACCCTTTCAATACAAAGTCCACCCTACCCTAACCTTAACGGTAACCCTTTAAATACCAAAGGCCAAACACATCATAAAAGACAATGCCTACCCTAGCCACAAACTGTATTCACTTTTACCGTCTGGCAGGCGATACCGCAGTATCAAGTGCCCTACAAATAGACTCCGAGATAGCTTCCACAGTCAGGCCATCAGGCTGCTGAACAAGGGCGTATAGCATATAACAATGTATATTTTATTACATTGATTTATATATATTGCTCTTTTTCTGACATATTGCATTTTATATATTGCATTTTTATATATTTAACTTATACAGTTTTGTACTTTTTTACTTATTTTTATTCTATTCTGTTTTTTAGAACTGCAGTCTGTCGTCGGGTATTGCACATACGATTTTCACTCATTGCTTATACTTTGTGTGAACTGTGAAGTGGCAATAAACCTGACTTGACTTGACCAAGCTAACCCCTCACCCTATCCTTAACGGTAAACCTTTAAATACCTAGCTAACCCTTACCCTCACCTTAACCTTAACCCTTGATTGAAAAATATGATATGATTTATTATGTTATTATTTATTAATTATTTATTATGTATTTGATTGGTCCCTCAGGCAACACATGGAGCAGTACAGAGTTCGCTGCTCCGGACCAGTAGCTGACTTCAGTCAGGAGGTGAACTCCCTGCTGGAAAGGCAGGCTCACAGTCTGGAAGAGCAGTACAACAACGACATCAAGGTGGGGGAGACTACCTTTAACCCTTTACCCTAACTCTGTGTCTAACCCTAACTCTTTTCCTTCACACTAACCATACATATTGCACATGTAGGGTTGGATTAGATTAAACTCACTGCTGGATCAGATTAAACAAACCCTTTACCTACTAAGACTTGGCTGGTGTTTTTCAGCTCTATATGAGGAGGATGATGACGAGGAAGTGGCTGACCAATGATGAAGATTTCCAGAAGCTATCAAGACGTGTGGAGCTTCTCTCTGAACAGTGCTCCCAGATGAGGCCCCCTACTGTTCAAGTGAGGTCACTGCTGGAACTAAACACCACAATAAGTAGGACTTGGCTCTGAGCCACAGTAGGAGAAGAATCTTGTGTGGTTCCTTCCTGTCCCCTCACACCTCATCTTCAGAACAATTGACCGGCGGACAGGAAGTTCCAGTGAATGGACATCTTGAACCCTTATTGTGTGCACCGTTTACAACCGTCAGGTGACTAGCTAACCGCCATCCTGTTGTTTTGATGAGCGCTAGGTGCTGGTGGACCGCCTGTACCACCACACGGTGAAAGACTACATCTCCCGGCTCATGAACAGCTCGTACTCCTGCAAGAACAGGAAGCATGAAGGTGCGGCCAGGAAGCTACGGGAGCAGTGGTGGAAGATTAACAACCTGTTTATTGACATGGTAAAAGCATGCTATGCCAAGTTATGCTACCCTACAACATGCTATGCTAGCCTTTAACTGTGCTAAGCTACAACCACCATTACACTACAACTACACTACACATACACCACAGCTACACTACAATTACACTACACCACCACTACACTACACCACCACTACAACTACACCGCCACTACACTACAACTACACCGCCACTACACTACAACTACACCGCCACTACACTACAACTACACCGCCACTACACTACAACTACACCACCACTACAACTACACCGCCACTACACTACACCACCACTACACTACAACTACACTACACTACAACACCACTACAACTACACCACCACTACACTACAACTACACCGCCACTACACTACAACTACACCGCCACTACAACTACACCGCCACTACAACTACACCGCCACTACACTACAACTACACCGCCACTACAACTACACCGCCACTACACTACAACTACACCACCACTACACTACAACTACACCGCCACTACAACTACACCACCACTACAACTACACCGCCACTACACTACAACTACACCACCACTACACTACAACTACACCGCCACTACAACTACACCGCCACTACACTAAAACTACAACTACACCACCACTACACTACAACTACACCGCCACTACACTACAACTACACCACCACTACACTACAACTACACCGCCACTACACTACAACTACACCGCCACTACACTACAACTACACCGCCACTACACTACAACTACACCACCACTACACTACAACTACAACTACACCGCCACTACACTATACTCATTCTGAATTTTTTTTTTATTAGAAATCCACACATGAATGGCTCCACCCCCTGGGAGACCATCTTTGTGACATCATCGGACGGGAGGACAAGAAGGACATCAAAAACCACCTGCAGCCTCTGGTGGAGCAGTACCCGGACCTGAGGTGAGGCAGGGTTAGGTGATTCTAGCGGATTCTCACTGGTCTGATTCCCAGAGAGAAGCACCTTGCTGCCATACTGTACCTCTTACTACGATAGCTGGTCCTAACTGGTTCTACCTGATTCCCAGCGAGAAGCACCTGGCTGCGGTCCTGTACTTCCGTGGGTTGGCGAGGGGCCGTGAGCGTCAGGTCATCCTGCAGCGTTTTGCAGAGCTCCAGAGGACGGTGTCCAGGGCCAGCGATCGGATTCTGTTCAGAGACATGACGGTCACAGTGAACACATACTGGCTGCCCTTTGCCTGCATGACCTTCCTGCTGCCCGACAGCTAGACCCCACGACCAGCCTGCCTGTGGGGAACCCAGACCCACACCCAGCCCTCCTTGGGGGAACCCGGTCCCACAACCAGCCCTCCTTGGGGGAACCCAGACCCACACCCAGCCCTCCTTGGGGGAACCCGGTCCCACAACCAGCCCTCCTTGGGGGAACCCGGTCCCACAACCAGCCCTCCTTGGGGGAACCCGGTCCCACAACCAGCCCTCCTTGGGGGAACCCGGACCCACACCCAGGACCCCTTGGGGGAACCCAGACACACACCCAGGACCCCTTGGGGGAAACTAGGGACTCAACCATTGACTGCTCCTCTTCATACTGAAGATGATGGAGTCCAATTAAGTCATTACATCATGACATGATGTAATGATATTTTTACATCATGAGAGGACATCATGATATTGTTACATTATGACATCACTCTTCCGTCCGCCAACTGCAATAGGGATTTAAATAAATGGGCTCACTGCTGAATTCATGAAAAATTGTTGGTCCACTTAACTAACTAACCCTAAGGTAGCTTACCCTAACACTATGTTTACAGTGTGTGGTTGAAGAAGCCTCACCTGGCCCCAGTCAGACTGATTAGAGTCTGGTTGCAGCAGCCTCACCTGGCCCCAGTCAGACTGATTAGAGTCTGGTTGAAGCAGCCTCACCTGGCCCCAGTCAGACTGATTAGAGTCTGGTTGCAGCAGCCTCACCTAGCCCCAGTCAGACTGATTAGAGTCTGGTTGCAGCAGCCTCACCTGGCCCCAGTCAGGGGTGGACTATGGATGACATGTTTCAACAAGTGCCAAAGTGATCGACTGATAGAAGACTGTTCTGTTATTAATTTCATCATAGACATTTGATGTTTTGTGAATACGACCAGAGTCTGGTCGTATTCACAAAACATTAAGGTCTCTCGACTCTGGGTCTGGTCACCAGACCCAGAGTCGAGAGACCTTAATGTTAACCGATTAGACTGAAATTTGGTGTGTGTGATTGTGGTCCCCAACTGTATATGCATGAATTATTTTAGCTCTATAACCTTTCCTTCACATAGCTGCCACAGACTCCCATTGTACCAAGCGGGATGAGAGGTGATGAAGGTAAGTGGTTATGAAGGATGTGCAGCTGTGATTTATATTGCGGGGTGAGAGGTGATGCTGCCACCTGGCGGCTGTAATATATATCACAATATATGTCACAAACTGAAGTCGGGGTACATGGATTTCCTCCGAGTTCACAAGTAGGAAGTTTGACTTCAGGTGACGTTCAATTAGACTTTTCCTGGTAAGATGTCACGAGTTCTTGACTTACGAGTTGTCTGGACAGCTGCATAACCTGTTTTTGAATGGGTGCCTATGGGTGGGGGGACTCAATTAAACTGTAAATGATGCTGGTTGGCTGAATAGTTGTAAGTCATAAAAAGGTACAGGCGGTATTAATTATATTCCAAGTGTAGTTCCAATAAAAGCACTTTTTGAGTTCAAGCCTTTGGCCGCGGGCCCCTTCACCCAGGAGAGGAATCTCTTGTGGTGTCGTCACCCATCTGAAGATCATTGATTCTAAATGCTATCAGATCACTTATCTGACTGAACCTCAACGGCCATAGCTCCAGAGGAAACGCCATTTGCAGAGATAACATATAACACAAGATAAGGCTTTTAAAACAAATTCAACAAATAATAATCATAATTACAGTAAAGTGGTAATTAGACATCCTAGTCCTATTCTGACCCCTGGTGGGCAGTTGGTAATAATACATCCACCGGGTATAACTTGCGGCAGTTCGTGACGATGCTCTCAACAGGTAGAATTGACGACAAATCTACTGAAAAAGAAGAAAACCCTGTTCGGTTAGGGACAAAGGTTTATTGTGACCCTACAAAATGACACCGGGATGGCAAAGAAAATACAAAACAAAAATAAAATTAGAGAAATTAAACAAGGGAAAGATTCTCATTCTTGTACAAGTCTGAAAGCTATTCAACATACATGGACCACTGTATAATCATATATTGTCATTATTTTATATTTAACATTTTATTGTATTTTAATGATGTGTAGGCTATAGCCTACATACAAAATGTAGCAAACATAATAAGGCAAATAAATAAGGTACAATTTACAGAAAAACGTAACATTCCTCAACTTTAGTCACTTTAAATCTCATCTCAAACATTGTGAATGGTGTACACCTTTTTAGAACTAGACACCCTTCGGGGGAGGATTTCAAATAGTCTTCGTAACCATGAAAAAGCATATATAGATACCCACAATTATACAACTTCGAAAAGTGGGTGCAAAAAAAAACAAAACAGTTCTTTCGGTAGGCAGTACAAATTGTAGTCAAAAGTGTTGCAAGCTAATCTATACTGAATCCCACTCTGTACACCTTGTGTTAGGCATGCAGGTTGATGCCCAGTGGCCAGTGAAGGAACTGTATTATACTAATGTCACCCCCCCCCCCCCCCCACACCCACCCATCTTTTAATAACTATTTGTTTATTATTTTACACACCAGATCAAAAACAATGTGGCACATGGATGGAAAAAGCATTGAACAATTCAAATGCACTCTTGGGAAGCTGTAGTGTCTATGGAGATTATTATTATTATTATTATTATTATCTGGTCTCTTGCCAATGTGGAGGAGGAGGATGAGGAGGGGGGGGGGTGGAAGTGAAGATTAACCAAATTATCGCCATGGATGGAAATGTACCATTTTGAAAAAGTGCATTGAAACAAGTTAGTATTTAATTACTCGGCTTTTCCATCTTTTACGCCCCTAAGCCAAAGTCAATGGCCAGCACATCCTTCCTAAAACATGTAACACCAGGGTTAATGCGGACGCTGGCATACGGAGTATCTCGTACAACATGGGTTAACGCTTTGGGAGAGGACTTTAGCAGGATTTCGGTTAGAACCTTATTGAAGCTAAAGCAGCGGACAACGTCAGAAAGAAAGAAAAGAGAAAAAAAAAAATCGGACTCTAGATGTAGGTGCAAGGTGAGAACTGAAGTAACATATCTGCAAGTTATATTTGGTTCCATTAACTGTAGCAAAGGGGGGAGGGAAACACACAACCTTGTCTTACTCTTTAAACCTCAGAGTGGGCCACTCGTGAAATGGACCTGGTTTTGTTCAGGGGAATGTCTGATCAATATTCAATGTAAGTTAATGATGAAAAACACTCACACTATGGGGTGTTCTAGGTTGGCTACCTTGTGTTTTTGAACACCGTCGAGTCCCTTATGATGCAAGTGCTCTCCTTTGAGACATTCCTGTGTTTGCTTTTTATCCGTTTGAAATTGCGTTTGGAATCAAATACAGTATTGTATTGACCAAACAAAAGGGGGCATTGCATTTCATGAAAGCAGAAAACCGTGTTTGTCTGACCCCTTGTTACGGGACTATATATTCTACTTTTGTGCATATTTGGCCTAGATAAGCACAGGATTTTGTAACATTATTCTTTCCACATGTGCTCGTCTAACACTCCCATGTGTCCGTACACATCTTGCATATGATCTCAAATCCCTGGACCACACACCCACACACACACCCCACCACACACACCACCACACCACACACACCCACACACCACACACACACACACACACACACACACACACACACACCACCACACACACACACACCCACACCTCACACACCACCCCCACACCCCTTCAGAGGACTTTGTACAAAAAAGCAGAGACATTTCCATTAAACAGAACACACATACATTTGGCCTTGTATCTTCCCCCCGGTCTACATGCTAGCAGCTCAGGACATAACGAACTGGGGCCTAGGCCACAGTGAGTGGGGTTTCCATCTTCCGTCCACAGACTAGGAGACTCGGCTTGGGCTACTGCATGTCAAATGTAAACAAGAGGTTGTGTTCCATTTGTCTCCAGGGTGCATTGTGTTTGCTCTCCTGTACAGAGCCAACACCGAGCGTTCTCCTGGCAACACGCAGGTCATAGGTACATATCTCTCATAACACCAGTATTCCTCCTGACCTGTTATTCCATCATCTGGGCACTGTTTGTTCATTTTGATAGCCAAATCAAGTTTTTCTTAACATCGTTCGTGTTCATCCTGTGCTTACTCTTTTAAGCGCACACACACACACACACACACACACACACACACACACACACACACCACACACACACACACACACACACACACACACACACACACACACACACACACACACACACACACACACACACACACACACACACACACACACACACATCTAAAGGGCACAATCCTCCCTGGGAAAAGGGACAGACGTCCTAATAACAAACTGAAAGTAAAAGTACAAGACAAAAGGAAAGTAATTTCAATAACAGTCCGTTTCACAATGTGAAAACAGAACCCCAAATAACAAATGGTGAACACAAAGACAACATAATGCATTGAAAAACATAACAAAAAAAATACATCTTTGCAATTAGCTTGTCTGCATCTAAATATATATATACTCCTAATTGCAGTATATCTTGTATGAATACATATCCAATTTATATTTTGTTTAACTCTTTGGCGCTCCGTAATGCCACTGCAATACATGTGTTACCGTTTTCTGGTAACAAATGCAACATACACAACATACCAGAAGCTGAAAATATGTTTTCCTTTACAAGTGCCATGTCATCAGGAACGGTCAGGAATAAGACCTCCTCTTCCTCCCTCCCTCCTCTTCCTCCCTCCCTCCCTTCCTCCCTCCCCCTCCTAACTGGGAATGCTCAGGTAGCTCACCACCATTAATCCCAACATCCTGCACCAACTGTTTAGCTCACACCCCCTGCCCCGCCCTAAGAGCTGCTCACTAACCCAGCTGTAACGGGTTGGGCAACCTTTGCCCATGCCTTGCTGGCTTGCTAGCTGGCTTGCTTGCTGGCTGGCTGTGGAGGTTAGCGTTGAGCGGCGGCTGGGTCTGTGGCAGCGGGAACCGCCAGTGAGAGGGTCACACGTCGAGGGCGAAGGAGTCTTCCACAGTCGAGGGTGAAGAAAAAAAAAAACCGAACTGAACCAAACGGGATGTGGTACTTGACCCCTCAAGTGGACCACGTCCACAGGCGTGCCACGGGGCGGGAGAGGCCGGCCGGCTGGGCCAATCGGAGTGTGTCTCGACCTTTTGTGAGGGGGGGGGGGGGGGGTCCTGTGATGTGCTGCTGTTGGCCACACTGTGGGACTGGTGGGGAGGGGCCAGGAGAGCACTAAGACACAAGGTCCTCAGCCGTTAAGGAGGGGGGGGGGGGGGGGGGGAATATAAAGAGAATACAAAAACACATGGGGGTGTAACGTGGCATCACAGTGGTCCACCTTAAACATTTCTCCGAGGGGAGTTCAGGTGGAACGAAGGTGTGTGTGTGTGTGTGTGTGTGTGTGTGTGTGTGTGTGTGTGTGTGTGTGTGTGTGTGTGTGTGTGTGTGTGTGTGTGTGTGTGTGTGTGTGTGGCGGGGAGGAGGGGGGCGGGGAGGAGGGGCGCTCACCAGAGGGCGGTGGAACGACGTCCTTCAATTGGCACGACAGGGCGCACACGCGTCCAAGTGCAGCCCTTGTTTGGTTTTTTTTGAAGTAGATCCCCTTCAATCTTCATGGATGGCCTGGAGGAGCCAGACTAAACGTAATACTACTAAGAAATAAGCGAGGTGGAACCTGCCGGACAGCGCGGGGGGAGGCCTCCATTTTGAGTCAAGTGTGTGTGTCACAATCCCAGGGGCCCCTTGGTTAGTAGGTGACCTTGGCCACCGCCCGCTCCCGCCCGCCGCCCTCCGCCAGGCTGTTGACGGAGCGCTTGCGGTTGCGCTTGAACTTGTTCAGGTCTTTGTCGAAGACCTCGCCCGAGCGCAGCGCCGACACCAGGTCGTCAAACTCGCCGCCCACCTCCTCGGAGCCGCCGCCCTTCTTGGACCGCCGCTCGCGTTCCCTCTGCTCCTTCAGCTGGAGGGAGACGAGAAAGGCGGGGAGGAGAAAAGATTAGCCTGGAGAAATAATGTCTCCCTCTCCCTCTCTAGAGGGAGAAAGTGTGAGCTTAAGCAGAAAAGATTAGCATCAATGAATCTTCTTCCCTCTCCCTCTCCTCCTTCCAGCCTCTCGCTCCCTCTTTCCCCTCCTCCTCCTCCTCCTCCTCCTCCTCCTCCTCCTCCTCCTCCTCCCTCACCATGGCCTGCATACAGGCCCCTCCCCTCCTCCCTCACCATGGCCTCCATGCGGGCCCCTCCCCCCTCCTCCTCTCTCACCATGGCCTCCATGCGGGCCCCTCCCCCCTCCCCATGGCCTCCATGCGGGCCCCTCCCCCCTCCTCCCCCCCTCCTCCTCCCCCCTCACCATGGCCTCCATGCGGGCCCTCCTCTCCTCCTCATCCTTGCGTCGCTGCATGTTCTCCAGGTCCAGCCGCGCCTCGCTGAATGACTGCAGGAAGGTGTCGAAGATGCCAAAGAACTCATCAGGCTGCATGCGGCCCTGCTCCTCGCCAAAGTGCTTCAGGGACTTGTTGTACTGGACGTGTGCAGAGGAGAACCCACAGAAAGATGGAGAGGGAAACAAAAGACCACAATAAGGGAATGGAAAGTGCTTTTATCGTATAGAGTATGGATTGTGTGTTTAGGACACACACACACACACATTACGTAAGACTTTGCGTGGGGGGGACCACCATATGTCATCTCCTCTCACCCAAGCTGCCCCCTTGCGTGGGTGCCAGGACATATTTCCAGCCAATTTAGCCTTCGCACTCTCAAAAATTGAGATTGCCCCACGCATGATGAAAAACGTCTTCTCTGTGCAAAGCGGATGATATCAACCCCCTCCGATCAGAGGGGGGGTCTTTTTAATGAAGGATCTTATTAAAGGGGGAGTTTGGGTCTTACTGATGCCATCTGGGCACAGCATTAGGGAGCATAAGTAGAGTTGTGTAACAACTGTGTGTGAGTCACAGAGGAACCCGTGCGCCTTCGCACAGCTCTGGTTAAAATATAGAAACACTCTTTTCCGTTCAGTTTTCATTTTGTTTTTCCTTTTTTTAACCACCGCCACCGCTGACGTAGATTTCAATATTTTTTTTTTGGTCTGTGTAAACATACAGAAACAGATGGCCCGTGTTGTTCCTTCATTTTCATCCTACGCTGGAATAAAAAAAATGTCACAGTTTGGCTGCTGGAAATAAAAAAAAACACTACACACTGCATTGTCCAAATGTGTGGGTGTGCTGTCAAATCCCCACCAATCTCTCTGTGGCTGAGATGGTGGGGAAATAAATCCCTTGGCAGCCTCTGTCCCAATAACCCTCCATGACCTGGGAACACTGTAATCCCTTTGTAATGGATGTTAGCCATGTGTGGCAAGCAATTCACACACTTATGGATGGACACACACACACACACAGCTAGGGAGCCTGGGTGAGTGGGTGGCTCTTGTTGACTCATCGTCCGGCGTCTCAAACAGACCGACAGAAGTCCTGACGCGGTGGGGGAAACCCTGCGCCTCCGGACCGCTGGTCACTTGGTGAGGAACGAGGAGGACGAGGAGGAGAGGGGAGGGGTGTGGCGTCCGCCACCGGCGGCGGTTTATTTTCCACTTGTTTTTTCAGAGTGTAAGAATACTTGAAACACTTCTTCTCCTGGGACACGGTCCCTTTCCCAGGGGATCGTAAGCCTTTGAAGACACGTTCCGCCGAACCCTTGACGGAGAACGGGGTGTCTGTCTGTCTGTGTGTGTGTACGTGTGTGTGTAAGGGGGAGGGGGCGGGGCTTACCTTGTCCTTGGCCTCGCTCAGCTGGTCCTCCAGCTCAGAGAAGCTGAAGCCCGCCACTGTGATGAAGTCCCCGATCACGGCCACGAACTTGTCGCCGCGCTCCCGCGTCCTGCTCTGCTGGTACTGGAGCTCCTGCGTGGTGGGGGAGGAACCGTCAAGAACGCCACTTCAGCACACAATCAGACGGCCAATCGCACGCAACACCGGAAGCAGCCTCTACTGTCCCGCAACATGTGACCCCCAGTGTGGTGTCCCATCATGAAAAGGCTTGACTGACTACCAAACTTTTGTTTGTCGCATTTTGTTCCTTTTCGGTCGTGGCTCTGAACTCCCCGCCTACCGCCGGATTGAATCCTCTTTATTGGTCACACACAGTGGAATTGTGTTTCTATGCATTTAACCCATCCTAGTATTGGGAGCAGTGGGCAGCTATTGTATATACAGCTGCCCGGGGAGCAGTGTAGGGGGTCTGGTGCCTTGCTCAAGGGCACCTCGGCAGTGCCCAGGTGTTTCGGGGACTTGAACCGGGGACCCTCCGGATCCCAAGCCAAGTCCCAACAGACTGAGCTACTGCTGAGGGGCAAGGAGGACTACTCACCGCTTCCAGAGCCCTCAGTCCACTCTTGATGTTGTGCACCTCCTTCTCCAGCTCTGCCATACTGGAGGGGGGGGAGAGAGAGGCAGACATGTAAGAACCATCTCTTTAACTGCTAGCTGTAGTCCCAGTGGGTTTCAGGTTGTTTTGTTTGGTGACTCAAACGGGCATTAAATGCCTTTCATTTTGTATTTTCTATTCATTATTTATATTTTATTGTTATATATGATGATGATTATTACCATCTTGCACACACACACACACACACACACACACACACACACACACACACACACACACACACACACACACACACACACACACACACACACACACACACACAGTGGGGGGGTACTGACTTGACTTTGGCGGCATCCTGTATACTGGCCAGGTCCTGCTGGATGTTCAGTGTGTCGGGGTAGTTCTTCTCGAAGATCATGATCAGATAGTGCAGCATGGTGATGTTCCTGGTATTACACACGACAGGCCGGTCAAAGCGTGTAGTGTGTAGACCCAGCACAGATAATACACTGTACCAAAGGTTAGGGGTGTGCAAAAGGTAAGGTATGTGTGGAGTGTGTGTGTGGTTGGTGGCTGGTTTAAGCAGCCTCTCACCAAGCCTGATGACTGGTTGCTGGTGAGGCTGCACACCTGTGGGTCATTGTTAATCAAGGCCCACAGGGTAAAACAGCCACCACTACCACACACACTCGAGGAAGAGCTCTAGCATGTACCATCTGCTCCGTTTAATAAACCGGATTCCTTGTCTTCGGGAGAAGCCCTCAAGCAGCCATTTTAACGGCTTGTCGACTGCTACAGTAGGATTATCCCAGCTGCTGCACTGACATGCTTGTTTAGTTGCCTCCACGTCAGAGTTTGAATTTGGAACGCATGCATGGTGCTCCGGGTGTTTTCACACTTGGTCCCTTTCAGCCCCCAAAATGAACTCCGAGCGATGAGTCAGCATTTTTTGTGCATATGTGAACACTCCAAACTAACTCAGACCCCTCTGAAACAAACCGAGCCCACGGAGAGTCGGAAAGTATTCTCTGATCGATTGCTATTGCTAAGTCCACAGTGAGGTTCCCCTAACCTGTGCGTTGTGAACACCAACGCTCCGGGTTCTCTCCGCCTTTCAGCGTAGTATTTGACCTTCTAGGCTTACCGTAGACAGGTCACCTGACTGACTGCATGAGAGCTCCAGAGAAACTTTAGTGTGAACAGACAGGCCGTGTTCCATTTCAGGGTCTGCAGCCTTAAGGCTGCATCCGAAGGCTGCAGTCTTAAGGCTGCTTCGAAGGCTGCTTCAAAAACGTGTTAAATGGGACGGTCTAGCCCAGGGGTTCTCAAACTTTTTGTTTCTGCGGACCACTATTTATCATCAAGGATTTTCGCGGACCACCTCATATGCAAACCGTAAAAAACGCAGATATTTTTTATAGTTAATTATAGACAATCAAAAGTAAATTGAAGCCTATCTGATACTTTTGTTGCACGTGTGACCGGTGTCTGTCTGCGTTGTGTATGTTTCTCAAAGAGGACGGCGGACAACTTTTTTTCTTTTGGTCCTTGACCATATATTCAAATCTGCATCCACTCATAGAACACAACAGCTGCATCAGTGAACATGAACTGCAGCTTCAGCTCTTTCAACATCCGATTGTATCCGTGTACAATAAGGAAATAATAAATAAAATAACAGATTTTGTGCAATTATAGGCTAATTAAACTCAAAACAACCATGTTACACACGCACAGCAAGTCCAGTGGAAACAAATAATCTTATCAATCACACTGAATATAAAATAAATTAACATAAACGTGTGTAATAAGGAAATAATAAATAAAATAACTGATTTTGTGCAATTATAGGCTAATTAAACTCAAAACAACGCACACGCTGTAATGGAAAAATCATATGTTGTCCCTTCTATCACTCTGTTTATTGACCTCTGATTGGACAGCGCCAATCAGAATGTTAAGTAAGACAAAAGAAAAGTGGAGGCCAGGATAAACCAATACAATTATTTCACTGAGAACACCCTTTAACTAATCTGGATTCATGTAATCAGGTTCTATAAGAACTATTTTAATAATGTTATGATAAAACTTTGCTATTTTAAGATTACAATTTCGCACAATTGGGAAAAGTTTCTTAATACTTGGTCAGTGCCAGACATTTAGGAGGAAATCACTTAAGGTGCTCGTCTAACTGGGACAGGGTGAACCAAGCGGTCCCTGCTTGTCAGTTGTCAAGTGAAGAATCCCTTCCCCCGTCCTTTCCTCCCCTTGTAGTGATCTCTAGCTTCTCCTTAGTGTCTGACGAGAGGCAGGCTGACTGGTTTCTTGATGCACAAGATAAAGCTCCTCTTGTGTTTTCTTCAAGGGGTAACTCACAAAATATGAGCACATGTTTTGTTTGTTTTGTATTATTTTTGGTTTGTTTTTGTTTTTGTCATTCCTAGATTCGACATCTCAGCAGAAAAACTGAGTTCAGACGGTCAAGCGGTAGCCGTTGTGTCAGTTACATAGACAATTCTATCATCTCAAACTTGAAGGTAGTATCGACTCAACACTTTTTGTAATGATGTCCCATTCATGGTTTATACGGGTGCGAGAAAAACGAGGGGGTGTGAATGGCCCTAGATAGGAGGCTTTGCCTCCCAGCATGGTAGTTTCCGTATTATGGTAAGTTGACACATGGGAAGGACCATGTGTCAAGAGGAGGGAGGAAAACTGCCCTACACCAATATATTCAAAGGACATCTCAAATTACTCACAAATTTTTCTCACACACATTTTATTGGGTAATAATGATTACCATAAAGAAGGTCAAAGTGTAATGAATACTGTGTAAGGAACAACTTTTTTTCATCACAAAGTCTAAAGGAAATGATAGAGTAGACAGAGCTGCAAAAGCGGCAGCATTAAGACAGGAAATGCATAGTACTAACGTGCACACTCCACTGGAAGTACCTCCTCTCTCCCTACAGGAGGTCCAACAATAGGCGGATGCTAATGAGAAGAACCACTGGACAAAGGGTGGTTCTATCGAAAGGGAGGGGGTGTGGGTTGGACCATTCCAAATCCTCATTACTCATGCGGCAGTGAAGGTGGAGGGACGAGCCACGTGGGTTCACGAGTACCACTGCAAATGTTCACCATCACCAGCAGGAGACCACAGGCCTCTAAGCCAGAAAGAGAAGTAGCTGACAATACACGATATGATGAATGTGGCTCTAACTATATACACGATACACATACATATTGGAACTGTGCTAACCATTCTTATTGTAGGTCCTATCCTAGGGTGGAGAGGCAAAACCTCCCTAGAACAGACGACCTGACTTACGAGAGCACATCGCCCTAACACACATAACATATATCATCCTGGTCCACACATACGCCGCCAATATGTGGTGGAGAAATGCAAATAATACGAGATCAACTGGTAAATCGAATTGTTATGTCTGTTCCATAATGCCAACGTCATCTCATGCACCCCCAATCATGTCTAGGAAGATGACTCACTGTGTGGCCGGGTGTCTAATGATGATGGGGACAGCATTACCGAGTAATGATTTTGCAAAGTTTGACCCGACGATTTCGCTAAATAACATAGACTCCGACTGCACAAATGTAACCATACATGTGGCCCCACAGGAGGCGCATCCTATTTCCCTTGTGACGGTAACAATAGATCCAGAGATGACCTTTGACATGTGTGTAGTAGCAGTTGGGTGCCAACCGCTTGGAGATATACACGTGGATAAATGTATGAAGATATTTTCCTTTTGCACGTTTAAAGGCACGACTAAAACAGCACAGATGGCGTCAAGCAAGTACGATACGCGCATGGCAATACTGATATACTGATACTACATGAGGAACCAGAGTCGTAGAGGGTTTGAGGTGGATCTAGGGTCTATCACAGTCTCCCAAACGACTGGTCTGGTCTTTGCGCACCAATATCAATTACACCCCAGACATACATCATTACGGCAACCCCGGTATTAAAAGTTAGGCGAGAAAAGCGAGCGGTATATTTTAAAAAGCATGATGGAATGTGGGGAACCGACGTCCCCAACAATTTCAAAATATGGACGACCGCACAGAAGTTCGGTCTTGCACTATTTCCACAACTATGCGTGGGTTCTTCTTATGGCAGAGACAACTAACTATCGACTTCAATCGTTTGTTAACAGCACACTAGCCTCCGTTGGGGCGATCAAGGAGGAACTAACTAGCTTACGGTTGGTTGTAATGCAAAATAGAATGGTCTTGGACCAGCTGACAGCGTCTTCAGGAGGGGTTTGTGTTGTGGTGGGTTCATCATGTTGCACATATATTCCAGACAACGATGCGGATGGCAAGGAGATAGACCAAGCAATGCAGAACCTGACAGCCCTTCGCGACGCCATGAGCAAGGACAATATCACCGCAGACGATGACTAGCTACGGAGTATACTTTCGTCTTGGCTAGTAATGATAGGTATCTGGGCAGGGGGACTCTTAGTGTTACTTTGCATATGTTCAATGTGTGGGATTCCCTGCATGCGGAATCTGGAAGATAAGGCCATAAACAAAAGGGAGGCACACGTCCTCATGAAGAGGAATGCTGATAGCGACGACTGGACTCCACCATTCGTGGACGTTAACTTGGCACATCTGAATGAATAGGGATCCTGAACCTTTCCCCTAATCTATGATCATTGAGGAGGGACAGTGGGGGGGAGTGCCCCCTAAAGTCCCAAGTCGCAAAACCGTGATCATGGAGGCGGGGTTAGAGGAGGCATTGCTATTCACCAAGATGAAGACCTCACCAGTGTGTAACAGACTGTATCCCCAACTGCTTGTGTTGGAAGTGATGAACTTTATTTTGTAACTAATGGTAAAACAGCTTTCAGTAATATCATGTTTTCTTGGTGCTCATGAAGATGTATTAGTAGACCTAACAAGGCGTAAAACATTGGATGTTTTAAGTGACCTGACCAACTAAGGTGATATTTTACCTTTAGGGATGCGTGACGATGCAGATGTATTGAATTGTTATGAATAATTCAAATCATCAATGAAGTGTTTTTTTCCATTTGTTTAATTGTTGTGTGATAATTATGATGATAATAATCAAAAGGGAGGAAATGTAATGGAAAAATCATATGTTGTCCCTTCTATCACTCTGTTTATTGACCTCAGGGTTCTAGTAGAGAATGCAAATGTAGTTCTCCCTATCACCCTTTTGTCCTATTGTCCTGAGGGGTCTGGTCTTGTCCTTATCCTGTTTGACCAACTATAATGTTTATCTCACAGCGGGGGACAGTGGCTATTGCAGCCTACAGCTGTTGAGGGGGGGTTGGCATACAACTATTGAGCTGGATCAAAGGCTTGGCCGCTCCTGGTTCAACACCTCTGGCTTCCTCTGCCTGCACGAGAGTTCCTCTGTTCCCGTGCTGGAGATGGGGGTGGTGGAGCCAGATGGTCAAGACTTGTATCATTGGGGTGAAAGACAGTGTCGTGGGGGCAGTCCTAAGAAGGAATAAATACTGAGTGTTGCCAGCATTACGGTGGACTTCCCTATCCTCACCTCATAGGATTCGGGGCTCCCGACAAAGCTTTGTCTGTCAGTTGTCTGTCTGTTGTCTGACTGTCTGTCAATTTGTCTGTTTGGCCACTTGTCTACTTGTATTTGTTCATTGTGTTCTGCTTGCTTGATAAATCTTCAAACTTAACTGAGTTCATGTGTGACAGTTCTTATTGATTGATAATTTGCCTTCTTATTCACGTAGATTTCCACCACAACGCACAGCAAGTCCAAGCTAACTTTATCACTCAGCTAATGAGATGGATGATGTTGCTTCGCAGACGTCAACATCTGGATGTCAGGTTCCAGCGATGACAGCTTCAATCTGAGATCTGGTTCAATGTTAAGTCTGTTCCGATATTTTGTCTTCAACGAGACCAGTGATGAAAATCCCGACTCACAGAGGTAAGTGGTAGGAAAGGGCATAAGAAACATCAAGGCCTTGTCGGACAGCTCTGGGTATTCTGAAGCAGCTTTTAGCCAAAAGGCAGGCAGGCATCTCTGAGAAAAATCCACTTTTAAAGCACTGTCACAGGACAGTTCAACAAGGCTGTCTTGCTCTCTGGACGTAAGGTTTGCGAGGATGTCATCGTCCAGGGTCGCAAATGGATTTCTGATCCAGTTCGCAGTTGTGTCAGGGATAGGGAAGTACATCCGTAGCTGTGTTTTTAAACTGTGCAAGTGCTCCCTGACATCATTTTTCACATTATTTGGAAGCTGCATTTCCGCGGGGTCCAAAAAATCGGATAGGTTTGCAAACGAGTCATAGTTTGACTGCTCCAGGCGCCTGGCCAACATCTCCATCTTCTTGATTGTAGCTTCAACTTTGTCTTGCACATGAAAAAGTGTCACTGACTTCCCCTGAAGACTCCGATTGAGTCCATTCAAATGCTCAAAAATATCTGCCAGGTATGCCAACTTGGCAAGCCACGGGGCATCACTGAAGCGATCTGAAAGTTCAAAGTAAAAACATTCTCACTTCATCGCGCAACTCGTAGAGCCGCGCAAGCACCTTTCCTCTCGATAGCCACCGGACCTCGGTGTGCAGAAGTAATTGCCGGTGATCACGGCCCATCTCATCGCATAAAACGGCAAACAACCGGGCATTCAGTGGACGGGCCTTGATAAAATTGACCGTTCGTACTGCTTCATCCAGAACAGTTTTGAGATCAGGAGGCATTTTTTTGGCTGCGAGAGCCTCCCTGTGGATGCTGCAGTGGATTGATTTAGTTTGTGGAGCCACTGCTTGTACACGTTTGTTGTGCGTCGCCAACTATGCTGAAAAGTTTCTGTTTATTCATGTATGATGTTTAGTTTAGTTCCAGGGTTTTATTTCTATAGTCAGTCTTCCTCCCGCCCCCTGTGATTGGTTATGTCATTATTGTTTGCACCTGGTTGTAATTATTGTTTGCACCTGGTGATGTCTCCTGGCATAAATAGGTCCAGGCAGTCACTGTCTCGTTGCCAGATTGTCTCGTTGTGTTATGCTGAGTTCTTCAGCATTCAGGTTCCACGCCATGCCACGGTCAGGTTTTTGGTGTTTCATTATTTTGCCTTTAAGCTGTACAATCATCGAGTGACTTTTTGTGTTGGACCTTGCTTTTGTCAGTAAAGACTCTTTTACTTTTTACTATCACTGTGTCTGTATTCGTGCTTTTGGATCCACACCGTGTACGCCCGTGACAACGTTTAACAAGCCCACTGTGTCGGCCTAACATGGCTGCTGCCCCGTCTGTGCTAATGCCCACGCATTTTGACCAATCAATCCTATGTTCCGTTATGAAACTGTTCAACAATGTCAAAAAGTGCCTCTGCAGTTGTGCATGTTGGCAAACATTTACAAAAGAGAAAGTCCTCCTATTTCTCCGTTGTGTTCATACCTTACGTATGAGAGCAGGTTGGCAAGGTTGGCTATGTCAGTTGATTCATCCAATGCCGGTGTATGTAAATCCCAGTTCTAAGTATTTCACATTGTATTTTCGCTTAATCTTCACTTTCTTTGTTTTTTTTCGCGGAATCTGGCTTGTAGATGCCTCCGACTCACTCTCATGATCTTCATTAACGTTAACATCTTTTCTCTTCAGACCACCTGATGCTAGCCACCGATCCATGTTTGTGGTTTTGCACGCACACGTGGGAAGATGAGAGCTCTCACTTGCGCTCTGCTCTTCCGCAGCGCAGCCCCCCCCCTCCCTCCGGCTGAAATTATGAATGTAAGGCCTATATTAATCATAAGTAACACGGCAGGGTCCGTGAGAGTTTGTTTTCATCTGATTTCAAATAAACAAAGTCATGGCTTTCAGAATATTAAACTTGTTTCGGCAAATTCAGATG
>CM051016.1:10341206-10361206 GCA_027704905.1 Muraenolepis orangiensis | reverse complement strand
GCCATCATCGAGTTATAAATAGATTCAGCATCGACCCCATCTGTAAATTCCACTATATCCAGGAAAGGCTCCATTCAGCTCCTGCATTGTCATGAGGGGGTTGAGCTTTTTATAAGATAGCCTTTCCTTTGCTACGGTGTAAGCTGTTCTAAACGAGACTGTTGTTTTCTTGAGCAAATCGGACTGTACATCAATGAAACAGTTTGGGAAGGTTTCTTTGTCTTTCATCTGTACTATTTCCACTGACCTGGCGTGGGCCTGGCTGTCCCTGTGTTTGTATATCTTCTTTCGTAGCTGTTTTGCATCTTTTTGGATGTGAACCCAAAGTGCGCGAGTGAATCACTTTGGTTTAGCTTTCTCTTAGACACTTTCTCTCCACTTTGCCGCGCGTGGCTAATTTGCATAATTTGTGTCCGCGTCACGCAGCGTACCCGCATCACGCGGCTGGCTCTGCTTTTGACAGCCAAAATAGAAGATATTTGTGAATAAATGTTTTGAATTATGAATACTGGACATAGTAAGCTTAAAAACATTTTAGTGACCATTGCAAGTGCCAAATAAATATTATAATTTCAGACCCCCCCTAAATGTAGCTGTTGAGGCTTTCAGGGGGGCTCAGGTGTTAATCGGGGGGGTCGAGCTCCCCCGGACCCCCCCGTATTTCGCACACTGCACACACACACACACTGGCGGCCTGGGAGACCAGCTGGCCCGCGCCAGCGCTTCCCATGCGGCTCCCGACATCTCCGAAATCGCCGTAGCATATTTCTAAACAGGCTTTATTTGGATAAACTGAACAAATATGTATAATCTACATAGGTATATTGTCGCGTAATAAAATAATAAAACTTAATAAAGTGACTGAATTACAGTGCTACAGCGAGATCTAAAAGTGCTTTTAGCCGGGCTCAAATTCTGTCCTGAAATTGAACACGGCCCACAATTCTGTTCGGTTGGTGCGAAATGCATTCTGGGATATTCTGGCACCGAAGGCTGCAGAAGTCTGCATCGATGCACACTTCAATTTCGGGAAATTAAGGCTGCATTTGAAGGCTGCATTTGAAGGAGCCGACGGAATGGGACAGCCTTGTCGCGGCTGCTGTGACGTATGCAGCCTTCAAATGCAGCCTTTTAGGCTGCAGACCCTGAAATGGAACACGGCCAAAGAGGACCGAGGCCCTATCGGAGACTGAGGCAGCAACCGATCGCTGTGAGGGAGGTCCAATGCTGGTCGGACCAATCGGACTCTATGCTGCAGGATTGTTTTGATCGCACTGACTGGCACATGTTCCGCGTCGCCTCGGACAATAACATCAACGAGTACGCGTCGTCGGTCACCGGGTTCATCAAGAAGTGCATAGATGACGTTGTTCTGACCAAGTCGGTTCAGATATATATCCCAACAGAAACTGTGGATTAACGGCGATGTTCGCGCTGCCCTACACGCGCGTAACGACACCTTTGGCTCCGGGAATACGGAGGAATATACGAGAGCCCGTTACGACCTTAATGATATGTTATGATAGTGTAATGTTAATGATATGTTATGACAGTGTAATGTTAATGATATGTTATGATAGTGTAATGTTAATGATATGTTATGATAGTGTAATGTTAATGATATGTTATGACAGTGTAATGTTAATGATATGTTATGATAGTGGCAGCACTCCTAGCAGCTGATCACTTTGCGTTGTTTGTGAAGCTCTAAACCAATCAAGATATGGTTTTCACGTTTAGATTCACCGTTATTCACATTAGAGTAGCTGTCATTATGCTAGCATATTCATGAAGGGAGGGCTACAGATGGAGAGAATAAATCACCACTTATTTACATTTTATTTGTTAATGCTTTCGACACACACGCACACGCACACGCACACACACACATACAAACACACGCACACGCACACACACACACACACACACACACACACACACACACAAACACACACATCAAAGGAGCACAGCCTGCAAATGCACCCTGAACCCTGCAAGCATTTGTGTGTATTATGTGTTCTAATAATATATGAAGATATATTAAGTACCATTGTTCTAATAATATATGAAGATAAGTGCCATTGTTCTAATAATACATGAAGCTATATTAAGTAGCATTGTTCTAATAAAATATGAAGATATATTAAGTGTCGTGTTATTCCACAAGCATACACGTGAGTCCTCTGTGTTCGGTTGTAAGTGTATTTTATTGCTAGATCCACACACAGCCGTCTCGCTCCGCTCCTCGCCTAGCCTGCTCTAGCGTACCCGGCCGTGACGTCACTACGGTGGCCTGCACACCAATTAACAATAACACCACATCTCCCTTTCTAGAATCAATGAGTAGACTGTCATTGATTCACCAGACCTTAGAGGATTATTCTGCCTCTATATCTAAAAGGTCTGTTCCTATCTGAACTGATCAAATAACCCCTTTTACCTAAAGCCCTATATAAACATAGGCTATATTAAACACTGCGTTCCTCTTTACAAGCCCTCATAACAAAACGAACATATCAGAACATGAACACATTTCTTAACTTCAAATAAACTTCTATTATGGGAATGTCTTTTTCTTTTTAGTCTCTTACAGGTCCAACCTAGTTGGTTTCACCACGACTCTCCCAGACCTGGTTCTGGGAGTAGCTGGCGGTTGCGGGACATTCTGCTTTGGAGGTTCTGTCGAACTCCCTCCCAGAAGTTGCTCAGTAACACCACCTCCACTCCGCGCCGGTGACGACTCCATGGGGATGAGATGGCGGCGGTTTCGCCTTACTGTCCCATGAGGTCCATCCACAATGTATGAACGCGGTGTAGAGTGGCTGCTGACCACAACTCCAGTTGCACTTTGATCTGTGACCCACACTTCCTTTCCGGGAATGAGCCCGTCGAGGCTTCGTGCACGATGACGCCGGTTGTAGCTTTGCGCATCTCTCCTTCTCTTTTCCTCTTCTTTCAGGACAACCACCTCACTGTTAGGAAGAGCAGGGACCAGTAGAGCAGGAAGCGTTGGCACTGTCGTGCGGAGTCTCCTGCCCATCAGAAGTTGAGCTGGGCTGTATCCGTTATGCAACGGGGTGGCCCTGTATGCTAGCAGAGCGCGGTATGGGTCAGCTGCTTTCTTCAGAAAACTTTTTACTGTCTTGACCGCACGTTCTGCTTCCCCATTACTTTGCGGATATCTCGGGCTGCTTGTGACATGGCGAAACCCGTAGGACGCTGCAAACGCTGCAAAGGCCATTCCGGAGAACTGCGGCCCGTTGTCCGTCACCAGTTCCTCTGGGATACCGTGCCGTGCGAAGATCGATTTGAGGTGATGGATGACGTCTGTTGATTTTGTGGGAGTCAGCAGAGCGATCTCCACGTATCTCGATGCATAGTCCACCACCAGCAGGTATGTCTTGCTCTCCAGCATGAACAGGTCTGCTCCCAACTTCTGCCATGGTCTCCCCGGGTATTGAGATGGCATCAGTGGCTCCATTTGGTTTTGTCTCTCTTTGCTGCATGTTCGGCAGTTGAGAACTAACTCACTCAGCTGCTGGCTCAGCCCGGGCCACCATACAGACTGTCGTGCGCGCTCCCTGCACTTTACCACCCCCTGGTGGCCTTCATGCAGCCTGGCAAGCACATCATTCCTCATTGTTGAAGGGATGACAAGCCTACTTCCCCTCAGCAAGAGTCCCTCCTCTACTGTGAATAACGCCTGTTCCGCCCAGTACAGCCTGAGAGCCGGTTCACTGTTGTGTGCTGGCCATCCCTCTGCACTCAGCTGCATTACCCGTGCGCACACACTGTCCCTCCCCAGCTGCTCTCTCAGCTCGTCCAGGTAAGCGGTGCTCGCTGGCAGGTTCTCCATTATCATGTCCACGTAGATGTTTGTACTCTCAAACAACTCCTTCTCATCCGGTGTTTCCCTCCTCTTCACAGGAGCACGTGAGAGCGTATCAGCAGTCCACAGGCACTTCCCTGGCACATGAGCAATGGAGTAGGAATAGCGCATCAGGCGCATCCGGAATCGCAGAATCCGCGGAGGGAGAGCATCCAACGCCTGAGACCCCAGGAGACTCAGGAGAGGCTTGTGATCCGTCTCTAGCTGGAAGTGTCTGCCGATGAGAAAGTTGCGAAACCTCTCACAAGCCCAGGTCAGGCCTAAGGCCTCCTTCTCGACCTGCGCGTATCTCTGCTCAGTTTGTGTGAGAGACCGCGACACGTAGGCTACTGGTCTCCACACTCCATCCCATTTTTGGAGGAGCACACTCCCTAAGCCATAAGACGACGCGTCTGCTGAGACTTTGCACTCCCTGTTGGGATCGTACATGGCCAATACTGGTGGGGATATTAGTGCATCCTTCAAATCTTGGAAGGCTCTGGCCTGCTCGATGCCCCACAGCCAGCAGTTCTTCTTTGACAGAAGGTCTCGCAGAGGCTTGTCTCTCTCCGCCAGCTGCGGGATAAACTTCCCCAGCTGGTTTACCATGCCGAGAAAGCTTCTCAGCTCACTCACGTTCGTCGGCTCCTTCATCCTCCTTACGGCCTCCGTCTTACTCGGGTCGGGGCTAATGCCGCTGGTGGAGACGATATGGCCTAGAAAGGTCACCTCTTCCTTTGACAGGTCGCACTTATCTATGTTCAGGGTGATTCCGGCCTTCTCGATCCTCCCCAACACGACATGCAGACGAGCATCATGTTCCTCTTGTGTTCGGCCCCACACTAGCACATCGTCCATGTGGCAGACGACACCCTCCAGCCCTTCCGTGACCTCAGTCACCATTCTGTTTTGGAAGTGTTCGGGGGCGGAAGCGATGCCGAAAGGTAGACGATTGAAGAAATATCGCCCAAAGGGCGTAATGAAGGTTGTGTACTTTGACGAATCTTCAGTCAGAGGGATTTGCCAAAATCCCATATTTGCGTCCAACTTGCTGAATATTCGGGCTCCAGCCAGCATTCCCAGTGTTTCCTCCACTGTCGGCAGGGTGTACTTTTCCCGGCACACTGACTCATTGAGGTTCGTGAGATCAACACATATGCGTACAGCACCTGTCTTCTTGGGAACCACCACAATGCCGGCACACCAGTCAGTTGGCTCTTCGATCCGGCTGATCACCCCGAGGCTTTCCATGCGGGACAGTTCATTCTTGACTTTGTCCATCAGTGGCAATGGAATCCTTCTGGGCGTCTTCAGCGAGAATGGTTGGGCCCCAGGTTTCAGCCTGATTGCATACGGCTGTCTCATCTCACCTAGACCGCTGCATATCTTCGGGTAGGTTTTCTTGAGCGTCTCCATTGTGATACTGTCTAGACGTGCCACAAGCTCCATTTTACCGATAGCAGGCCTCCCCAGCAACGCTGTGTGCAGGTGTCGAGTGACATACACATCCTCCAACACCTCTTTCTCTCCCCTCCTCAGCAACAGCGTGGCGATGCCCACAACATCTAGTGGACTCCTCCCAGGTCCCATCAGTGGCTTAGTTGACTTCCGGAGGGTAGGTGGATGTTTGTCTCTGTAAATCTCTCGGAATACAGTGTGAGGCATCACTGTAACATCAGCACCGGTGTCTATTTTGAATGGCACATGACTGTCACCGATGTCTATGCTGACCATCCATGGCTCACCATCAGCTGTGATGCTGCCTAAGAACATACAGTCCTCGTCCTCTTCACAGGAGCAGGAATAGTCCTCTTCAACCTCATGTACAGCTTTGGATGACTTACACACACGCTTGTAATGTCCCATCTTCCCACATGAATGACATTTCACTTCATTAGCAGGGCAATCGCGTTGTGAATGTGACATAGAACTGCCACATTTATGACACTGGACACTTTTCCCCTTTAAGTATTGGGCACTGTGTGGCTTGGCTTGGTAGCCGTTAGCCTGTTGAGGTTTATTTCTAGCATATGTCCTGCTACTGCTCTTAAACACTCTGTCCACAGATGTAGCATCACTTGCCTCTGTCCTGGTGTCCCCTCGCAGAGAAGATTGCTGTCTTTTCACCTCTTCACTCTGCCTCGCCATGTTTATTGCCTTTTCCAGGGTCAAGTCCGGGTCCAATTGCATGCGTTCGGACAGCCGCTTATCCATCAGTCCGACGACAAGCCTGTCGCGAATAAGCTCATCATGTAGCACTCCGTACGTACAATGCTCCGCCAGCGCATACAGTGCCGTCACAAATGAGTCCACTGTTTCACATTCTCCCTGCTTGCGCATGTTAAATTTGGCACGCTCGTAGATGACATTTTTCTTGACTACGAAGAAACCCTGTAATCCATTGCGCACTCCTTGGTAAGTACCTCTTAGATCGTCTGTTAGATTCAGTCCACGTAAAATATCATCCGCCTCATCTCCCATGCAATATATTAGCGTGTTGACTTGATTCTCTTCAGAGCTAGCATTCAGGTTACTTGCCAGACGGAATCGTTCGAACCTGCGTATCCATTTGGCCCACTCTTGCGGCTTTGAAAAGTCAAAGGACTCGGGAGGCTGGATGCTGAACGTAGCACTTGAGCCTGGCGCCACCCTCTGGGCTGCCGCTGCTCCCGCATTAGCATTATCAACCATGCTGTTCGTCCTCCCTTCTCGCCGTCAACCAGCTCCAAATGACACTTATTGTCCGACTAACTTTTACACTTCACTCACAGGACTTCTGACACCATGTCGTGTTATTCCACAAGCATACACGTGAGTCCTCTGTGTTCGGTTGTAAGTGTATTTTATTGCTAGATCCACACACAGCCGTCTCGCTCCGCTCCTCGCCTAGCCTGCTCTAGCGTACCCGGCCGTGACGTCACTACGGTGGCCTGCACACCAATTAACAATAACACCACATTAAGTACTAACCGTTAGATAGCATGTATCTGCTTTCTATTACGAGAATGAAATCATGTTTTTCCAATTTACATCTAATGGTGACCATCCACTTTGAACAACCTAGAGGCCGTTAGAGCAACTGCATGCTAGTCTCTACCATGAATATCTATCTTTGTCTATAGAGCATGCTAACGTTAGCTAAACATTTATCATCTTAGCAATCAATAGCGTGCCAGTGTTAGCTAAACGTGTCGTCTTAGCAGCCCCCCCTTGTGTCTGGGCTCACTGCAGCTCATCCTGGGTGATTGTTGTTTATTCTTCTTCACAGGTGTAACTGTCATTGGAAACCTTTGATTAAAAGATGGCTGAGGTGATGAGTTCATTGGAGCCCGGAAAAGAGGACTTCAGTGGTGGAGGAGGAGAGGAGAAGCAGGGAACCTCCGTCAAGGTGGGGTTATATCTCTCCACACACTGACACATTTGGCAACAATCGGCTGCCCGGGACCAAATATCTCAGAGGTCGTTCAATCGCAAGTCAGTGGATGGAATGGTCAGGGTACGGGTTAGTAGGTCGGTAGGTCAGGTTTAGTAGAGTAAGAGTTAGGGTAAGTAGGTTAGGGTTAGTAGGGTTAGAGTTAGGTTAGGGTTAGTAGGGTTAGAGTTAGGGTTTGGCGTTCAGGAGGTTTTTGTCTGACAGCGTGTGACATTTGAGGGGTCAGGTCATTAAGGAAACACCTGCTGGCAGCTGGTCCCGCTGTGACTGAGCAGAAGATAAAAATAGAACCATCAAATATTGATGGTGGGCTGTGGAGGGTTAGTATTTAGCATCGCCACTATATATATAAATATATATCTATATCTATCTATATATAGATATAGATAGATATATATATCTATATATATATATATATAATTAAAACACAGAGCCCCCAAATTGTAATTCCAGTTCTTGTAGAGATTGGAGTCCTCTGTTGTGAAAGCGGTACTCCGTTTGTTCTGTATGTCAGGATTCATCCATGGTTTGCGGTTGGGGAATGAACGATCAGACTTTGTGGGAATGCATTCCTCCACTAGCCTGTTAATGTATGCTGTGTCATGATCTGCATACACATCCAGGTCAGTGGTCTTGAATACACTCCAGTACGTGATTTCCATCCCACCCTGCAGATATTGTATGCCCTCACAGTTGTGGGCGTAGTATTCAACTCTTGTCTGTAAGGAAGTTGATAGGAACTGATTCTGAGTTCAGTCAATTGCACTTAAGGCAACAGGAATAAGTATTTATGTATATCATTTATGTGCACTTTTGGAGTGATTGATGCACCTGATGTTTCCTCAGAGCTGTGACTGGACAGATGTTTATCATCATTAAGCTCTAAGTAACTGAGATACTTCTGGTAGCTCTGAGTAACTGAGATATTATTATTATAATTAATGTAGAGTTGGGTTGGTGTTCAGGAGGTTTTTGTCTTATTCCTGTTGCCTTAAGTGCAATTGATGAACTTAAGACACTAATTTAACTAATTGCATGCTATAGACTGCCAACTCTATTATACTTCCTAATTGCTAATGTGATGACTTGAATGATACGTTGAAAAGCCATGTGAACACATTGAGTGTCTCCCAGTTGTTTCTAGGTTCCCATGAGAGGTTCCCCAAGCTGTTCAAGAGACTGCCCTCCATTGTGGTGGAGCCCACGGACTCCTCAGAGGTGGAGAGTGGAGAGCTGCGCTGGCCTCCACCCCAACTCACCCAGCCCCCTCCACCCGAGACACAAGCCCCCCAACTCACCCAGCCCCCTCCACCCGAGACACAAGCCCCCCAACTCACCCAGCCTCCTCCACCCGAGACACAAGCCCCCCAACTCACCCAGCCTCCTCCACCCGAGACACAAGCTCCCCAACTCACCCAGCCTCCTCCACCCGAGACACAAGCTCCCCAACTCACCCAGCCTCCTCCACCCGAGACACAAGCTCCCCAACTCACCCAGCCTCCTCCACCCGAGACACAAGCCCCCCAACTCACCCAGCCCCCTGCAGGCCAGACCAGAGGTGAGAGGGAGGAGGGAAAGAGAGATAGAGAGAGGGAAGGAGGGAGATAACTGTTGGTTGTTTCTGGGGGTTGGTTCTGGGTTCTGTTCCTGGGGGGTAGTTCTGTTTCTGAGGGTTGGTTCTGGGTTCTGTTTCAGGGGGTTGGTTCTCGGTTCTGTTACTGTGGGTTGGTTCTGTTTCTGGGTTTCTGGTTCTGGGGTTGGTTCTGTTTCTGAGGTTGGTTCTGGGTTCTGTTTCTGGGGTTGGTTCATGGTTCTGTTTCTGGGGTTGGTTTGGGGTTCTGTTTCCGGGGTTGGTTTGGCGTTCTGTTTCTGGGGTTGGTTTGGGATTCTGTTTCTGCCGGTGGTTCTGTTATTGGGGGGTGGTTCTGGGTTCTGTATCTGGGGTTGGTTCGTGGTTCTGTTTCTGGGGTTGGTTTGGGATTCTGTTTCTGCCGGTGGTTCTGTTATTGGGGGGTGGTTCTGGGTTCTGTTCCGGGAGGTTGCATATGTATGGAAGTCAGCAGAGTGAACTCTCTTTTTCCAGGTGAGGCTGGAGTTGAAGGTCAAGACCCACCTGGAGTTGAAGGTCAAGACCCACCTGGAGTTGAAGGTCAAGACCCACCTGGGGAGGAGCCGCATCAAGAGACCAACTGATCTACTCAGACCTCCCTGGAGTCCCACCAGATAACCAAACGCACCTTCCACAAAACACTTTCTCAGCTTGACCAGCAGACCTTAACATAAAGAACAAAAGTTCACAGCATAGGTTCTTCTAGTTCCTCTGCTGTGTTTTAACAGAGCCTTAAAAGTTAGTTCAGTTTAAGGGGAAGGCACTCCCTCCTAAACCGAGGGGGGGACAAATTGGTTCATAGTTTTCTTGTGTGACTTAACCACATTTAATTTATTTATTTTCGAGCCCAATGAAAAGTTTACTGGAATAAAGAAAAGTGTGGTGGTTGGTCAAATCTTGCAGTTTGTAGGATAGTTTCAAGGAATAATTAAGTAGGTATTGTAATGACATCATCATTACCATTACATTATGGTAAAGATATCATTACCATTATACTATGGTGATGACGTACACTTTCATTATCCCATGGTGATCTGATGAATACAAAATTAATTTGTGGGTTCATATGATACATCAGATGTCAGCTAGGGGCTGCCTCCAGGGGTTAGATTACTCTAATAAACCACATGAAGTAGGGTTAACCCTAACCCGACTACATGTGGTTAATTGGGGTTAGGTTAGGGTTAACCCTAGGGTAGTAGGTAAGTGATAACCCTAGGGCAGTAGGTTAGTAGGGTAGGGTTAACCCTAGGGCAGGAGGTTAGTAGGGTAGGGTTAACCCTAGGGTAGTTGGTAAGGGTTAACCCTAGGGTAGAATGTTAGTAGGTAAGGGTTAGCCCTCGGGTAGAAGGTAAGTAGGTTAGGGTTTACCCTAGAAATGAAGGTTAGCCCTAGGGTAGTAGGTTAATATGGAATAGTTAACTCTAGGGCAGTAGGTTAGTAGGCTAGGGTTAAGCCTAGGGCAGTAGGTTAGGGTTAACCCTAGGGTAGGAGGTTAGGATTAACCCTAGGTTAGTAGGGTAGGGTTAACCCTAGGTTAGTAGGGTAGGGTTAACCCTAGGGCAGTAGGTTAGTAGGCTAGGGTTGAGCCTAGGGCAGTAGGTTATGGTTAACCGTGGGGTAGTAGGGTAGGGTTAACTCTAGGGAAATAGGTAATAGGGTAGGGTTAACCCTATGGCTGTAGGGCAGGGTTAATCTATGAGAAGTAACCAACATTTAAATGTATTACTTCGTATTTATGTATTTAAATATTGAATGTTTTAATTATTATATATATATAAATATAAATATATATATCATTGATTTATTCTTTATTATTATTATTAATGTTTATTAATTTTTTTTAGCTTAGACCATGTTTTGATTTAATATATTTGTCAGAGCATGAAGGTAGATGTAGTAGGAAGGAAGGTGTAGCAGGAAGGAAGGTGTAGCAGAAAGGAAGGTGTAGCAGGGAGGAAGGTGTAGCAGGAAGGAAGGTGTAGCAGAAGGAAGGTTTAGCAGGAAGGAAGGTGTAGCAGGAAGGAAGGTGTAGCAGGAAGGAAGGTGTAGCAGGGAGGAAGGTGTAGCAGGAGGAAGGTGTAGCAGGAAGGAAGGTGTAGCAGAAAGGAAGGTGTAGCAGGGAGGAAGGTGTAGCAGGAAGGAAGGTGTAGCAGGAAGGAAGGTGTAGCAGGAAGGAAGGTGTAGCAGGGAGGAAGGTGTAGCAGGAAGGAAGGTGTAGCAGAAAGGAAGGTGTAGCAGAAAGGAAGGTGTAGCAGGGAGGAAGGTGTAGCAGGAAGGAAGGTGTAGCAGGAAGGAAGGTGTAGCAGAAGGAAGGTGTAGCAGGGAGGAAGGTGTAGCAGGAAGGAAGGTGTAGCAGGGAGGAAGGTGTAGCAGGGAGGAAGGTGTAGCAGGAAGGAAGGTGTAGCAGAAAGGAAGGTGTAGCAGGGAGGAAGGTGTAGCAGGAAGGAAGGTGTAGCAGGAAGGAAGATGAAACAGGAAGGAAGGTAGAGCAGGCGGGAAGGTTTTTGTGGTGAGTTGTTTTCCTCTGAAATGTATTTATGTATTTATGTATCACTTTATTTTAATACTGTGAAGTGTCTGAGTGTCAAGAAAAGAGCTCTATAAAATAAATGAATTATTATTATTATTATTATTATTATTATTATTATTATTATTATTATTATTACCAATGGCTGAGGAAAGGGCAGCTTGATGGAACAATGGCTAAAACACAAATGTAGGGGCAAACAAAAGTAAGGGAGCAAGACGGGAACATTTAGAACACACCTGGACACTTCCTCCCTCCTTGATTGGACACTTCCTCCAGAGAGGGAGGAGAGAAGATAAAGAGAGGGAGGTGGAGAGAGGACAAATGGAGGTAAGGGAGGGGGGGGGGGAGAGAGGGAGGTAGAGAGAGGGAGAGAGGGAGGTGGAGGAAGGGATGGTTTTGATGATGCTGAAGTGTGTTGACACCACTTTCATCTCCTCGCCTGCTGGCTTCAAACAGGCCCTCAAACTAGAGAGATAGAGAGAGGGGGGAGAGAGAGAGGGGGGCGATAGATAAAGAGGGAGAGAGAGTGCGAGAAGGAGAGAAAGAGAGGGAGAGAGAGGGAGAAAAAGAGAGAGGGGAGAGAGTGTAAAGAGAGAGCGAGAGAGCTAGTAAAGAGACCGGTGCGCCAGTAGCTCCATCGTCCTCCCCTGTGGAGGGTAGAGGTCACAGTGCCTGGCTGTTGGTCTGGGTGTAGCGTGGGTAGCTAGCACGCTACACCCAGACCAACACCATACTTACACCGTCACATCACATACTAACACCATACAAACACAACAATAGCACCACATAAGAAGACCATACTACAAAACACCACATACATACTAACAGACTAAACCGCAGACCTGTATTAGCCCTGTATGTATGTATGTATGTATGTATTTAATATACTGTGTAATACTATATACCGATATGATTTATTTTCTTTCGACGTGGAAAAGATAATCACGACGTTACGTCTGGATGAAGGTGTCTTGTCGCCCCCAAGTGGAAGAAAAGCGGAACAGCAGCCGTCCAGTCTGCTTCATGTAACTGTTAACTGACAGAGCAGACCAGTAGCAGACCAGTATGGTCTAGTACAGACCAGCAGGCTATGCCGATCAGTATACCAGTAGAACCCTACAGACCAGTAGTCTAATACAGTATACCAGTAGAGCAGCACAGACCAGCAAACCAGTACAGACCATAGACTAGTACAGATTAGTACAAACTAGTACAGACCATAGACCAGTACAGATTAGTACAAACTAGTACAGACCATAGACCAGTACAGATTAGTACAAACTAGTACAGAACATTAGACCAGTACAGATTAGTACAAACTAGTACAGAACATTAGACCAGTACAGATTAGTACTGACCAGTAGACACTGGACTAGCTGATTCCATTACCGGCATATCGGTGTTTAATGATTAACTTTATTGAACTGATTAACTTTTAACTTTAGTGAACTGCTCCTCGTCGTGTGCGCGCTTAAAGACGTGTTCCTTTCGCTGTGAGCGCGCTTTTTTTTTAGACGTGTTCCTTTCGCTGTGTGCGCGCTTAAAGACGTGTTCCCGTCGTCGTGTGCGCGCTTAAAGACGTGTTCCCGTCGTCGTGTGCGCGCTTTAAGAAGTGTTCCCGTCGTCGTGTGCGCGCTTTAAGAAGTGTTCCCGTCGTCGTGTGCGCGCTTTAAGAAGTGTTCCCGTCGTCGTGTGCGCGCTTTAAGACGTGTTCCTTTACAATAGATTGTTCTAACCTTGCTGTGGTTGCTTCACCCTGCGGTGTTTCGTCAAGGTGAGAAGTGGATTTGAGGAAGTAGAGGAGTGAGTGAAGGTGTAGGTGGAAGGTGGGGGAGGTGGAAAGTGAAGGTGGGGAAGGTGGAAAGTGAAGGTGGAAAGTGAAGGTGGGGAAGGTAAAGGTGAGGAGTGTAGGTAAAGGTGAGGAGTGTAGGTAAAGGTGAGGAGAGTAGGTGGAGGTGAGGAGAGTAGGTGGAGGTGAGACCAGTAGACTAGTAGGTGGAGGTGAGGAAGGTGAGGGAGGTGGAAAGTGAAACCAGGTCGGACTCAGGAAGAGATTTGAAAAACTGCCCTTAACTCACTGCGGTCAAGTAAGATATGGCTACCTTACTTATATATGTCTACATTATATATGTCTACATTGTGTATATCTACATTGTATATGTCTACATTATATATGTCTACGTTGTAAAGTGGGGTTGTATCTAAACTGTTGTTATACCTAGTAGACTGTATTTTAGCAAATGTAAACTGTAAATTAGAAATTATATATTACCATGCCCTTCACTACAACATGTGCACTCTGGTTAGATGCTAAATTATTTTCGCTGTACTGTACTTGTGCTGTTCAATGACAATACATTTGAATCTAATGTAATGTAATGTAATCTATCTGTAAGTGTTTTTTTTAACTTTTTAACCGGTTTTGCCGGTTTCTTGTTGAAGTGAAGCCGACAGTTGAAAGCATTTGATTTTTCCTGTTACTGTAATGTGGACCTCTGGACATCCTATTCCTTTCATCTGTACTTTTAATAATCTGTAAATGTAATACTTTTCAACAACGTTTTTGTTTAGTAATCAGTAAATGTAATTATTTTCAAAAGTATATAGGTTTAATAATTTGTAAATGTAATACTTTTCAACAACGTTCATGTTTAATAATCTGTAAATGTAATACTTGTCAACGTATGACTGCATGTTATTGAACCTGTCTAACCGGACACTGTTTCCAGTAAACAGTCATTGGACTGTGAGGATGGAGGAGGATTGTGCAGCGGGGGAGGCCTGGGAAGTAGCTGGAAGAGGCGAAGTCGACCCTTGTCTACGGATCCCGGAAGTTCAAAGGTCACAGCCTCGTCTAGTAAGAACGGTCAACAAGTCTTTTTTACGGGACTCACTGATATGCTATCACGATAAACATATCCTTAATAAGGAGTAATAAAAGTTACTATGGGGCTAACTGACATTGAGGTCCATCTATTCAGCCAGAATCCAGAATATGTAATACTTTATAACTATTTAACTAGTTAAGTATAGTTTACTAATCACTAAAATAACTAATCTATAATTATAGACTATTAAATAAAACAGTTGAACTAATAATTATAGGGATAATTAGGTGAACTGAACCAACTAATTTAATACAGTGAGTCATGAAATATATAGTTTGTTTGTTTTAGTAAAGCCAAGAGAGACACCAGGATGTTGAATGTAATTTGATACCTATCAACATTCCTGTTGTGCAGAAAACACACACACACACACACACACACACACACACACACACCCACACACACACACCACACACACACACACACACACCACACACACACTGGAAGGGGAGGTCTCTCCTTGAAGGGAACGTCTCCCCTGGAAGAGGCAGTCTCTTCTGGAAGGGGCGGTCTCTCCTTGAAGGGACAGTCTCCTGAAAGGGGAGGTCTCTCCTGGAAGGGACAGTCTCCTGAAAGGGGTGGTCTCTCCTGGAAGGGGCATTCTCTCCTGAAAGGGGAGGTCTCTCCTGGAAGGGGCGGTCTCCTGGATGGGACAGTCTCCTGAAAGGGGAGGTCTCTCCTGGAAGGGGCGGTCTCTCCTGGAAGGAGCGGTCTCACCTTGAAGCCCCTTCCCAGAATGCCTTTCTGTTTCTCAGGCGGCTCTTCCCTGACATCACCCGTGAAGGTCATCGGTGGATTGTTCCAGAAGAGAGAAGATGGAGGGACAGGAGAGACGGACGGGAAACGACTCTCAAATTCTTCATTCCCAGGTATGATATTGTACAACACTCTAGTATCACATTCTACTATACACTCTAGCATCACATTGTAGAACACTCTAGTGTCACATTGTACAACACACTCTAGTTTCATATTCTAGAACACTCTAGTTTCACATTCTACAACACTCATGTAAGGCCTCGGTGGCCCGCTAGACCAGGGGTTCCCAAAGTGGGGGTCGCGAGAGGATTTCAGAATCCTCTTGATGTGACCCATGAGTATTTTTTTAAACATTTTTTATTCTAATTTGTATTATTATTATTATTATTATTATTGTTAATAATAACGTGTGCATAGATATTTGTATTATGTAAGTCTGTTTAATATGTAAGGGTGACAAATAAAGGAATTCTGATTCCGACAGATTCACGACAGTATCATTTGCAGCTGAAAAAAAGTCACACACACAATGTTCGCAATTAACCCCCTCCCCCCTTGGACTTCACGATGTTCGCGATCGTGATTCGGGGAATGAACAACCATGTGACCACTTTATTAAATAACCATGTGACCACTTTAATGAATAACCATGTGACCACTTTAATGAACAACCATGTGACCACTTTAATGAACAACCATGTAACCGCTTTAATGAACAACTATGTGACCACTTTAATGAACAACCATGTGACCACTTTAATGAAGAACCATGTGACCACTTTATTAAACAACCATGTGACCACTTTAATGAACAACCATGTGACCACTTTAATGAACAACCATGTGACCATCGTCCTCAGGGCCTGTCACATTCATGCATTGTCATTTATTCATACATTCCTTATATTTAGTTTATTGATATTTACTTATATGTAGTATTTTTTGTATATTGATATGTACTTATATTTATAATATAGTATATATTGTTATATTTACTTATATAGAGTAAAATTCCTAAAATGTAAAGGTTTTCCACTAAAACTGATGTGTTTCTGACAGGGTTCCGGCTCAGCCTGCGATCTAGTAAAGAGAAGAAGGAGAGAAAGCAGGAGAAGGAGAAAGAGAAGGAGAGAGAGGAGGAGAGAGAGAAGGAGAAGGAGAGAGAGAAGGAGAGAGAGGAGGAGAGAGAGAAGGAGAAGGAGAGAGAGAAGGAGAGAGAGGAGGAGAGAGAGAAGGAGAAGGAGAGAGAGAAGGAGAGAGAGGAGGAGAGAGAGAAGGAGAAGGAGAGAGAGAAGGAGAGAGAGGAGGAGAGAGAGAAGGAGAAGGAGAGAGAGAAGGAGAGAGAGGAGGAGAAAGCGAAGGAGGTGCTGCTTTCTAAGATCTCGGAGGAGAGGGAGGAGATATCCGAGTCCTACACACGTCCAGAGATCCTTCCTACCCCCTTGTCAGGTACAGCTCTAATGGTAGAATATGGAATAGATATAGGGTATATAATATAGAATATAGAGTATATAATAAAGATATTGAATATAGATAGAATATATATATATAGAGTGTAGATATAGATTATAGAATATAGATATAACGGGTCCATCTATTCAGCCAGAATTCAGAATATGTAATACCTTATAACTATTTAACTAGTTAAATATAGTTTACTAATCACTAAAATAACTACTCTATATTTATAGGCCTAACTATTAAATAAAACTGTTGAACTAATAATTATAGGGATAATTAGGTGAACTGAACCAACTTTTAATACAGTGAACATTAAAGTAGCGTGTCATGAAATATTGATTTGGTTTGTTAAATGTTTTAGTAAAGCCAAGAGACACCAGGATGTTGAATGTAATGTGATACTATCAACATTCCTGTTGTGCAGAAAACACACACACACACACACACACACACACACACACACACACACACACATATACACACTGGAACGGGAGGTCTCTCCTTGAACGGGTGGTCTCTCCTTGAAGGGACAGTCTCCTGCCTCTGAAGGGACGGTCTCTCCTGAAAGGGGAGGTCTCTCTTGAAGGGGCAGTCTCTCCTGGAAGGGACAGTCTCCTGAAAGGGGAGGTCTCTCCTGGAAGGGGCGGTCTCTCCTGGAAGGAGCGGTCTCTCCTTGAAGCCCCTTCCCAGAATGCCTTTCTGTTTCTCAGGCGGCTCTTCCCTGACATCACCCGTGAAGGTCATCAGTGGATTTTTCCAGAAGAGAGAAGATGGAGGGACAGGAGAGACGGACGGGAAACGACTCTTAAATTCTTCACTCACAGGTATGATATTGTACAACACTCTAGTATCACATTCTACAACACTCATGTAAGGCCTCGGTGGCCCACTAGACCAGGGGTTCCCAAAGTGGGGGTCGCGAGAGGATTTCAGAATCCTCTTGATGTGACCCATGAGGTATTTTTTTTAATACATTTTTTATTCTAATTTGTATTATTATTATTATTATTATTGTTAATAATAACGTGTGCATAGATATTTGTATTATGTAAGTCTGTTTAATATGTAAGGGTGACAAATAAAGGAATTCTGATTCCGACAGATTCACGACAGTATCATTTGCAGCTGAAAAAAAGTCACACACACAATGTTCGCAATTAACCCCCTCCCCCCTTGGACTTCACGATGTTCGCGATCGTGATTCGGGGAATGAACAACCATGTGACCACTTTATTAAATAACCATGTGACCACTTTAATGAATAACCATGTGACCACTTTAATGAACAACCATGTAACCGCTTTAATGAACAACTATGTGACCACTTTAATGAACAACCATGTGACCACTTTAATGAACAACCATGTGACCACTTTATTAAACAACCATGTGACCACTTTAATGAACAACCATGTGACCACTTTAATGAACAACCATGTGACCACTTTATTAAACAACCATGTGACCACTTTAATGAACAACCATGTGACCACTTTAATGAACAACCATGTGACCACTTTATTAAACAACCATGTGACCACTTTAATGAACAACCATGTGACCACTTTAATGAACAACCATGTGACCACTTTATTAAACAACCATGTGACCACTTTAATGAACAACCATGTGACCACTTTAATGAACAACCATGTGACCATCGTCCTCAGGGCCTGTCACGTTCATGCATTGTCATTTATTCATACATTCCTTATATTTAGTTTATTGATATTTACTTATATGTAGCATTTTTTGTATATTGATATGTACTTATATTTATAATATAGTATATATTGTTATATTTACTTATATAGAGTAAAATTCCTAAAATGTAAAGGTTTTCCACTAAAACTGATGTGTTTCTGACAGGGTTCCGGCTCAGCTTTCGATCTAGTAAAGAGAAGAAGGAGAGAAAGCAGGAGAAGGAGAAAGAGAAGGAGAGAAAGCAGGAGGAGGAGAAAGCGAAGGAGGTGCTGCTTTCTGAGATCTCGGAGGAGACGGAGGAGATATCCGAGTCCTACACACGTCCAGAGATCCTTCCTACCCCCTTGTCAGGTACAGCTCTGATGGTAGAATATTGAATAGATATAGGGTATAGAATATAGAGTACAGGGGTATATAGAATATAGAATATAGAGTATATAATAAAGATATTGAATATAGATAGAATATTTATATAGAGTGTAGATATAGATTATAGAATATAGATATACTGTAACAGTGTTTCCCAGAGATCTGAAATATACTTGTGGTAGCTGGTGTGGGGGGAGGGGTGTGGCCGTGGGGGCGTGGTCTGAGGGGGCGTGGTCTGAGGGGGCGTGGTCCGAGGGGGCGTGGTTTGGAGCGTGACCTTTAAGAACATTTTCAGCAGGGCTTGACGTATGACCTATGTTTGACCAACGATCCCGATACAATAAGATACATATGATGCAACTACTATCACGATGAGATACGATTCATTCCTAGTGTGATGAAATGTGTGATTCGATTCAACAGAATGTGATTCAATGAGATGCGATGCAAAATAGTCTAATGCTATGCAATTTAATATGGTACAAATAGTTCTAGTTAATAGCAGCAAGCAGCAAATGTATATATATACGTGTATATATATACCGTATATAGATATATATATCTATATATATAGATATATAGATATATCTATAGATATATAGATTAGTGTTTTATTCAATTACTGAAGGGACTCCTTGACTACTCTTGAATAGTCAGAGTATATATTTGTTGCTTATCAGGTTGATACTAACGTAGTGGAGTGCTGCAAGTAGTTGTACTTTAATCATTGGTCTAGTCTTAGCTTAGTGGTCATTTAGCCCTTAGTGTCATGGCTTATTGAAGGTAGTTTAACTGTCATTTTTACAATGCTTAGACTGGCAGAATTCAGTGGTTGCATAGCAACAAAAACCTGTTTCAAACAGCTCTTTGTGATACCTGTTTGGTTATTCTTTAGCTAACAATGTCTCTTCCTCTCCTCTCCTCTTTTCTCCTCTTATCCTCCTCTCGTCTTCCCTCCTCCCTCCTCTCTCTTCTCTCCTCCTAGCTGCTCCCCTCTCTTCCCTCCTCTTTCTACCGCCTCTCTCCTCTTCCTTTCCTCCTCTCTTCTCTCTCTTCCTCTAACCTTCTCTCTGTTCCTCTCTACTGCTCCTCTCTCTGCTTTTCTATTTTCCTACTCTGCTCCTCTCCGTCTCTCTCCTCTTTCCTCCTCTCTCCTCCCATCTGCTTCCATATGTTCTTCTCTGCTCCTCTCCTCCTTCTCTCTCCTATCTGCTGCTCTTTTTCTATGTCCTCTCTCCTCCCATCTGCCCCTATCTCCTTCCTCTCCTCTCCTTTATGATCGTCCTGCTCCTCCTTTCCCCTCTCTCTCCTCCTCTGCTCTTCCTCTCCTCTCTCCTCCTCTCCTTTATGCTCGTCCTGCTCCTCATTCCCCCTCT
>CM051016.1:10288069-10333069 GCA_027704905.1 Muraenolepis orangiensis | reverse complement strand
ATTGTGATCAGCTGGGAAAGGGAAGGGAGCATGAAAGATTCTTGTTGTGGTTGAGGTTCTCGTTGAGGGTTCTAGTTAAGGCTCTAGTTGAGGTTCTAGTTGAGGTTCTCGTTGAGGGTTCTAGTTAAAGCTCTAGTTGAGGTTCTAGTTGAGGTTCTAGTTGAGGGTCTAGTTGAGGTTCTAGTTAAGGTTCTAGTTGAGGGTTCTAGTTGAGGTTCTAGTTGAGGTTCTGTGGGTTGGTGAGGGTTCTTGTTGAGGTTCTAGTTGAGGTTCTAGTTGAGGTTTCTTGTTGAGGTTCTAGTTATTTCCAGGTGTGTTACCTCCAAGTGTGTTAGCTCCAGGTGTATCCAGGTGTCTTAGCTCCAGGTGTGTTAGCCCCAGGTGTGTTAGCTCCAGGTGTGTTAGCTCCAGGTGTGTTAGCCCCAAGTGTATCCAGGGGTGTTAGCTCCAGGTGTGTTAGCCCCAGGTTTGTTAGCTCCAGGTGTGTTAGCTCCAGGTGTGTTAGCCCCAGGTGTGTTAGCCCCAGGTGTGTTAGCCCCAGGTGTATACAGGTGTGTTAGCTCCAGGTGTGTTAGCCCCAGGTGTGTTAGCCCTAGGTGTATACAGGTGTGTTAGCCCCAGGTGTATACAGGTGTGTTACTTTCAGGTGTATCCAGGTGGGTTCCTTAGTACCTGCTGGAGAACCAGTAGCCTACTACATACATTACTGTGTGTGTGTGTGTGTGTGTAGTGTTTATAATGTATTCTCCAGTAGGTTCTAGTGTTGATTGTGTGGTTCTCCAGCAGCAGAACCCTGCAGCCCCAGCCTGCTGGCTCCAGACATCCTGGAGAGATCCTTCTTCATCCGGATGAAGTCAACACTGACCAAGAGAGGAGTCCACATCAAGTCCTCAGGATTCAAGGTAGGAGACACATCAAGTCCTCAGGATTCAAGGTAGGAGACACATCAAGTCTTTAGGATACAAGGTAGGAGACACATCAAGTATTTAGGATTCTAGGTAGGAGACACATCAAATATTTTGGATACAAGGTAGGAGACACATCCAGTTTTTAGGATACAAGGTAGGAGACACATCAAGTCTTTAGGATACAAGGTAGGAGACACATCAAGTCCTTAGGATACAGGCTAGGAGACACATCAAGTATTTAGGATACAAGGTAGGAGACACATCAAGTCTTTAGGATACAAGGTAGGAGACACATCAAGTCTTTAGGATACAAGGTAGAAGACACATCAAGTCTTTAGGATACAAGGTAGAAGACACATCAAGTCCTCAGGATACAAGGTAGGAGACACATCAAGTATTTAGGATACAGGGTAGGAGACACATCAAGTATTTAGGATACAAGGTAGGAGACACATCAAGTCCTCAGGATACAAGATAGGAGACACATCAAGTTTTTAGGATACAAGGTAGGAGACACATCTAGTATTTAGGATACAAGGTAGGAGACACATCAAGTCCTTAGGATACAAGCTAGGAGACACATCAAGTATTTAGGCTACAAGGTAGGAGACACCGCAAGTATTTAGGATACAAGCTAGGAGACATGTCAAGTATTTAGGATACAAGTTGGAGACACATCAAGTATTTAGGATACAAGGTAGGAGACAGATCAAGTCCTCAGGATACAAGATAGGAGACACATCAAGTTTTTAGGATACAAGATAGGAGACAGACTGATGCTAATGCTTCTTTAGCACATTAAGATTGATGCTGTGTGTGTATGTGTGTGTGTGTGTGTGTGTGTGTGTTTATGTGTGTAACTGTATGTGTGTGTATCTGTGTGTGTGTGTGTGTTTATGTGTGTAACTGTATGTGGTGTGTGTGTGTGTGTGTGTTGTATGTGTGTGTGTGTGTGTGTGTGTGTGTGTCTGTTATGTGTGTGTGTGTGTGTGTGTGTGTGTGTGTGTGTGTGTGTGTGTGTGCTATATGTAGTGTTTTTAACAGAAACATGTCACATGCAAATCACCATGGAGACTGCACCACGCTATGCAGTCATAAATATTCACAGACACAGACACACACACACACGCGCACGCGCGCACACACACACACACACACACACACACACACACACACACACACACACACACACACACACACACACACACACACACACACCCAGGGTATGAATGGATGAATGTAGACTAGTTTTAATAGCCGTCCATCTGCTGAGTTATTAAACACATCCTCTTTATATTCATCAGGTGGTGTATTATACAACCATTATTCCTCCTCTCCTCTCCTCCTCTCTCCTCTCCTCTCCTCTCCTCTCCTCCTCTCTCCTCCTCTCCTCTCCTCCTCTCTACTCTTCTCTCATCTTCTCTCCTCCTCTCCTCTCATCTGTCTTCCTCTCCTCCCTCTCCTCCTTTCTTTCCTCTCATCTCTCCTCTTCTCCTTTCCTCTCCTCTCTATCCTCTCTATCCTCTCTCTCTCCTCTCTCCACCCCTCTTCTCCTTTCCTCTTTCCTCCTCCTCTCCTCCTCTTTCCTCACTTCTCTCCCTTTCTCCTCTCCTCCTCATCTCTGCCTCCTCCACCTGAAATAAAAACATTTCATTTGGATTTAAAATCTCTCTCCCTCCCACTGCGTTAAATAGTCTCTCTCTCTCTCCCCCCCCCCCACTGTGTTAAATAGTCTCTCTCCCTCTCTCTCTCTCCCTCTCTCCCCCACTGTGTTAAATAGTCTCTCTCCCTCTCTCTCCCTCTCTCTCTCTCCCTCTCTCCCCCACTGTGTTAAATAGTCTCTCTCTCTCTCTATAGTCTGTTGCTGTGCCGACACCTCCTGCTGTTTTGTTTTTCTCTTTGCTGAGACAGAGACAACAATTCACTCTCCTCCTCACTCCTCCTCCTCCTCCTCCTCCTCTCTCTCCTTTTTTCTCCTCCTACTTTCTCCTCTCTCTCTCTCTTCGTCTCCCTTCTCTCCCTCCCTCTTTTCTCCTCCCTTTCCTCCCTGCCTCTTCTCTCCCTTTGTTCTCCTCTTTGTTAACTTGACAGAGAACTGAATGTGGCGGCATTGTACACACACACACACTCTCTCTCTCTCTCTCTCCCTCTCTCTCTCTCTCTCTCTCTCTCTCTCTCTCTCTCTCTCTCTCTCTCTCTCTCTCTCTCTCTCTCTCTCTCTCTCTCTCTCTCTCTCTCGCTCTCTTTTTTTTTCTTGTGGTTTGGGTTGTTTCCATGGCGACTTAGAATGTAGTTCCAGACCATAATGTTATGTTGGACGCTGAAGTTTAAATGATTGACCAACAACTTATTGTAACTGTGATAAAGGACAGACTGTAGCTGTGATAAAGGACAGACTGTAACTGAGATAAAGGATAGACTGTAACTGTGATAAAGGACAGACTGTAGCTGTGATAAAGGACAGACTGTAGCTGTGTTAAAGGACAGACTGTAACTGTGATAAAGGACAGACTGTAGCTGTGATAAAGGACAGACTGTAACTGTGATAAAGGACAGACTGTAACTGAGATAAAGGACAGACTAACTGATAAAGGACAGACTGTAGCTGTGATAAAGGACAGACTGTAACTGAGATAAAGGACAGACTGTAACTGTGATAAAGGACAGACTGTAACTGTGATAAAGGACAGACTGTAACTGAGATAAAGGACAGACTAACTGATAAAGGACAGACTGTAGCTGTGTTAAAGGACAGACTGTAACTGTGATAAAGGACAGACTGTAGCTGTGATAAAGTACAGACTGTAACTGTGATAAAGGACAGACTGTAACTGTGATAAAGGACAGACTAACTGATAAAGGACAGACTGTAGCTGTGATAAAGGACAGACTGTAACTGAGATAAAGGACAGACTGTAGCTGTGATAAAGGACAGACTGTAACTGTGATAAAGGACAGACTGTAACTGTGATAAAGGACAGACTGTAACTGAGATAAAGGACAGACTGTAACTGTGATAAAGGACAGACTGTAACTGTGATAAAGGACAGACTGTAACTGTGATAAAGGACAGACTGAACTGATAAAGGACAGACTGTAGCTGTGATAAAGGACAGACTAACTGATAAAGGACAGACTGACTGATAAAGGACAGACTGTAGCTGTGATAAAGGACAGACTGTAACTGTGATAAAGGACAGACTAACTGATAAAGGACAGACTGTAGCTGAGATAAAGGACAGACTGTAACTGTGATAAAGGACAGACTGTAACTGAGATAAAGGACAGACTGTAACTGTGATAAAGGACAGACTGTAACTGTGATAAAGGACAGACTGTAACTGTGATAAAGGACAGACTAACTGATAAAGGACAGACTGTAGCTGTGATAAAGGACAGACTGTAACTGTGATAAAGGACAGACTGTAACTGTGATAAAGGACAGACTAACTGATAAAGGACAGACTGTAGCTGTGATAAAGGACAGACTGTAACTGTGATAAAGGACAGACTGTAACTGAGATAAAGGACAGACTGTAACTGTGATAAAGGACAGACTGTAACTGTGATAAAGGACAGACTGTAACTGTGATAAAGGACAGACTGTAACTGTGATAAAGGACAGACTGAACTGATAAAGGACAGACTGTAACTGTGATAAAGGACAGACTGTAACTGAGATAAAGGACAGACTGTAACTGTGATAAAGGACAGACTGTAACTGTGATAAAGGACAGACTGTAACTGTGATAAAGGACAGACGTAACTGGATAAAGGACAGACTGTAGCTGTGATAAAGGACAGACTGTAACTGTGATAAAGGACAGACTGTAACTGTGATAAAGGACAGACTGTAACTGTGATAAAGGACAGACTGTAACTGTGATAAAGGACAGACTAACTGATAAAGGACAGACTGTAGCTGTGATAAAGGACAGACTGTAACTGTGATAAAGGACAGACTGTAACTGTGATAAAGGACAGACTGTAACTGTGATAAAGGACAGACTGTAACTGTGATAAAGGACAGACTGTAACTGTGATAAAGGACAGACTGTAGCTGTGATAAAGGACAGACTGTAACTGTGATAAAGGACAGACTGTAACTGTGATAAAGGACAGACTGTAGCTGTGATAAAGGACAGACTGTAACTGTGATAAAGGACAGACTGTAACTGTGATAAAGGACAGACTGTAACTGTGATAAAGGACAGACTGTAACTGTGATAAAGGACAGACTGTAACTGTGATAAAGGACAGACTAACTGATAAAGGACAGACTGTAGCTGTGATAAAGGACAGACTGTAACTGTGATAAAGGACAGACTGTAACTGTGATAAAGGACAGACTGTAACTGTGATAAAGGACAGACTAACTGATAAAGGACAGACTGTAGCTGTGATAAAGGACAGACTGTAACTGTGATAAAGGACAGACTGTAGACTGTGATAAAGGACAGACTGTAACTGTGATAAAGGACAGACTGTAACTGTGATAAAGGACAGACTAACTGATAAAGGACAGACTGTAACTGTGATAAAGGACAGACTGTAACTGTGATAAAGGACAGACTGTAGCTGTGATAAAGGACAGACTGTAACTGAGATAAAGGACAGACTGTAACTGTGATAAAGGACAGACTGTAACTGTGATAAAGGACAGACTGTAACTGTGATAAAGGACAGACTGTAACTGTGATAAAGGACAGACTGTAACTGTGATAAAGGACAGACTAACTGATAAAGGACAGACTGTAGCTGTGATAAAGGACAGACTGTAACTGTGATAAAGGACAGACTAACTGATAAAGGACAGACTGTAGCTGAGATAAAGGACAGACTGTAACTGTGATAAAGGACAGACTGTAACTGTGATAAAGGACAGACTGTAGCTGTGATAAAGGACAGACTGTAACTGAGATAAAGGACAGACTGTAGACTGTGATAAAGGACAGACTGTAACTGAGATAAAGGACAGACTGTAACTGTGATAAAGGACAGACTGTAACTGTGATAAAGGACAGACTGTAACTGTGATAAAGGACAGACTAACTGATAAAGGACAGACTGTAACTGTGATAAAGGACAGACTGTAACTGTGATAAAGGACAGACTGTAACTGTGATAAAGGACAGACTGTAACTGTGATAAAGGACAGACTGTAACTGTGATAAAGGACAGACTACATAAAGGACAGACTGTAACTGTGATAAAGGACAGACTGTAACTGTGATAAAGGACAGACTGTAACTGTGATAAAGGACAGACTGTAACTGAGATAAAGGACAGACTGTAACTGTGATAAAGGACAGACTGTAACTGAGATAAAGGACAGACTGTAACTGTGATAAAGGACAGACTAACTGATAAAGGACAGACTGTAACTGTGATAAAGGACAGACTAACTGATAAAGGACAGACTGTACTGAGATAAAGGACAGACTGTAACTGTGATAAAGGACAGACTGTAACTGTGATAAAGGACAGACTGTAACTGAGATAAAGGACAGACTGTAACTGTGATAAAGGACAGACTGTAACTGTGATAAAGGACAGACTGTAACTGTGATAAAGGACAGACTAACTGATAAAGGAAAGACTGTAGCTGAGATAAAGGACAGACTGTAACTGTGATAAAGGACAGACTGTAACTGTGATAAAGGACAGACTGTAGCTGTGATAAAGGACAGACTGTAACTGAGATAAAGGATAGACTGTAGCTGTGATAAAGGACAGACTGTAACTGAGATAAAGGACAGACTGTAACTGTGATAAAGGACAGACTGTAACTGTGATAAAGGACAGACTGTAACTGTGATAAAGGACAGACTGTAACTGTGATAAAGGACAGACTAACTGATAAAGGACAGACTGTAACTGTGATAAAGGACAGACTGTAACTGAGATAAAGGACAGACTGTAACTGTGATAAAGGACAGACTGTAACTGTGATAAAGGACAGACTGTAACTGTGATAAAGGACAGACTAACTGATAAAGGACAGACTGTAGCTGTGATAAAGGACAGACTGTAACTGTGATAAAGGAGACTATAAGGACAGACTGTAACTGTGATAAAGGACAGACTGTAACTGTGATAAAGGACAGACTGTAACTGTGATAAAGGACAGACTAACTGATAAAGGACAGACTGTAGCTGTGATAAAGGACAGACTGTAACTGTGATAAAGGACAGACTGTAACTGTGATAAAGGACAGACTAACTGATAAAGGACAGACTGTAACTGTGATAAAGGACAGACTAACTGATAAAGGACAGACTGTAACTGTGATAAAGGACAGACTGTAACTGTGATAAAGGACAGACTGTAACTGTGATAAAGGACAGACTGTAACTGTGATAAAGGACAGACTGTAACTGTGATAAAGGACAGACTGTAACTGTGATAAAGGACAGACTGTAACTGTGATAAAGGACAGACTGTAACTGTGATAAAGGACAGACTGTAACTGTGATAAAGGACAGACTGTAACTGTAAGACTGTGATAAAGGACAGACTGTAACTGAGATAAAGGACAGACTGTAACTGTGATAAAGGACAGACTGTAACTGTGATAAAGGACAGACTGTAACTGAGATAAAGGACAGACTGTAACTGTGATAAAGGACAGACTGTAACTGTGATAAAGGACAGACTGTAACTGTGATAAAGGACAGACTAACTGATAAAGGAAAGACTGTAGCTGAGATAAAGGACAGACTGTAACTGTGCTAAAGGACAGACTGTAACTGTGATAAAGGACAGACTGTAGCTGTGATAAAGGACAGACTGTAACTGAGATAAAGGATAGACTGTAGACTGTGCTAAAGGACAGACTGTAACTGAGATAAAGGACAGACTGTAACTGTGATAAAGGACAGACTGTAACTGTGATAAAGGACAGACTGTAACTGTGATAAAGGACAGACTGTAACTGTGATAAAGGACAGACTGAACTGATAAAGGACAGACTGTAACTGTGATAAAGGACAGACTGTAACTGAGATAAAGGACAGACTGTAACTGTGATAAAGGACAGACTGTAACTGTGATAAAGGACAGACTGTAACTGTGATAAAGGACAGACTAACTGATAAAGCAGACTGTACTGTGATAAAGGACAGACTGTAACTGAGATAAAGGACAGACTGTAACTGTGATAAAGGACAGACTGTAACTGTGATAAAGGACAGACTGTAACTGTGATAAAGGACAGACTAACTGATAAAGGACAGACTGTAGCTGTGATAAAGGACAGACTGTAACTGTGATAAAGGACAGACTGTAACTGAGATAAAGGACAGACTGTAACTGTGATAAAGGACAGACTAACTGATAAAGGACAGACTGTAACTGTGATAAAGGACAGACTGAACTGATAAAGGACAGACTGTAGCTGAGATAAAGGACAGACTGTAACTGAGATAAAGGACAGACTGTAACTGTGATAAAGGACAGACTGTAACTGAGATAAAGGACAGACTGTAACTGTGATAAAGGACAGACTGTAACTGTGATAAAGGACAGACTGTAACTGTGATAAAGGACAGACTAACTGATAAAGGAAGACTGTAGCTGAGATAAAGGACAGACTGTAACTGTGCTAAAGGACAGACTGTAACTGTAATAAAGGACAGACTGTAGCTGTGATAAAGGACAGACTGTAACTGAGATAAAGGATAGACTGTAGATGTGCTAAAGGACAGACTGTAACTGAGATAAAGGACAGACTGTAACTGTGATAAAGGACAGACTGTAACTGTGATAAAGGACAGACTGTAACTGTGATAAAGGACAGACTGTAACTGTGATAAAGGACAGACTAACTGATAAAGGACAGACTGTAACTGTGATAAAGGACAGACTGTAACTGAGATAAAGGACAGACTGTAACTGTGATAAAGGACAGACTGTAACTGTGATAAAGGACAGACTGTAACTGTGATAAAGGACAGACTAACTGATAAAGACAGACTGTAACTGTGATAAAGGACAGACTGTAACTGTGATAAAGGACAGACTGAACTGAATAAAGGACAGACTGTAACTGTGATAAAGGACAGACTGTAACTGTGATAAAGGACAGACTGTAACTGTGATAAAGACAGACTAACTGATAAAGGACAGACTGTAGCTGAGATAAAGGACAGACTGTAACTGTGATAAAGGACAGACTGTAACTGAGATAAAGGACAGACTGTAACTGTGATAAGGACTACTGATAAGGACAGACTGTAACTGTGATAAAGGACAGACTAACTGATAAAGGACAGACTGTAGCTGAGATAAAGGACAGACTGTAACTGAGATAAAGGACAGACTGTAACTGTGATAAAGGACAGACTGTAACTGAGATAAAGGACAGACTGTAACTGTGATAAAGGACAGACTGTAACTGTGATAAAGGACAGACTGTAGACTGTGATAAAGGACAGACTGTAACTGAGATAAAGGACAGACTGTAACTGTGATAAAGGACAGACTGTAACTGTGATAAAGGACAGACTGTAACTGTGATAAAGGACAGACTGTAACTGTGATAAAGGACAGACTAACTGATAAAGGACAGACTGTAACTGTGATAAAGGACAGACTGTAACTGAGATAAAGGACAGACTGTAACTGTGATAAAGGACAGACTGTAACTGTGATAAAGGACAGACTGTAACTGTGATAAAGGACAGACTAACTGATAAGACAGACTGTACTGTGATAAAGGACAGACTGTAACTGTGATAAAGGAAGACTAACGATAAAGGACAGACTGTAACTGTGATAAAGGACAGACTGTAACTGTGATAAAGGACAGACTGTAACTGTGATAAAGGACAGACTAACTGATAAAGGACAGACTGTACTGGATAAAGGACAGACTGTAACTGTGATAAAGGACAGACTGTAACTGTGATAAAGGACAGACTGTAACTGTGATAAAGGACAGACTGTAACTGTGATAAAGGACAGACTGTAACTGTGATAAAGGACAGACTGTAACTGTGATAAAGGACAGACTGTAACTGAGATAAAGGACAGACTGTAACTGTGATAAAGGACAGACTGTAACTGAGATAAAGGACAGACTGTAACTGTGATAAAGGACAGACTAACTGATAAAGGACAGACTGTAACTGTGATAAAGGACAGACTAACTGATAAAGGACAGACTGTACTGAGATAAAGGACAGACTGTAACTGTGATAAAGGACAGACTGTAACTGTGATAAAGGACAGACTGTAACTGAGATAAAGGACAGACTGTAACTGTGATAAAGGACAGACTGTAACTGTGATAAAGGACAGACTGTAACTGTGATAAAGGACAGACTAACTGATAAAGGACAGACTGTAACTGAGATAAAGGACAGACTGTAACTGTGATAAAGGACAGACTGTAACTGTAGATAAAGGACAGACTGTAGCTGTGATAAAGGACAGACTGTAACTGAGATAAAGGATAGACTGTAGATGTGCTAAAGGACAGACTGTAACTGAGATAAAGGACAGACTGTAACTGTGATAAAGGACAGACTGTAACTGTGATAAAGGACAGACTGTAACTGTGATAAAGGAAAGACTGTAACTGTGATAAAGGACAGACTAACTGATAAAGGACAGACTGTAACTGTGATAAAGGACAGACTGTAACTGAGATAAAGGACAGACTGTAACTGTGATAAAGGACAGACTGTAACTGTGATAAAGGACAGACTGTAACTGTGATAAAGGACAGACTAACTGATAAAGACAGACTGTAACTGTGATAAAGGACAGACTGTAACTGTGATAAAGGACTACATAAGGACAGACTGTAACTGTGATAAAGGACAGACTGTAACTGTGATAAAGGAAAGACTGTAACTGTGATAAAGGACAGACTAACTGATAAAGGACAGACTGTAGCTGAGATAAAGGACAGACTGTAACTGTGATAAAGGACAGACTGTAACTGAGATAAAGGACAGACTGTAACTGTGATAAAGGACAGACTAACTGATAAAGGACAGACTGTAACTGTGATAAAGGACAGACTAACTGATAAAGGACAGACTGTAGCTGAGATAAAGGACAGACTGTAACTGGATAAAGGACAGACTGTAACTGTGATAAAGGACAGACTGTAACTGGATAAAGGACAGACTGTAACTGTGATAAAGGACAGACTGTAACTGTGATAAAGGACAGACTGTAACTGGATAAAGGACAGACTGTAACTGAGATAAAGGACAGACTGTAACTGTGATAAAGGACAGACTGTAACTGTGATAAAGGACAGACTGTAACTGAGATAAAGGACAGACTGTAACTGAGATAAAGGACAGACTGTAACTGTGATAAAGGACAGACTGTAACTGAGATAAAGGACAGACTGTAACTGTGATAAAGGACAGACTGTAACTGTGATAAAGGACAGACTGTAACTGTGATAAAGGACAGACTAACTGATAAAGGACAGACTGTAGCTGTGATAAAGGACAGACTGTAACTGTGATAAAGGAAAGACTGTAACTGTGATAAAGGACAGACTAACTGTGATAAAGGACAGACTGAGCTGTGATAAAGGACAGACTGTAACTGTGATAAAGGACAGACTGTAACTGTGATAAAGGACAGACTGTAACTGTGATAAAGGACAGACTGTAACTGTGATAAAGGACAGACTGTAACTGTGATAAAGGACAGACTGTAACTGAGATAAAGGACAGACTATAACTGTGATAAAGGACAGACTAACTGTGATAAAGGACAGACTGTAGCTGAGATAAAGGACAGACTGTAACTGTAATAAAGGACAGACTGTAACTGTGATAAAGGACAGACTAACTGATAAAGGACAGACTGTAGCTGAGATAAAGGACAGACTGTAACTGTGATAAAGGACAGACTGTAACTGTGATAAAGGACAGACTGTAACTGTGATAAAGGACAGACTGTAGCTGTGATAAAGGACAGACTGTAACTGAGATAAAGGATAGACTGTAACTGTGATAAAGGACAGACTGTAACTGAGATAAAGGACAGACTGTAACTGTGATAAAGGACAGACTGTAACTGTGATAAAGGACAGACTGAACTGATAAAGGACAGACTGTAACTGAGATAAAGGACAGACTGTAACTGTGATAAAGGACAGACTGTAACTGAGATAAAGGACAGACTGTAACTGTGATAAAGGACAGACTGTAACTGTGATAAAGGACAGACTGTAACTGTGATAAAGGACAGACTGTAACTGTGATAAAGAACAGACTAACTGATAAAGGACAGACTGTAGCGAAGATAAAGGACAGACTGTAACTGTGATAAAGGAACAGACTGTAACTGAGATAAAGGACAGACTGTAACTGTGATAAAGGACAGACTGTAACTGTGATAAAGGACAGACTGTAACTGTGATAAAGGACAGACTGTAACTGTGATAAAGGACAGACTGTAACTGTGATGAAGGACAGACTAACTGATAAAGGACAGACTGTAACTGTGATAAAGGACATACTAACTGATAAAGGACAGACTGTAACTGTGATAAAGGATAGACTAACTGATAAAGGACAGACTGTAACTGTGATAATGGACAGACTAACTGATAAAGGACAGACTGTAGCTGAGATAAAGGACAGACTGTAACTGTGATAAAGGACAGACTGTTACTGAGATAAAGGACAGACTATAACTGTGATAAAGGACAGACTGTAACTGTGATAAAGGACAGACTGTAACTGTGATAAAGGATAGACTAACGAATAAAGGACAGACTGTAACTGTGATAAAGGACAGACTGTAACTGTGATATAGGACAGACTGTAACTGTGATAAAGGAAAGACTGTAACTGTGATAAAGAACAGACTAACTGATAAAGGACAGACTGTAGCGAAGATAAAAGACAGACTGTAACTGTGATAAAGAACAGACTGTAACTGAGATAAAGGACAGACTGTAACTGTGATAAAGAACAGACCGTAACTGTGATAAACGACAGACTGTAACTGTGATGAAGGACAGACTCTCTCTGTCTCTCAGGTCATCCATGTGACGGGTCGTCTCCGGATCCGGTTGACCCTGGGTCCCGGGCGGCCGGGCCCCGGGGCCCAGGTCCAGGTCATAGGGATGGTGGTGGTGGCCCACGCCCTGCCCCCCCCCACCATCAACGAGGTCCGGATCGACTGTCAGATGTTCGTCACCCGGGTCAACATGGACCTCAACATCGTCTACTGTGAGAACAGGTAACACCTAGCAGACAGACAGGGAGGCGACAGGGAGACAGGCAGACAGACAGGGAGGCAGGGAGACAGACAGACAGGGAGGAGACAGACAGGCAGGGAGACAGACAGGCAAGGAGACAGACAGGCAGGCATGGAGACAAACAGACAGACAGACAGGCAGGGAGACAGACAGACAAACAGACAGACAGGCAGGCAGGCAGGGAGACAGACAGACAAACAGACAGGCAGGCAGGGAGACAGACAGACAAACAGACAGGCAGGCAGGGAGACAGACAGACAAACAGACAGGCAGGCAGGGAGACAGACAGACAGGCAGGCAGGGAGACAGACAGACAAACAGACAGGCAGGCAGGGAGACAGACAGACAAACAGACAGGCAGAGAGACAGACTTACAGGCAGACAGACATGGAGACAGACAGACAGGTAAATAGACAGACAGACAGGGAGATGGACAGGTAAACAGACAGGTAGGTGTGTTCTGTGTGTTCTAAGCGTGTTCCGTGTCCTCAGGATCAGTGACTACATGGACCTGACTCCAGCTGATATTGTGGGGAGGAGATGTTATCAGATGATCCACGCCGAGGATGTGGATCACATACGACACTGTCACCTGGACCGTGAGTACTGCTCCTCTCCTCCTCTCTCCTCTTCTCCTCCTCCGATCCTCTCTCCTCTTCTCCTCTCCTCTACTCCTCTGATCCTTTCTCCTCCTCTCCTCTCCTCTCTCTCTCCTCCTCTCCTCTCCTCCTCTACTTTCTCCTCCTTTCCTCTCTCTCCTTCTCCTCTCCTCTCTCCTCTCCCCCCTCCTCCTCTCCTCTCCTCTCTCTCCTCCTCTCTCCTCTCCTCTCCTCTCCTCTCCTCTCCTCTCCTCTCCTCTCCTCTCCTCTCCTCTCCTCTCCTCCTCTCCTCTCCTCTCCTCTCCTTTCTCTCCTCCTCTCTTTCCTCTCTCCTCTCCTCTCCTCTCCTCTCCTCTCCTCTCCTCTCCTCTCCTCTCCTCTCCTCTCCTCTCCTCTCCTCTCCTCTCCTCTCCTCTCCTCTCCTCTCCTCTCCTCTCCTCTCTCCTCCTCTCCTCTACTACTTTCTCCTCCTCTCTCCTCTCTCCTCTCTCCTCTCTCCTCTCTCCTCTCTCCTCTCTCCTCTCTCCTCTCTCCTCTCTCCTCTCTCCTCTCTCCTCTCACCTCTCTCCTCTCCCCATCTCCTCTACTCCTCTCCTCTCTTATCTACTCCTCTACACCTCTATCCTTTCTCCTCTCCTCCCCTCCCTCCTGTGTGTGTGTGTGTGTGTGTGTGTGTGTGTGTGTGTGTGTGTGTGTGTGTGTGTGTGTGTGTGTGTGTGTGTGTGTGTGTGTGTGTGTGTGTGTGTGTGTGTGTGTACTTTTGATATGTTTCACCATGTGACCAAGTGGTTAAGGGGTTAAGGGTTACAGGACTTTCCGGGTTTTTTATGTGACAAGTCCTCTGGTTTAAGAGAGAGAGAGAGAGAGAGAGAGAGAGAGAGAGAGAGAGAGAGAGAGAGAGAGAGAGAGAGAGAGAGAGAGAGAGAGAGAGAGAGAGAGAGAGAGAGAGAGAGAGAGAGAGAGAGAGAGAGAGAGAGAGAGAGAGGATAGAGAGAGAGAAAAAGGAAAGAGAGAGACAGACAAAGGAAAGAGAGAGAGAGGGGAGAGGTCGCCGGGGGAGACTATATCTGGAGAACAGGAGAACAGAGCCAGTGTATTTGTATTCACAGGAAGAGAGAGAGAGATTAGAGGGGGAGACGGGGGAGAGAGGGTGGTATTCAGAGAGAGACTCAGAGAACCCCTCTCTCACTCCTGGAGGGAGAGAGACAGAGACAGAGAGAGAGACAGGAAGCGAGAGAGAGAGGTAGAGACAGAGAGAGAGGGAGGTACAGAGACAGGGAGAGAGACAGGAAGAGAGAGAGAGAGAGAGAGAGAGAGAGAGAGAGAGAGAGAGAGAGAGAGAGAGAGAGAGAGAGAGAGAGAGAGAGAGAGAGAGAGAGAGCGAGAGAGAGAGAGAGAGAGGGAGAGAGGGAGAGAAAGAGAGAGGTAGAGAGACAGGGAGAGAGAGAGAGAGAGACGCAGAGAGAGAGAGGTAGAGAGACAGGGAGAGAGAGAGAGAGGTAGAGAGACAGGGAGAGAGAGGTCGAGAGACGCAGAGAGAGAGAGGTAGAGAAACAGGGAGCGAGAGGTTGAGAGAGAGAGGCAGAGAGACAGGAGAGAGAGAGAGGTAGAGAGACTGGGAGAGAAAGAGAGAGGTAGAGAGACGGAGAGAGAGAGGTAGAGAGACAGGGAGAGAGAGAGAGGTAGAGAGACAGAGAGAGAGAGGTCGAGAGACGGAGAGAGAGAGAGGTAGAGAGACAGGGAGAGAGAGGTCGAGAGACGGAGAGAGAGAGAGGTAGAGAGACAGGGAGAGAGAGAGAGGTAGAGAGACAGAGAGAGAGAGGTCGAGAGACGGAGAGAGAGAGAGGTAGAGAGACAGGGAGAGAGAGGTCGTGAGACGGAGAGAGAGAGAGGTAGAGAGACAGGGAGAGAGAGAGAGAGACAGAGAGAGAGAGTGCTGGGGGCTAGCCCCAGGCTTCATAGGATGGAGGTGTGGATTAAAGAGACAGTATTCTGTTTAAAGGTCTCAGCCTAACCGGTCTAACCAGGTCTAACCAGGTCTAACCAGGTCTAACCAGGACTAACCAGGACTCAATAGGTCTAACCAGGTCTAACCAGGTCTAACCAGGACTAACAAGGACTAACCAGGTCTAACCAGGTCTAACCAGGACTAACCAGGACTCAATAGGTCTAACCAGGTCTAACCAGGTCTAACCAGGACTAACAAGGACTAACCAGGTCTAACCAGGTCTAACCAGGACTAACCAGGTCTAACCAGGACTAACAAGGACTAACCAGATCTAGCCAGGACTAACCAGGTCTAACCAGGACTCAATAGGTCGAACCAGGTCTAACCAGGTCTAACCAGGACTAACCAGGTCTAACCAGGTCTAACCAGGACTAACTAGGTCTAACCAGGACTAACCATGACTAACCAGGACTAACCAGGTCTAACCAGGACTAACCAGGTCTAACCAACCCAGAATCAGACCTAACTAGAGGGCCCTCAGTAGAGGGTAACGTCTCCTGGATCTGATTCAGATCTGATCTGAGGATCCAAAATCCAATCCACTGTTCATCTAACCACCGAGTGTTTAGAGTTATCGAAAGACAGCCAGACAGAAAGACAGACAGAAAGACAGACAGACAGGCAGACAGACAGGCAGACAGATAGACAGACAGACAGATAGACAGACACACAGAGACCTGACAGACACACAGAGACCTGACAGACAGACAGAGACCTGACAGACAGACAGAGACCTGACACACAGACAGAGACCTGACAGACAGACAGACAGACAGACAGAGACCTGACAGACAGACACAGACCTGACACACAGAGATCTGACAGACAGACAGAGACCTGACAGACAGACAGACAGACAGACAGACAGACAGACAGAGACCTGACAGACAGACAGACAGACAGACACAGACCTGACAGACACACAGAGACCTGACACACAGAGACCTGACAGACAGACAGACAGACAGACAGACAGACAGACAGACAGACAGACAGAGACCTGACAGACAGACAGAGACCTGACAGACAGACGAGAGAGAGAGAGAGAGAGAGAGAGAGAGAGAGAGAGAGAGAGAGAGAGAGAGAGAGAGAGAGAGAGAGAGAGAGAGAGAGAGAGAGAGAGAGGAGGAGGAGAGGAGGAGGAGGAGGAGGAGGAGGAGGAGGAGGAGGAGGAGGAGGAGGTGAAGACCTGGTCCAGGTTCTACAGAACGTCTGTTCTTTACCTCCTCATTCATATTTCATACACACACACACACACACACGTTGGGCTAGAGGTCTAAATTGTGGACAGACTAAGATCTACTAAGATATTCTATTTGATGCCCATAGCCTTTTGATGGTTCTCCTCCTAACAGACCTTTGATGGTTCTCCTTTTAATTAACCTTTGATGGTTCTCCTTCTAACAGACCTTTGATGGTTCTCCTCCTAACAGACCTTTGATGGTTCTCTTTATAACAGACCTTTGATGGTTCTCCTCCTAACAGACCTTTGATGGTTCTCCTTCTAACAGACCTTTGATGGTTCTCCTTCTAACAGACCTTTGATGGTTCTCCTCCTAACAGACCTTTGATGGTTCTCCTTCTAACAGTCCTTTGATGGTTCTCCTTCTAACAGACCTTTGATGGTTCTCCTTCTAACAGACCTTTGATGGTTCTCCTCCTAATCGACCTTTGATGGTTCTCCTCCTAACAGACCTTTGATGGTTCTCCTCCTCCAAGACAACCTGGTGTTCCTCTGTGACTGTTGTTTATTCATCTCCAAAGCGCTGGTTTACATTCAGACGTCCTAAAGTTCTAGACCAGTATAGAGACCAGGAGAGACTTAGAGAGACCCTAATCCAGATGTTCTTCTACGAGACTAACTAGTCCTCAGCAGTAAGCCAGATGTTCTACTAGGAGACTAACTAGTCCTCAGCGGTAATCCAGATGTTCTACTGGGAGACTAATTAGTCCTCAGCGGTAATCCAGATGTTCTACTTGGAGACTAACTAGTCCTCAGCGGTAATCCAGATGTTCTACTAGGAGACTAACTAGTCCTCAGCGGTAATCCAGATGTTCTACTGGAAGACTAACTAGTACTCAGCGGTAATCCAGATGTTCTACTGGGAGACTAACTAGTCCTTAGCGGTAATCCAGATGTTCTACTAGGAGACTAACTAGTCCTCCGCGGTAATCCAGATGTTCTACTAGGAGACTAACTAGTCCTCAGCGGTAATCCAGATGCTCTACTGGGAGACTAACTAGTCCTCAGTGGTAATCCAGATGTTCTACTGGAAGACTAGTCTTCACCATTAATCCAGATGTTCTACTAGGAGACTAACTAGTCTTCACCATTAATCCAGATGTTCTACTAGGAGACTAACTAGTCCTCAGCGGTAATCCAGACGTTCTACTACGATACTAACTAGTCCTCAGCGGTAATCCAGATGTTCTACTAGGAGACTAACTAGTCCTCAGCGGTAATCCAGATGTTCTACTGGGAGACTAACTAGTCCTCAGCGGTAATCCAGATGTTCTACTGGGAGACTAGCTAGTCCTTAGCGGTAATCCAGATGTTCTACTGGGAGACTAACTCGTCCTCAGCGGTAATCCAGATGTTCTACTGGGAGACTAACTAGTCCTCAGCGGTAATCCAGATGTTCTACGAGGAGCTCATTTCCGTAACAGCCTGTTGTTGTTTACTCTGCTATACAAACAAAGGAAGGACACACTGAAGGTGATGAGATCTGTTGATCACTACCGAAACACACTCTCTCTCTCTCTCTCTCTCTCTCTCTCTCTCTCTGTCGCTCTCTCTTTCTCTCTCTCTCTCTTTCTCTCTCTCCCCCCCTGGGGAGACTGTTTTAAACAATGATATTAGGTGCTAATAGTTCCTAATCACCAACCACCCTCCCCCTCTCTCCCTTACTCAAGGTCTCCCCCCTCTCTCTCTCTCTCTCTCTCTCACTCTCTCTCTCTCTCTCTCTCTCTCTCTCTCTCTCTCTCTCTCTCTCTCTCTCTCTCTCTCTCTCTCTCTCTCTCTCTCCCCCCTACCTCTCTCCCCCAGTCTGTCTGTCTCTCTCCCTACAGTCTGTCTGTCTCTCTTCTCTCCCCCCTCTATTAAATTAGGCAGTATAAACTTCCTTGTGTGTGTGTGTGAGTGGTCCTGATTCACATTGAACCATTTAGTAGTTAATTTAGTCCCGATGTATTGACCACTTTGAGACGGCGCCACAGCCCCACCTGCCGGCCTCCGAGACGCACTACACTTTGCTTTATACACTACACGCTGCACTCCTTATATTCATAATTAGTATATTATCTTTTAATTGTTCATCGTGTTGCCGTGGCTGATGAAGGGTAAGGGTTATTTTAGTGATTTTTAATAATAATCTTTATTTTTATAATTTATGCTATTTTAAACCATCCAAGGTATTTTATTAATATCTGATATTTTAATAATATAGCGTATTTTAATCATATAGGGTTTTTTATAATGACATTATTTTAATCCATCGTTCAATAAAAATCACTCACTTTAACAACTTTGTCCTCACAAGTACAACTCTGTCCTCATTAATACTATGTCCTCACTAGCACTACTATGTCCTCATTAGTACTATGTGTCCTCACTAGTACTATGTCCTCACAAGTACTACTATGTCCTCACTAGTACTATGTCCTCAGTAGTACTACTATGTCCTCACTAGTACTATGTCCTCACTAGTACTACTGTGTTCTCACTAGTACCATATCCTCACTAGTACTATGTCCTCAGTAGTACTATGTCCTCACTAGTAATACTGTATCCTCACTAGTACTACGTGTCCTCACTAGTAATACTATGTCCTCACTAGTACTACTATGTCCTCACTAGTACTACTATGTCCTCACTAGTACTACTATGTCCTTACTAGTACTATTGTGTCCTCACTAGTACTAATATGCCCTCACTAGTACTATGTCCTCATAAGCACTACTATGTCCTCATTGGTACTACTATGTCCTCACTAGTACTATGTCCTCACTAGTACTGCTATGTCCTCACTAGTACTATGTCCTCACTAGTACTACTATGTCCTCACTAGTACTACTATGTCCTCACTAGTACTACTATGTCCTCACTAGTACTACTGTATCCTCACTAGTACTATGTCCTCACTAGTACTGCTATGTCCTCACTAGTACTATGTCCTCACTAGTACTATGTCCTCACTAGTACTACTTTGTCCTCACAAGTACTAATATGTCCTCACTAGTAATACTATGTCCTCACAAGCACTACTTTGTCCTCACTAGTACTTTTGTGTCCTCACTGGTACTACTGTGTCCTCACTAGTACTACTATGTCCTCACTAGTACTACTATGTCCACAGTATGTGTCCCCCAAGTACTGAACAAGGGCCAGTGTGACTAAGTATTACTATGTCCTCACAAGTACTATGTCCTCACTAGTACTACTATGTCCTCATTAGTACTATGTCCTCACTAGTAATACTATGTCCTCATTAGTACTATGTCCTCACTAGTACTACTATGTCCTCATTAGTACTATGTCCTCACTAGTACTACTATGTCCTCATTAGTACTATGTGTCCCAACTAATACTATGTCCTCACGAGTACTACTCACTAGTACTCACTAGTACTACTATGTCCTCAGTATGTGTCTCCCAAGTACTGAACCAGTGTGACTAAGTATTACTATGTCCTCACGAGTACTATTATATCCTCACTAGTGCTACTGTGTCATCACTAGTACTACTATGTTCTCACTAGTACTTTGTCCTCACAAGCACTAGTATGTCCTCATTAGTACTATGTGTCCCCACTAATACTTTGTTCTCACGAGTACTACTCACTAGTACTCTCTAGTACTACTATGTCCTCACTAGATTCAAGATTTTTATTGGCCATTAGCAACAAGTCCAATAGAATGTTTCTCCCCATTTCCTCCCGCAGGGTGGATTTCTAAAACACAATACTAGAAAAATACTACACACAATCAAATAAAGAGTTAACGTACAAAGAACACTAGAAAGAACAATAAAGTGACTGATGGATGATGTGGATCATGTGTTGAATTGTGCAAAAAGCAATAAAAAAGCATTTTAATGCCAGTAGTGCAGCAGCATCATGAGTACAGTAACTGTGATGAGTCCAGAAAGTCCAGCAAAGTATGAGAGTGTTAGGTCAATGACATGTTGAGAAAGTGATATTATTATTATTATTATTATTATTATTATTATTATTATTATGTGTCAGTGCACAGCGAAAGGAATGCTCTGCGTTTAACCCATCCTAGTATGAGGAGCAGCGGGCAGCGATATGTTTATACAGCACCCCGGGGGATGAGCAGGGTGTAGGGGGGGTGCCTTGCTCAAGGGCACTTAAGGCAGTACACCTGGTGTTTCGGGGACTTGAACCGGTGACCTTGCGGCTCCCAATCCAAGTCCCACTGAGCTACTGCCCCCCCCCCAACCACCTGATGGTGGTTCACACACACACTGTTTGTGAGTGTGAGTGACAGCACTCATGGCAGTTCAGTAGGTCACTGCCTTTGGATAAAAACTGTCCTTAAACCTGGTAACTCTGTGTCCTCCCTGGTACCATGTGTCCTCCCTGGTACCATGTGTCCTCACTGGTACCATGTGTCCTCCCTGGTACCATGTGTCCTCCCTGGTACCATGTGTCCTCCCTGGTACCATGTGTCCTCCCTGGTACCATGTTCTCCTCACTGGTACCATGTGTCCTCCCTGGTACCATGTTCTCCTCACTGGTACCATGTGTCCTCACTGGTACCATGTGTCCTCCCTGGTACCATGTGTCCTCACTGGTACCATGTGTCCCCACTGGTACCATGTGTCCCCACTGGTACCATGTGTCCTCACTGGTAACTCTGTGTCCTCCCTGGTACCATGTGTCCTCCCTGGTACCATGTGTCCTCCCTGGTACCATGTGTCCTCCCTGGTACCATGTGTCCCCATTGGTACCATGTGTCCCCACTGGTACCATGTGTCCTCACTGGTACCATGTGTCCCCACTGGTACCATGTGTCCCCACTGGTACCATGTGTCCTCACTGGTACCATGTGTCCTCCCTGGTGCGATGTGTCCTCACTGGTACCATGTGTCCCCACTGGTACCATGTGTCCTCACTGGTGCGATGTGTCCTCACTGGTAACTCTGTGTCCTCACTGGTACCATGTGTCCTCACTGGTACCATATGTGTCCCCCCAGTGCTGAACAAGGGCCAGTGTGTGACCAATTACTACCGCTGGATCCAGAGGACTGGGGGGTTCGTGTGGATTCAGTCCTGCGCCACCATCGCCGTCAACAACAAGAACAACACAGACAAGAACATCATCTGGGTCAACTACGTCCTGAGGTCAGAGGTCACCGGGGTCTTCCCCCCACACACACACACACACACATGATGCTACACACCCACACACACACACACACATGATGCAACACACACACACATGATGCTACACACACACACACACACATGATGCTCCACACACACACACACACACACATATACACGATGCTACACACACACATGATGCTACACACACACACACACATGATGCTACACACACACACATGATGCAACATACACACACACAATGCTACACACACACACACACACACACAATGCTACTCACCCACATGATGCAACACACACACCCACATGATGCTACACACACACACACACACACAATGCTACACTCCCACACACACACACACATGGTGCTACACACACACACATGATGCTCCACACACACACACACATGATGCTACACACACACACACAATGCTACACACACACACACACACACGATGCTACACACACACATGATGTTACACACATGTAAACACACACACACACACACACACACTCATGACGCTACACACACACACATGATGCTACACACATGATGCTACACACACACACACATGATACTACACACACACACATGATGCTACACACACACACATGATGCTACACACACACAATGCTACACACACACATGATGCTACACACACACATGATGCTACACACACAATGCTACACACACACGATGCTACACACACACATGATGCTACACACACACACATGATGCTACACGCACACACACATGATGCTACACACACAATGCTACACACACACACATGATGCTACACACACACACATGATGCTACACACACACATGATGCTACATACACACACATGATGCTACACACACACATGATTCTACACACACGCACATGATGCTACACACACACATGATGCTACATACACACACATGATGCTACACACACACACATGATTCTACACACACACACATGATGCTACACACACATATGATGCTACATACACACACATGATGCTACACACACACACATGATTCTACACACACACACATGATGCTACACACACACACATGATGCTACACACACACATATGATTCTACACTCACACACATGATGCTACACACACACATGATGCTACACACACACACATGATGCTACACACACACACATGATGCTACACACACACATGATGCTACACACACACACATGATGCTACACACACACACGATGCTACACACACACATGATGCTACACACACACACACATGATGCTACATACACACACGATGCTACATACACACACATGATGCTACACACACACAATGCTACACACACACATGATGCTACACACACACACACATGATGCTACACACACACACATGATGCTACACACACACACGTACATGTGTTTGAGTGTGTTTCGTCTGTGTGTCCTGTAGCCAGAGAGAGTTCCGGGACGTCCCTGTGGACCTGTCTCAGCTCCCCGACCTGAAGACCAGAACCTCAGAGACCTCAGAGACCTCAGACTCTGAGTCTGAGGCCAAGGATGTTTCTGGTAGGACCCACACCACACACACACCACATACACACACACACCACACATACACACACCCCACACACATACATCACACACACACACACACACACACACACCCACACACCACACACACACACACACACACACACACACACACACCACACATACACACACCCCACACACATACACCACACACACACACACACACACACCCCACACACACACACCACACACACACACACACACCCCATACACCACACACACACACACACACCCCACACACACACACCACACACACACACACACACCACACACACACACAGCAAAGACATACAGACACAAACACACATACTGTACACCAAACATCACACACCACACACACACACACCACAGACATACAGACAGAAACACACACACACACACACACACACACACACACACACATACACGCATCACACACACACAAACATACTGTACACCACACTGCACCACACACACATACAGACATACAGACACAAACACACACACACATACAGACACAAACACACACACACCACATACCACAGACATACAGACACAAACACACAAACACACACACACAGACACACACCACACACACACACACACACACACACCTAAACCCAGTGTCCTACATGTTAACACCTCCTCTGTAGATAACGACCATCCCAGGTCAGGTGGCAAACCGGCCGGCCAATCAGAGACAGCGGACCGGAGCAAGCGTCAGCAGCAGATCGGCCAATCGCAGCTTCCTCCCGTGGCACAGGAAGTGAGGGGGCAGGAGGACGGAGACAGCTGCAGCCACGCCGAGAGCCAGGAGAGCGACGACAGCCTGGAGGCGTCGGACGGGGAGCCGGAGGAGGAGCAGGAGGAGGAGGGCCGGGGAGGAGGAGCAGCAGGTGGAGGAGGAGGAGCCAGGCTGGCGGCGATGGAGGCGATGGACGGCCTGTTGGGGGCGGGCCTCCGCATCAAGGTGGAGCGACACCCCACCCGCTCCTCCTCCTCAGAAGAGGAGGAGGAGGATGAGGAGGAAGAGGAGAGGAGCGTGAAGGACGGGGAGGAGGCGGGAGGTCTGACCTCGCCGGGGGTGGAGCTGCTGAAGAAGAGGAAGAGGAGGAGGAAGCAGAAGTGGGACCGGACACGAGGCCGGAGGCCCCGCCTCTCCGCACCCGTCGCCCACGGCGACGGCGCCCCGTCGGCGGAGGAGGAGGAGCAGCCGGTGGCGACGCCGAGCTCCTCCTTCCTCCTGTCCTCCTCCTGCTCCTCCTCCGCCCCCCCGGCGGCGGTGCTGAAGATCAAGACGGAGATGTCAGAGCCGATCAACTTCGACAACGACAGCAGCATCTGGAACTTCCCCCCCAACCGGGAGGTGGGCCGCCACCAGGAGCCCTTCAGCATCCCCCCCCCGGGGCCCTTCCCCTCCCCCGCAGACTCCCTCCTCTCCCCCCCGGGGCCCTTCCCCTCCCCCGCAGACTCCCTCCTCTCCCCCCCGGCGCCCGAGGTCGGCGAGGCTGGGAGAAAGCCTCCTCACGACGCCGCCTCCGCCCCTTCCAGGGGCGGCGCTCCCTCTGGCTCCTCCTCCTCCTCCTCTGACCCCCTTTCCCCGCCGCTCTCCTCCTCCTCCCCCCGGGACAAACAGCAGGCCACGCCCACCGGCTCCTCCTCCTCCTCCTCCTCCTCCCTCCTCTACTCGGGGGAGCTGGAGGCTCTGCAGAGGCTGCAGGCGGGCAGCGTGGTTCTCCCGCTGGTCCAGCGGGTCTCGGGGGCGTCGCCGGGCCCCGCCGGCTCCGCCCCCTCCAGGGTGTACACCGCCGGCACCATCCGCTACGCCCCGGCGGACGCCGGCCTGGCCCCCGGGGGGGCCCTCCTGCCCAACGCCTCCTTCGGCCTGGACCCCAAGGGCCCCGTGGAGCTGCTGTACCGCCACGTCCACCGGCTCAACATGACGGCCGCCGCCGCCGCCGCCTCCGTGGGCGGGGCCTTCGGGGGCGGGGCCTCGCCCGAAGCCGACGGGGGCGGAGCCCGGTTGCCCCTGACGACCAACGTGTTCGCGGCGGGGGAGGGGCTGTTCTCCACGCTGCCGTTCCCCGTCTACAGCAACGGGATCCACAGCTCCGCCCAGGAGAGGAAGGACGACTAGACCGCCGCACTGTGCTCCTCCGATGAGGAGGAGACTAGGGGACCGCCGTGTCCAATAGGGAGGGACTAGGGGACGACCGTGTCCAATAGGGAAGAGACTAGGGGACGACCGTGTCCAATAGGGAGAGACCTCGTGACATAATCTCTGTGTTGGTTTGTTCCTGGAAGCGATGAACTCAAGCACTTTGAAACACCTGACTTTAACTCCTCCCCCTGACTTTAAATCCTCCTCCTGATTCTAACTCCTCCCCCTGACTATAACCCCTCCTCCTGCCTCTGACTCCTCCTTCTCCTGACTCTAACCTCTAACATCTCCTCCTGACTCTAACTCCTCCTCCTGACTAACCTCTTACATCTCCTCCTGACTCTAACTCCTCCTCCTGACTCTAACCTCTAACTTCTCCTCCTGACTCTAGCTCCTTCTCCTGACTCTAACCTCTAACATCTCCTCCTGACTCTAACTCCTCCTCCTGACTAACCTCTTACATCTCCTCCTGACTCTAACTCCTCCTCCTGACTCTAAACTCTAACATCTCCTCCTGACTCTAACTCCTCCTCCTGACTCTAACCTCTAACATCTCCTCCTGACTCTAACTCCTCCTCCTGACTCTAACCTCTAACATCTCCTCCTGACTCTAGCTCCTCCTCCTGACTTTAACTCCTCCTCCTCTTGACTCTAACCTCTAACATCTCCTCCTGACTTTAACTCCTCCTCCTGACTCTAATCTCTAACATCTCCTCCTGACTCTAACTCCTCCTCCTAACTCTAACCTCTAACCTCTATCTCCTCCTGACTCTAACTCCTCCTCCTGACTCTAACTCCTGACTCTAACTCCTCCTCCTGACTCTAACTCCTCCTCCTGACTCTAACTCCTTCTCCTGACTCTAACTCCTGACTCTAACTCCTCCTCCTGACTCTAACTCCTCCTCCTGGCCCTGACTCCCCCTCCTCTCGAATCTCATCTCCCTATTTCTCTCTTTCTTACAATCATTGAATTTTCTCTCCCAACAAACAAAAAGACAGAACATGAAGATAACACCCTGTTTTGGATCCAGAAGACTGTGACCTGGTCTAGTCTAGTCTAGTCTAGTCTGGTCTGGTCTGGTCTGGTCTAGTCTAGTCTAGTCTAGTCTAGTCTAGTCTAGTCTAGTCTAGTCTAGTCTAGTCTAGTCTGGTCTGGTCTGGTCTGGGTCAGGAGAGTCCTCATGAAGACCTTCACTGTGTATTTGACGGAGCTGGAGGACAGATGTTCCTCCTGGGAACTCAGAAGAGGAACATCTGGACATCTTTTGAAACACAAGATTCTTTTTTTATTTAATAAAAAAAAGAGACTTTACTGACAAATCAAGCAAAATGCTCACCGGCGAGAACCTGTGATTAGAACCTTAGAAGATCGGAGCTGTCATACATCCTCCTCTGTTCTCCTCATCCCCTCCTCTGTTCTCCTCATCCCCTCCTCTGTTCTCCTCATCCCTCCTCTGTTCTCCTCATCCCCTCTCTGTCTCCTCTGTGTCTCCTCTCTCCTCTGTTCTCCTCCTCTCTCATCCTCATCTCCTCTGTTCTCCTCTCTCCTCCTCTGTTCTCCTGTGTTTTCCTTCTCTCTCCTCCTCTGTTCTCCTCCTCTGTTCTCCTCCTCTCTCCTCCTTATATCCTCCTCTCTCCACCTCTGTTCTCCTCCTCTCTCCTCCTTATATCCTCCTCTCTCCGCCTCTCCTCCTTATCTCCTCTCTCCTCCTCCTTATCTCCTCCTCATCTCTCCCCCCCCCTTCGTCTCCTCCTCTCTCCTCCTCTGTTCTCCTCCTCTCTACTCTAGTTTGTTGTTTGTTTGTTTATTCCCTCCTTGTCCTCTGACCCTAAGCTTGTAGATGATCTTAATCTTAATCGTAATCTTAGTTTTCCGGGGGGTTTAGATGAATGCCCCCCCCCCCCCCCCCCCTTCAGGAAAGTGATCCTCCAATCACGTCTCCGCGTTCCCCGCAGGCCCCGCCTGCCTCTCCGACACGTTGAATCCGATTGGCCCGGGAGGGTCGTCAATGTTTTTGTTGTCGTCCTTTTGTAACGTTGACTCTCAGTGAGACTGGGGCTTATTAGCTAGCGTTGCTAACTTGAAAAATGAATGTTAAAAAAACCTTGACCGGCTCCTGTTCTCTGACCTGTACTCCTCCTCCTGCTCCTCCTGCTCCTCCTGCTCCTCCTCCTGCTCCTCCTGCTCCTCCTCCTTCACCTCCTTCTCCCCCCCCCCCCCCCCCCCCTGAAACCGGAATCACCTCCAAGATGTTCCTAATAACAATCCGCTCTCTTCCTCTGGTCATCTCGATGAAGGACTCGTTGATCACATATCAATACTCAATAATAAGGAGATTGTAATAATCACTTTTCCGCATTTTTCAATCATGGTTTAAATCCATCAATATAAATATTATAACGATGACGCTTCATGAATAAGAATGATGTTATACGACGCTACTCCATGGGTCCCATTTTCCTTCCACGGGTCACCATGTACATTTACTTCTTGCCAAAAAAAAATGTTCGACTGGTAAAGTTTCAAGTTTCACTGTGAATCTCGTTGGTTTTCAAACTTTCAACCTTTTTGGGTAAAAAAGTATAAAAAAAAGAGAACGGTCAGCGGGTGGCGCCCCCCTGTGGCCGCGGCCCGACCTGGTTGTTCAAACTCTGTGTTCAATATGCAGTATATTTACTGAGCTACTGTCGCTGTGTCCACGTCTCTGTGTGCTCCCGCTCCTCCTCCTCCTCCTCCTCCTTTCTCTCCTGCTCCCCCTCCTTCTCCTGTCTCCTCTCTCCTATCTCCTCCTCTCCTGCTCCCCCTCCTTCTCCTATCTCCTCCTCCTGCTCCCTCTCCTCCCCTTCTCTCCTGCTCCTCCTCCTTCTCCTATCTCCTCCTCCTGCTCCCTCTCCTCCCCTTCTCTCCTGCTCCCCCTCCTCTCTCCTGTTCCCCCTCCTCTCTCCTCTCCCCTGCTCCTATCTCCTCCTCCTCCTTCTCCCCCTCCTCTCTCCTGTTCCCCCTCCTCTCTCCTCTCCCCTGCTCCTATCTCCTCCTCCTCCTCCTTCTCCCTCTCCTCTCTCCTCCCCCTCTCTCCTGCTCCTCCTCCTCTCTATATTTTTCCCCCTACTCTGTCTTCCTGCTTCTCCTCCTCTATCCTCCTCTATCCCCTCCTCCTCCTCCTCTCCTCCTCCTCTCCTCCTCCCCTCCTCCTCCTCCTCCTCCCTCCTCCTCCTCCTCCTCCTCCTCCCAGTCTTAGTGTAACGAGGAGGTTTGTGGGTTTGTGTCCGTGGCCTTTAGCGTGGAGTCCTCCTCTGTTGTTTGTGTCTCCTCTGGACTCCTCTTCCTCCTCCTCTTCTTCTTCTTCTTCTTCTTCTTCTTCTTCTTCTTCTTCTTCTGTGGTCTCGTTGCTTTTCGCTGTCGTGTCGTCGGCCTCTCGTGTCCCCTCCTCTCGGAGGGGGAATATTCCTATCTAGCTCAAAGGTTTACGGAGCCATTTTGCCACTAAGGAATTCTGGGAACTGTTTTTTTTTTGGGGGGGGGGGGGGGGGGGTAATAACGCGTAATAACCCGCTAGCTAATACTATTTACATTCTAGACGTAAAAAAAAAAAGACGCAGATCCAAACGTAGCATTTTAGTCGTAGTTTTTATTTTTCGGAAACGAGTGACTGTGAAACTTCCCAGGGTTCCTTGGGCTTCTTGTGTGCATTGGGTGTATTTCATTGGTTCTTAAAACTAGCAGAATAATAACTAGCCGTAAGTTTACACGGGGAAAACGATCACAAAACAGCATTTCAGGACAAAGATGATTTTAAAGATTTCTAAAGAAATGAAAATGAAAAAAATATTTCGCACTATAAATCTATTTTTATATTTATCGGTGTTTTGGGAAAAAACAACTGCATGTTTACTGAGTTTTCGTGTGTTCGGTTGTCGCGGATCACGGTCGATCCTACGCTTTTTTTGTTTTTGTCGGCGTTTTTTGCGTGTTTTTAACCGTCCGGTCGTAATAAAAGGTCCTCCGACTCCGCCCACTTCCGTCTATCAGGAAACACGCCGGCCGGAAGCACCCGGAAGACGTCCCGCTTTAGTTAGATCGGACCGGACGACGTGGGGGCGGGTCGGTTCGGTTCATCCGATAAAGGGGGTTCGACCTCAAACTAAAACCGATCTACCTGGCGTAGAATGGGGAAACGCTCCGGATTTGGAAGCGAGTGAAAAAAAGGCGGGACCCTATTGGTGGTGGAGGGTGGGCGGGGCCAGGAAATACACCCACATGTAAACGGAAACAGCCGATCACGCGCTGTTCGGTGTTCTTCTGTGTTTGTGTCTAAAAATGAAACCTGGCTGGTGATTTTAAAAAGTTCGACCCTTAATCACAGCTGCTGTCAAAATGCATAACGCATTCGTGTTTAAGAATTACAAATATGAAAAATCACTTAATTTTACCTGTGAAGACTGTGTGTGTGTTTTTAATTGGTTATCGTACGATGATTCAGATTGTTTTATGAAGACGTGACGGAAGGGCGTGTCTTGTTCTCAATGTTAACAGTGTTCTACCAACAAATTAAAATATTCAAAAAGAGAAATTTATGGCACATTTATATTTTGATTTTATTTCCATGACTAACTGAAGTTAACCGAGTGCCTGGCTTTTGGTTGTATGATTAATTATTATGATTTTAGAATTATTATTTTTATATTAATAAAATAATATACGCGTTATTATTATGATTGACAATATACGTCGTTAGTTAATTATTATAATTAAAAATACATCTTTCGTTTTCTTCGTGAACAATGCTGCAAATCGCTGTAGATACTTCATTTTTACAACAGGGATTTTTTTTCTATGTTTCCTGGGTTTTCATTGGCTCAGAGCAGCGTAGGGGGTTGTCTCTACCGCGGCTCTGACCAATCAGGTGCCATATTCATAATAAAACTTCTCTCAATCTGTTCCTGCCTCCATCTTTATTCTCCATTCCTTGCTTGACATGTCACCGCTCCAAAACTCCAAGTCAGGACAAAACTACAAGTCAGTATCAAACTACAAGTCAGGACAAAACTACAAGTCAGTATCAAACTACAAGTCAGGAAAAAACTATGAGTCAGGACGAAACTAAAAGTCAGGACAAAACTACAAGTCAGGCCAAAACTACAAGAAAGGATAGAACTACAAGTCAGGACAAAACTACAAGTCAGGACAAAACTATAAGTCAGGATCAAACTACAAGTCAGGACAAAACTACAAGTCAGGATAGAACTACAAGTCAGGACAAAACTACAAGTCAGGATCAAACTACAAGTCAGGACAAAACTACAAGTCAGGATGACTTTGTCTTTCCAGCTTCACTTATCATTGACTATCTGAGGAATCCTGCAGATAGAAGATATGCGCATATCATATATATTTCCCTCTCCCCCTCTCCCTCCCTCCTCCCCCTCTCTCCCCCTCTCTCCCCCTCTTGTAATAGAGGTCAGTACTCTGAGGCTGTGCAGACAATTTTAAATATTTCTCCCATGAATGATAGATCAAGAGCAGATGCTGCAACCTGATACACTCTTATAACCTGTCTGTCTCTTATAACATGTCTGTCTGTCCCATATAGACTGTCTGTCTGTCTGACAACCTGTCTGTCTGTCTGTCGGTTTCTTATAACCTATCTGTCTGTTATTGCCTGTCTCTCTGTCTCTTATAACCTGTCTGTCTGTTTCTTATGTATGTCCCTTATAGTCTGTCTGTCTATCGGACAACCTGTCTGTCTCACAACCTGCCTGTATCATAACCTGTCTGTCTCTTATAACCTTTCTGTTTATTATTGCCGGTCTGTCCGTCTCTTATAACCTGTCTCTCTCTTACAACCTGTCTGTAAACATGTCAGGCTGACAGGAGCTCAGACATGATAGAGCGAGAGAGAGAGAGAGAGAGAGAGAGACACACAGAGAGACACAGAGAGACACAGAGAGAGAGACACACACACACACACACACACACACACACACACACACACACACAGATGTGTCACATGACCTCTCATCAGCATTGATGATGTAACAAAGTGTTATCAGGTTAAACTCGTCTTCTGATTGGCTCTCTCTTCCGGAGGATGTTTAAGACGTTAAGCGGACCGTTGATGTATTATTTATTATGAACATTGAATGATATAATATATTTATTATGTATACATATATATAATCATATAATATATTGATAATATATATATTATATATTTACAGATTAATATTTTGATATATTCGTTGCCTCTTTAGAGCGTGTAGAAGGCTGAGTAAAAATCGAAAATAAGGATCTTAATATAACAAGATATAATCAATGTGTCTTTATTTAAGAGTTAGATCAAGTACTTATTGATACTGTCGATTATGTGTATAATGTTATTATATATCGATATTATATATTAACAATGATCCCTATACTGTTATTCTATTGACTATTATAAATTATTTGTTCATGATTTGTTCCTAAAGTCCTGATCTGTGTTTTAATGAGTTCATCTGCTCTGCTGAGGAGTGTTTGGTTCTATGTTTTGGTTCCTGTGGAGAACATTACAAATTTACAAACAGACATTACAAATATTACAGACATTACAAATATTCGAAACATTTCCAGTTTGGCACAAGACCAAGAAGAAGAATTAAACCGCTGAGAAAAAGTTAGCAAGTAGTTTGCGCGCATCGTGTTTGTTCACTGGTTGTTTTGATGGAAGAAGTTTAGTTTAGCGTCTAGAGAACCAGGAGGACCCTGGAGGAGAACCGGGTCAGGGAGAAACAGGAGGACCCTTGAGGAGAACCGGGTCAGGGAGAACCAGGAGGACCCTGGAGGAGAACCGGGTCAGGGAGAACCAGGAGGACCCTGGAGGAGAACTGGGTCAGGGAGAACCAGGAGGACCCTGGAGGAGAACCGGGTCAGGGAGAACCAGGAGGACCCTGGAGGAGAACCGGGTCAGGGAGAACCAGGAGGACCCTGGAGGAGTACCGGGTCAGGGAGAACCAGGATGACCCTGGAGGAGTACCGGGTCAGGGAGAACCAGGAGGACCCTGGAGGAGAACCGGGTCAGGGAGAACCAGGAGGACCTGGAGGAGAACCGGGTCAGGGAGAACCAGGAGGACCCTGGAGGAGTACCGGGTCAGGGAGAACCAGGAGGACCCTGGAGGAGTACCGGGTCAGGGTGGACCTACGTATACAGTTGCAAGAAAAAGTATGTGAACCCTTTGGAATTACCTGGATTTCTGCATAAATTGGTCATAAAACGTGTTCTGATCTTCATCTAAGTCACAACAATAGACAAACACAGTCTGCTTAAACTAATACCACACAAACAATTATATGTTTTCATGTTTCTATTGAACACCCCATGTAAACATTCACAGTGCACGGTGGGAAAAGTATGTGAACCCTTGGATTTAATAACTGGTTGACCCTCCTTTGGCAGCAATAACCTCAACCAAAAGTTTCCTGTAGTTTCAGATCAGACCTGCACAACGGTCAGGAGGAATTTTGGACCATTCCTCTTTACAAAACTGTTTCAGTTCAGCAATATTCTTGGGATGTCTGCTGTGAATCGCTCTCTTGAGGTCATGCCATAGCATCTCAATCGGGTTGAGGTCAGGACTCTGACTGGGCCACTCCAGAAGGCGTATTTTCTTCTGTTGAAGCCATGCTGTTGTTGATTAACTTCTGTGCTTTGGGTCACTGTCCTGTTGCATCACCCATCTTCTGTTGAGCGTCAATTGGTGGACAGATGGCCTTAAGTTCTCCTGCAAAATGTCTTGGTAAACTTGGGAATACATTTTTCCGTCGATGATAGCAATCTGTCCAGGCCCTGAGGCAGCAAAGCAGCACCAAACCATGATGCCCCCTCCACCACACTTCACAGTTGGGATGAGGTTTTGATGTTGGTGTGCTGTGCCTTTTTTCCTCCACACATAGTGTTGTGTGTGTGTTTTCCAGGTGCTCTTTTGCAAACGTGCAGCAATGTTTTTTTTGGACAGCAGTGGCTTCCTCCGTGGTGTCCTCCCATGATCTCCATTCTTGTTCAGTGTTTTACATATTGTAGATTCGTCAACAGAGATGTTAGCATGTGCCAGAGGTTTTTGTAAGTCTTTAGCTGACACTCTAGGATTCTTCTTCACCTCATTGATCATTCTGTGCTGTGCTCTTGCAGTCATCTTTACAGGACGGCCACTCCTAGGGAGAGTAGCAACAGTGCTGAACTTCTCTAGACAATTTGTCTTACCATGGACTAATGAACATCAAGGCTTTTAGAGATACTTTTGTAACCCTTTCCAGCTTTATGCATGTCAAGATTTCTTAATCTTAGGTCTTCTGAGAGCTCTTTTGTGCGAGGCATCAGGCAATGCTTCTTGAGAATAGCAAACTCAAAACTGGTGTGTGTTTTTATAGGGCAGGGCAGCTTTAACCAACACCTCCAATCTTGTCTCATTGATTGGACTCCAGGTTGGCTGACTCCTGACTCCAATTAGCTCTTGGAGAAGTCATTAGCATAGGGGTTCACATACTTTTTCCACCGTGCACTGTGAATGTTTACATGGTGTGTTCAATAGAAACATGAAAACATATAATTGTTTGCGTGGTATTAGTTTAAGCAGACTGTGTTTGTCTATTGTTGTGACTTAGATGAAGATCAGAACACATTTTATGACCAATTTATGCAGAAATCCAGGTAATTCCAAGTACACCAGCCACCTGGTGTTGTATGTGTTTTGCTTCGGTTAAAACACGCAGTGTCTGATATGATTTGATACATGATGATATGATATGATATATGATATGATATATGATATATGATGATATATGATATATGATGATATATGATATGATATGATATATGATGATATGATATATGATATGATATATGATATGATATATGATATATGATATGATATGATATATGATATATGATATATGATATGATATGATATATGATGATATATGATATATGATATGATATATGATATGATATATGATATGATATATGATATGATATATATGATATATGATATATGATATGATATGATATTCTAGATTCAAGTTTCAAGATAACTTTATTTATCCCGAGGGAAATTAAGGTGCAACAGTTGAAACAGGGGGAATAAATACACACAAAAATATACTAATACCTAAAAGCTAAAAACGAAATAACAAACAAACTAAACAAAACTAGTATAAACAAAATATAACTAAATTAACTCTAAATGAAATCTAAATGTATTGATAGATGAATTGCACAATTTACAGTATTATTACAGTAATACATAGGTATATACAATACACAACAATACGTATAGTGCAAATTGGCAGTAATAAAATACTAATAAATAACTCAGATGAATACTGAAAAAGTGACATGTGAAAAGTGAAAAGTGAAATTGATTTACAGTGCAAAATTACAGTGAAAGGATTTACAGTGCGTTGGCCTCAGGTCACTGAGTCTCCACTGTCCCTCACACGACCCGAGGTAGATGAATTAAAGAGTCTGATGGCCACAGGAAGAAAGGACTTCCTGTGGCGTTCTGTGGTACACCTGGGTGGAATGAGTCTGTTGCTGAAGGTGCTTCTGTATGAGGTCAGCACCTGATGGAGAGGGTGAGAGTTGTTGTCAAGGATACTACGCAGCTTGCGCAGCATCCTCCTCTCAGACACCACCAACAAGGAGTCCAGCTGGACCCCCAGGACAGCGCCAGCCTGCCTGACGATCCTGCTGATCTTGTTGGCGTCTGCTGACCTCAACCTGCTTCCCCAGCACACTACACCGGAGAAGATGGCACTGGCTACCACCGACTGGTAGAACATCTTCAGCATCGTGTTACAAACGTTGAAGGACCGGAGCCTCCGCAGGAAGTAGAGACGGCTCTGGCCCTTCTTGTACACAGCCTCAGAGTTCTTGGCCCAGACCAGTTTGTTGTCCAGGTGAACTCCCAGGTATTTATATTCCTGAACAACTTCTGCAGACACACCCTTGATGGAAATGGGTGTGGGGGTAGATTTCCTCCTGCGGAAGTCCACCACCATCTCCTTCGTCTTGTCTGTGTTGAGCTGTCTGGGTTCAGCTCACACCAATCAACGAAGGAGTCCACGACGCCCCTGTACTCCTCATCGTTTCCCTCGCTGACACAACCAACAACTGCAGAGTCGTCCGAGAACTTCTGCAGATGGCAGGACTCTGAGTTGTACTGGAAGTCTGAGGTGTACAGGGTGAACAGGAATGGGGAAAGAACCGTTCCCTGTGGAGCACCAGTGCTGCTGACCACAGTGTCAGACACACAGTCCTGCAGTCTGACAAACTGTGGACGACCCGTCCAGATGTACTGCAGGACTCCACTCAGCTGGGCAGCACATGTTTTGAGGACCCTCGGGCTGACGCCGTCAGGACCTGCAGCCTTGCCTGGGTGGAGCCTGCACAGCACTTTCCTCACCTGCTCAGCTATGAAGGTCTGTGTGCCATGTGTGGGGGCAGGAAGAGTCTCTGATGTGTTGATGGGGGAGGGGTGAGGTAGTGGTGGTGGGGGAGAGAGAACAGGTATGTTGTCGCTGGAGAGGGACGGTGGGGGTGGGGGGACAACAGGGCTGGGGGGCTGGAGGGGAATGGTTGTAGAGGAGCTGGGGGAGGGGGGGTAGACCGGAGCCCACTCATTGAATCTATTGAAAAACAAATTCAACTCGTTGGCCCGGTCAGGACCCCCCTATTGTCTGGCTACCAGGTTGTTTGTAGCCAGTGATGCTCCTCATGCCACTCCACACATCCTTCAGGTTGTTCTGCTGAAGTTTGTGCTCCAGCTTCCTCCTGTAGTTGTCTTTGCCCTGCTGGATCCTCTCCTTCAGCTCCCTCTGAACCCGCCTCATCTGCTCCCTGTCCCCGTCTCTGAAGGCCTCTTCTTCTCATTGAGCAGGACCTTGATGTCTCGGGTGACCCACGGCTTGTTGTTGGGGAAACAGCGTACAGTCTCTGTGGGAACAACACTGTCCACATATGATATATGATATGATATGATACATGATATGATATATGATGATATGATATGATATATGATATGATATGATATATGATATGATATATGATATGATACATGATATGATACATGATATGATATATGATATGATATATGATATGATATGATATATGATATGATATGATATGATGACATGATATGATATGATATGATATGATATATGATACGATATGATATATGATATGATGTGATATGATATGATATGATACGATACATGATATGATATATGATATATGATATGATACAATATGATATATGATACATGATATATGATATGATTAGAGGTGGGACGATCGATCGGCTTCCGATCATTATCGGCCGATTTTGAAGAAAAATGCGCAATCGGAGAATGCCGATCTTTCTTTAATGTTGCCGATTTCATAGCCGATCCTGCACGTGAGAAACACGTGAGCTCATCTCTTTACCAGCGAGTAAAACACGTGGGGCCCCGCCTCTTTTCTAAACAGAGTGATACTCGCCCTGCCTCAATGTCAGCGGTGTCTGCAGTGTGGAGTTTCTTCAAAGTGTGTGATACAGATGTAACATTTGCCATCTGTAATGTGTGCAAAGAGAAAATATCTCGTGGAGGAAGCAAAGTAAAACATTTCAACAAGACAAATTTAATAAGACACCTGAAAAGTTTTCAGGTGTCTTATTAAATTTCAGGTGTCTTATTAAACTCGCCATGCTGCGCTGGGTGATGGGTTTTCAGTGAAAACCCATCACCCAGCGCAGCATGGCGAGTTTGTTAAACTGACCGTGGAGAACGAGAACCCCAGGAATGCATGATGGATGAAACTGTTCTATAATACAGGGGTTCCCACCCTTTTTTGTGCCACGGACCGGCAGATACATGAAAAAAAATCTCGCGGACCAGTTGTCAATTTTCGCGGACCGGTTGTCAAAGTGTGTGTCAACACACACCCCTAACAAAACGGCAGGGATCGATTTCAGTATAAACGCGCATGTACGCGCAGCGCCCGTAACACAAACCCCGGCTCGTTCGCGCTAGTGACCGACGTCACTAGCGCGTAGTCTCTTTAGTAGCGCGTGTAACTGAAAGTCTCTCGTTATGCCGCCGATATATATTTAATCTATATATATAGATTATACCGCTATATAACCTATATATATAGATTATACTATATATATCATCTCTATATATAGATTATACCGCCCGCCGTTCACCTATACTCAAATAATTTGAGTCAAATATGATGATAAACACACAGCTGTTTCGCCGCCCGGCAGTAACACCTCCACGGCCCGGTACCGGTCCGCGGCCCGGCGTTTGGGAACCCCTGCTATAATAGACTGCTATAGCAGCGATACACTGTAGACCGCTATAGCTGCAAAAAAAATAAAAAAATCGGTGATCGGTGGGGCAGATATTTCTCATTGTGATCGGTGATTGGTGGCAAAAAACGTGATCGTCCCATCCCTAGATATGATATATGATATACAGTATGATACTGTCAAGTTTGTAGATGCGTCACAAAACAGAAGGTTCAGTCTAACCTGTTAAACCCTGAGTCTTTGGTTTGATGGGAGATATTAATGTTCTCAATACGAAAAATAATAATAATAATTATTATTATATTGATTATTAAGGCTGATTCAGTCTACAGTCTTTGAGCAGATGGTTATTTGGTGGAGGTTTTGAACACTTACCATGTACCGTGTAGTAAATCATAATACAATCATATCATTCTAATAACATAATGCTGTAGAACAATTTGAGTCAAACAACTAAGGAGGATTCTGTCCCCTTTCCTGTGTGCATAAATAAAGGTTCAGATGATGATACTTCAGATATATCATGATATATCATCATCTCTGAGAGGGGGAGAGAGGGGAGAGAGAGGGAGAGAGAGAGAGGGAGAGGGAGAGAGAGGGAGATAGCGAGAGGGAAGAGAGAGATGGGAGAGAGGGAGAGCAGGGGAGGGAGAGAGAATTAAACCTTAATGTCTTGTTGATCAACACTGGTACAGACGGGCCTTTAAGGAGCAGCTAGGGGTTAGACTCTAACCCCTAGCTGCTCCTAAAGGACCTGTCTCTGTAAGGTCTAACCCTTGCCTGCTCCTAAATGACCCATCTCTGTGCTGTCTAACCCTAACCTGCTCCTTAATGACCCATCTCTGTACCATCTAACCCCTACCTGCTCCTTAATTACCTGTCTCTGTACTGTCTAACCCTTACCTGCTCCTTAATGACCCGTCTCTGTACCGTCTAACCCCTACCTGCTCCTTAATGACCTGTCTCTGTACTCTTAATGACCCGTCTCTGTACTCTCTAACCCCTACCTGCTCCTTAATGACCCGTCTCTGTACTCTCTAACCCCTACCTGCTCCTTAATGACCCGTCTCTGTACTCTTAATGACCCGTCTCTGTACTATCTAACCCCTAGCTGCTCCTTAATGACCCATCTCTATACTATCTAACCCCTACCTGCTCCTTAATGACCCATCTCTGTGCTGTCTAACCCCTAGCTGCTCCTTAATGACCAGTCTCTGTACTATCTAACCCCTACCTGCTCCTTAATGACCCATCTCTGTACTGTCTAACCCCTAGCTGCTCCTTAATGACCCATCTCTGTACTATCTAACCGCTACCTGCTCCTTAATGAGTCTCTGTAGTGTCTCTGTAGTGTCTAACTGCTCCTTGAATTAGTGTCTGCTGCCCTCTAGTGGCGTCCTGATGTAACTACATCATATGTATGAAGCACACCCACAGTTTAGTCAAGTTAAATAACCTTTTATTCTTATTCCTATTAAAATTATTATACAACCTCAGTTTATGATCAACATTGTGACAGGACGTCGTGATAGATGATCACTCCCAGGAATAACCCATTTCAAAACACTTTAAAAACAAGTCTTATAGAAACCATCCCCACTTTCTAACACCATCTACCATCTAAGGCCTCATGATGAGGCTGACAGATGAGTCTCATCTTAAGGCCTCATCATGAGGCTGATGAGTCTCCTCCCCCCCCAGTGGTTCAGTCCAATCAGTCCAGAGGGGGAGGTGTCTTGGTCCTGTGGACAGACATATAAAAACAACATCGTCATCAATCCCTCCTCAGCGGTTCATATGGAGAAGCTCAATAAAGTAGAAAAGTAGCTCCGCCTCCATCCCTTTCCATTGGAGAGCAGAGTTCCATCAGGGGGGGTGGGGGGGCGGAGCTTAAAGCATTCCGTGATCGTCGTGGTTACGGAAGGTGGTGAGTGAAAGCAGTGTCTGTCCGGGGCGATCGACAACCCCAGGCCATGGAGAGCGAGAGAGAGAGAACAGCACAGGCACTGGTCCCCGGATAAGCAGGAAGTGGTCCCCGGATGAGCAGGAAGTGTCACTGGATGAGCTGGAAGTAGTGCAGGATGGCCATGATGTGTTGTGGGATGAAGACGTATCCAGTGTAGACCGACATGCCTACTACTGACACCAGCAGGGAGTCTGAGGGGCGTGGTCAAAGGAAAGAACTACAACCCTCTCTAGGAGGGGGCGTGGTCAAAGGAAAGAACTACAAACATCTCTGGGTGCGGGGTGGCATGGTCACAGGAAACTAATTACCAGGAGAACGGGTTTAATTTAACTAGTTCAGCGAAGGTCACCAGGACTAACGCATCACTCCTAACAAATATTCTTCAGAAGATTAATTAACAGGCGTAATGTATGGCGTTAACTAACTCGTATGAAAAAAACTCGTACATGTATGATTAAATATGTATAACTAAGTAACTTGTATGATTAATTAACATTAACAACAATTGACTAGTATGATAAGAAAGTGTATGATTAAAAACCTTGTATGATTAAATAGCATGCAACAGTAAATAAGTTCCGAGGCTAACGCCTTAGCTCCCCTGGCTAGCGGTAGTCGGCCCGTGTCGTCCCAGGCCCCCGGTGCGCGTCCCCCGGCCAATAAAGGATACTGAAGACGGTCCTCTCCCAGGGCTCCAGCATGTAGAGCGCGGTAACCAGCAGGTACTGGTAGTAGAACCACGAAAGCTGCTTGCTCCACTCCCCTAGCGCCATCTTTAACAGCTTCCTTAACGGCTGCTTCCTCTGTCAGTGTCTTCTATGTACTTTGTTGGCGGAAGTGACACTCGATCACGGGGAGCCTGTCCCCACCTCCTGCCGGTAAACAGCTCAGAGGGAGTTCCTGCTTCCGTTTTTTGGGATTTCCCATACAGCAGCATTTCAAGGTTAAAGTTCCACTTTAACTCGGAAGTGAAATCAAAATAAAGCAGAGAATACAAATGGAAATAAAAAACACGATGATAGTTCGAGGTTTCCTTGTTGATTATGATGTTTTATTCAATGTCTACTGTAACTAGCAGCAAAGAGGAAAACACCTTCCCCACAAAATAACTACATCAATATCAGATTGATAAATAAATCATTAATCATGTGTTGTTCACAAAGTGATGAGTAAAAATAGGTATTATATTCTATGAACTAAACCAATATGTAGTAAAGTTATAATAAAATCCACAAAAATACTTCTGAAAGGGTTTCAGTTGAATAGTCAACATTAAAATGAATCAATCATAAATCCTCAATAATCACAGTAGGACTCACCAGCAGATTTTTTAAAACAACTAGGTAACAATTGGATACAAAAACATTCAAAAAGTCCCCAAAAAATTAGCTGTGAGGAACCAAACGAGTCCACTTCTATTAGGTCTGCCTCTCGGGCACCCGGTCTCTGAGGGGCCGGTCTCCCAGTCTCCCGGGGGCTCGTCTCAGGGGTGGTTCTTTCAGAGGTGGCGGCCTCTCAGTCTCTCGGGAGGGCGGTCTCTCAGTCTCTGGGTCTCTCAGGGCCCTCAGCAGTGGCTGGCCAGGATGTTGAAGAAGTGGAAGACCTCCTCCTGGTCCACCACGGCCACCTCCGTGGAGCACTCTGTACACTGGACCGGATGGTACACCACCTCCTCTGCTCCCCCTTGCAACACCTCTTCTGCTCCTCCTCCTCCTCCTCCTCCCCCCTGCACCACCTCTTCTTCTGCGGCTGCTGCTTCTGCTCCTTCTCCTCCCTGTCCCTTCTTCTGCTGCCTTGGTCCTGCGGTTCCTCCTGTTGGTCTTCCTCCTCCTCTCCTGCAGGGCCCTGTAGCGAAGCACCTCCTCCCTCCTCACCGTACAGTTGAGAACAAACATGGCCCGGTACTGAGTCCGGTACTTCTCATGTCTGAAATAGATATACACATGACATATTTTATATTGATTATTATATTATATATAGATTATTATATTCACATATAGATATATATTAAATATACTATCTACTATCTATAGAAACACAGAATGTAAATAAATATAAATATAGACATTAAATATACATCTTCAGAAATGTAGTTAAATACAGAATCTATGAATATAGAATGAATTAAATATACATCTATAGAAATATATTAAACCACAATATAGAATGTAGAAATACATTCTATGTTAAAGATCTATACAGATACAGGAGCTGTGCAGGAAGTGTGGTTGGTTCTTCTATTTGTTATGTTCCTCAGTCTCTTCAAAGTAAAAGCCCTCCTCATCCTCCTCACCTCTGACAGTCCAGACAGAGGGTGGTCATGCATGCCGGACAGTTGAGCACCGCGTCGCTGCTGGGGAGACCGGGAAGACCTGGACCGGACCGGGACCTCCCCTGACCGGGTCTCCTGGTGTACCTGCACACACAGTGAGAGAGAGAGACAGACAGACAGACAGACAGACAGTGAGGACCTACAGTACTACACCAGACCTGGTCTAATACTAAACCAGGTCTGATCCAGTACTACACTAGACCTGGTCCGGTACTACACTAGACCTGGTCCGATACTACACCAGACCTGGTCCGATACTACACCAGACCTGGTCTGGTACTACACCAGACCTGGTCTAGTCTAGTACCGTATTTAAGTTGCACTTTTTTGAGCTGTCCGGCCGGTCCTGCGTCTTAATACTCCGAAGCGGCCAAGAGATGGCGCTGTACGCACTCGTAAACAACTGAAAACTGCTGTGGTCTACCACCGAAAGAGAACCACGTTTCCATTATAACATAGGCGACACACAAAACTGAAATAAACTCAGAACACAAAAATTCCTCCAAAAAGGAAAAAGCTATACTGCAAATTTTAAGTATGCAGCCGGAAACCGATATCGACCAGCAAAAATAAAGTTTGAGAGAGCGAGTGAAAAACTTGTCCGGGACTGGCCTAAGGCTGAGGCACGCTTTCAATGAAAACAAAGAAGGCTAATGGTGGTCTGAAAGCTCCACGGCTGAACAGGAGGAATGAGGCCTCTAGCTGCTGCTAGAGGCCCATCCACGGTGCCGTTATGTCTCCGTGCTCGGGCCATTGCCAAGGAGATTAATATTAATGATTTTGACGGAAGCCCCCGTGGTGCTACCGTTTCATACAATAGAATGGAACGTCATGATGTATGTCACGCTTGTTATGCCTAGCAAAGATATAGCCTATGTTTCTTTAAGCTACTAGGGTTAGTAGGTTAGTAGTAGTTAGTTGACATAATTCACCCACGGAACTATGGGTGGGGTATTGTTTTGCACAGGGACTTCAGTGCACAGGAATTCCGTTGTCAGTTCCCTTCCGCTGCAGTGAGAGTTTGTTTACAACTTGTTCCATGTCTAATAAACGTCTCGCTTTGACTTTCTATACAACGCCTCTCGGCACTACAGTGTATCATTTAAGTGTAATAAAAGTGTTTCCAGCTCATTTAAAAGCGCCTTTCTTGTTAAACAAAAACATACAAAAATAAAACATAAATGCGACTTGTAGTCCGAAACGACTTATAGTCTGAAAAATAGGGTACACACGCTCTCCTTCTGGCGTCCACCCAGGCCTGGTCCCGCTCGTCCTCATCGGGATCGTAGAACAGCTCCTCGTTGGTGGGAATGCTCCTTTGCCTCCGCCTCCTTCCTGTGGTGCTGTCTGGGGGGGGGGGGACCACTTCCTGTTAGGACTTTCTAAACCCCCTCCCTCCCATCAGTGATTGATTAACTTGTCAATGGTCTTACTCTGAGTGACCTCGTCGTCCTCGTCTGAGTCAAAGTAGATCTGGTCGTACATCTGGGTCTCTGGGAGCCCGGCCTGGGAGCTGGTCTCTGATGACACCACTGGATGAATGGATGGAAGATAGAGTGTTAGATGATCTATTCATAGTGACTCGATTTTGGACACCTATTTGAATACTGAATATACCTGTGGTACTAGTCCTAGTGCAATTAGTCCTATATGTCCTAGTGTATATAGAACCTGTCCTAGTGTATATAGAACCTGTCCTACTGCAATTAGTACATGTCCTAGTGTATATAGAACCTGTCCTAGTGTGTATAACACCTGTCCTAGTGTAGATAGTGCCTGTCCTAGTGTATATAATGCCTTTCCTAATGTGTATATAGTACCTGTCCTACTGTATATAGAGCCTGTCCTAGTGTATATAGTACCTGTCCTAGTGTAGATAGTGCCTGTCCTAGTGTAGATAGTGCCTTTCCTAATGTGTATATAGTACATGTCCTAGTGTATATAGAGCCTGTCCTAGAGTAGATAGTGCCTGTCCCAGGAGTACCTGTCCTAGTGTATATAGTGCATGTCCTAGTGTAGATGGTGCCTGTCCTAGTGTAGATCGTGCCTGTCCTAGTGGAGATAGTACTTGTCATGGTGTACATAGTACCTGTCCCAGTAGGACCTGTCCCTGTCCCAGTGGGACCCCAGGTGTTTTCTATGGTCTTTATTGTGCTGCTAAGCTCCTGCTCCATCTCCTTCTCAAACTCATCCCCACTGGACGACTCGCTCTCCCCGGTCAGGTACTCCCTCAGGAGCTTCCTCTTCTGGGAAGAGGTCCCGTTGAGGAGGACCGTCAGCTCGTCCTCCGAGCTACACACACACACACCACAGAGAAACACACACACACACACACACACACACACACACACACACACACACACACACACACACACACACACACACACACACACACACACACACACACACACACACACACACACACACACACACACACACACACACACACACACACACACACACACACACACACACACACACACACACACACACACACACGTTGGGGCAACATTTGGGATGATATTTTATCTCCTCTTCCTCA
>CM051016.1:10273069-10283069 GCA_027704905.1 Muraenolepis orangiensis | reverse complement strand
AGGTTAGCCCGATTGAGCTACAAACACTAGCCACCATGTAGAGGTTAGCCCGATTGAGCTACAACCAACATGTAGAGGTGGCTAGCGGAGTGGCTAGATGAGCCTTATTATGCTCATACAATTAGCGGCCATGAAAGTTAAGCTGGAGCGTTAACATTTATAGGCTAATAAAGATGAGCCCAATGGTTAAGGGAAGCGGCGTTAGCCTGAATGCTCTGGAAGATAAATAGAAACACATCTAGAACCTCCACACACACACACACACACACACACACACACACACACACACACACACACACACAAGCACACACTTCCTGAGTGGTTGCTATGCAACGTACCCCTGCATAATTCACATTTACACTCCAAATGCAAATATGTGGACAATTAACTACTTATGTTTGCATAATAATACGATATGGAAGACATTTATGATAGAAAGGGGGGGGTGAGAGAGAGAAAGAGAGCAAGAGAGAAAGAGAGACATAGAGAGAGAGAGAGAGAGAGAGAGATGGGAGAGAGAGAGAGAGAGAGAGAGAGAGAGAGAGAGAGAGAGAGAGAGAGAGAGAGAGAGAGAGAGAGAGAGAGAGAGAGAGAGAGAGAGAGAGAGAGAGAGAGATGGGGATAGAAAGTGCGAGAGAGAGGTGCGGTGAAAGGGGGGAGAGTGGGGGAGGTAAATAGGGAGTGCTCCCCCCCTCCCTCCCCCCCGGTGAGTCTCCAGTGGTCTAATTTCCCTCCTGGGTTCTCATTCATGTGCAGATGAGCAGCAGCAGAAAGAGGTGTTTTGGTTGGTTCTCCGGGAACAGCTGGATCACCATTCAGACGGCCAATTACAGCGCAGCTCAAGGATCCAGCCGCCCGGCGACGGGAATTAAACGCAGAAAGAGAGCATGAATTAACCACAGAAAGAGAGCATGAATTAAAACGCAGAAAGAGAGCATGAATTAAAACACTGAAGGAGAGCTTGCCCTGGGTCCTCTTCCTCCTAATCTCACTCAGAACGCAGGAACACAGAAATAGAGCATGAATTAACCCAGAAAGAGTGCATGAATTAACACAGAACGAGAGCATGAATTAACACAGAAAGAGAGCATGAATTAACAAAGAAGGAGAGCATGAATTAACAGAGAAGGAGAGCATGAATTAACACAGAAAGAGAGCATTAATAAGACAGAAAGAGAGCATGAATTAACACAGAAAGAGAGCATGAATTATCACAGAAAGAGAGCATGAATTAACACAGAAAGAGAGCATTAATTATCACAGAAAGAGAGCATTAATAACACAGAAAGAGAGCATGAATTAACACAGAAAGGGAGCATGAATTATCACAGAAAGAGAGCATTAATATTACAGAAAGAGAGCATGAATTAACACAGAAAAAGAGCATGAATTATCACAGAACGAGAGCATGAATTAACACTGAAAGAGAGCATGAATTATCACAGAAAGAGAGCATGAATTAACACAGAAAGAAAGTATGAATCAACACTGAAAGACAGCATGAATTAACACAGAAAGAGAGCATGAATTATCACAGAAAGAGAGCATTAATTAACACAGAAAGAGAGCATGAATTATCACAGAAAGAGAGCATGAATTAACACAGAAAGAGAGCATGAATTATCACAGAAAGAGAGCATGAATTAACACAGAAAGAGAGCATGAATTAACACAGAAAGAGAGCATGAATTAACACAGAAAGAGAGCATGAATTATCACAGAAAGAGAGCATGAATTAACACAGAAAGAGAGCATGAATTAACACAGAAAGAGAGCATGAATTATCACAGAAAGAGAGCATGAATTATTACAGAAAGAGAGCATGAATTAACACAGAGAGAGCATGAATCAACACAGAAAGAGAGCATGAATTAACACAGAATGAGAGCATGAATCAACACAGAAAGAGTGCATGAATTAGTACAAAAAGAGAGCATGAATTAACACAGAGCATGAATTAATGCAGAAGAAGAGCATGAATTAACCTTGAAAGAGAGCATGAATGAACCCAGAGCATGAATTAACACAGAAAGAGAGCATGAATAATCACCGAAAGAGAGCATGATTTTACACAGAAAGAGAGCATGAATTAATACAGAAAGAGAGCATGAATTATCACAGAAAGAGAGCATTAATAACACAGAAAGAGAGCATGAATTAACACAGAAAGAGAGCATGAATTAACACAGAACGAGAGCATGAATTAACACCGAAGAGAGCATGAATTATCACAGAAAGAGAGCATGAATTCAAATAGAAAGAGAGCATGAGTTAACACAGAAAGAGAGCATGAATTAAGACAGAAATAGTGCATGAATTAGTACAAAAAGAGAGCATAAATTAATGCAGAAGAAGAGCATGAATTAACCTGAACGAGAGCATGAATTACTACAGAAGAGAGCATGAATGAACCCAGAGCATGAATTAACACAGAAAGAGAGCATGAATAATCACCGAAAGAGAGCATGATTTTACACAGAAAGAGAGCATGAATTAAGAGAAAAAGAGTGCATGAATTAGTACAAAAAGAGAGCATGAATTAACACAGAGCATGAATTAACACAGAAAAAGAGCATGAATAATCACCGAAAGAGAGCATGATTTTACACAGAAAGAGAGCATGAATTAAGACAGAAAGAGTGCATGAATTAGTACAAAAAGAGAGCATGAATTAACACAGAGCATGAATTATGCAGAAGAGAGCATGAATTAACCTTGAACGAGAGCATGAATTACTACAGAAGAGAGCATGAATGAACCCAGAGCATGAATTAACACAGAAAGAGAGCATGAATAATCACCGAAAGAGAGCATGATTTTACACAGAAAGAGAGCATGAATTAATACAGAAAGAGAGCATGAATTAACACAGGAAGAGAGCATGAATTTAGACAGAAAGAGAGCATGAATTAACACAGAAAGAGAGCATGAATTAACACAGAAGGAGCGCATGAATTAACACAGAAAGAGAGCATGAATTAACACAGAAAGAGAGCATGAATTAACACAGAAAGAGAGCATGAACTAACACAGAAGGAGCGCATGAATTAACATAGAAGGAGAGCATGAATTAACACAGAAAGAGAGCATAAATTTACAAAGAAACAGAGCATGAATTAACACAGAAAGAGAGCATGAATTAACACAGAAGGAGAGCATGAATTACCACCAAAAGAGAACATGAATTAAAACAGAAAGAGAGCATGAATTAACACAGAAAGAGTGCATGATTTAACACAGAAAGAGAGCATGAATAAACACAGAAAGAGAGCATTATTTAACAAAGAAAGAGAGCATGATTTATTGCAGAAAGAGAACATGAATTAACCCAGAAAGAGAGCATGAATTACTACAGAAGAGAGCATGAATGAACCCAGAGCATGAATTAACACAGAAAGAGAGCATGAATAATCACCAAAAGAGAGCATGATTTTACACAGAAAGAGAGCATGAATTAACACAGAAAGAGAGCATGAATCAACACTGACAGACAGCATGAATTATCACAGAAAGAGAGCATGAATTAACACAGAAAGAGAGCATGAATTAACACAGAAAGAGAGCATGAATTATCACAGAAAGAGAGCATGAATTATCACAGAAAGAGAGCATGAATTAACACAGAAAGAGAGCATGAATTAAGACAGAAAGAGTGCATGAATTAGTTCAAAAAGAGAGCATGAATTAACACAGAGCATGAATTAATGCAGAAGAAGAGCATGAATTAACCTGAACGAGAGCATGAATTACTACAGAAGAGAGCATGAATGAACCCAGAGCATGAATTAACACAGAAAGAGAGCATGAATAATCACCGAAAGAGAGCATGATTTTACACAGAAAGAGAGCATGAATTAATACAGAAAGAGAGCATGAATTAACACAGGAAGAGAGCATGAATTAAGACAGAAAGAGAGCATGAATTAACACAGAAAGAGAGCATGAATTAACACAGAAGGAGCGCATGAATTAACACAGAAAGAGAGCATGAATTAACACAGAAAGAGAGCATGAATTAACACAGAAAGAGAGCATGAACTAACACAGAAGGAGCGCATGAATTAACATAGAAGGAGAGCATGAATTAACAAAGAAACAGAGTATGATTTATCACAGAAAGAGAGCATGAATTAACACAGAAAGAGAGCATAAATTTACAAAGAAACAGAGTATGATTTATCACAGAAAGAGAGCATGAATTAACACAGAAAGAGAGCATGAATTAACACAGAAGGAGAGCATGAATTACCACCAAAAGAGAACATGAATTAAAACAGAAAGAGAGCATGAATTAACACAGAAAGAGTGCATGATTTAACACAGAAAGAGAGCATGAATAAACACAGAAAGAGAGCATTATTTAACAAAGAAAGAGAGCATGATTTATTGCAGAAAGAGAGCATGAATTAACCCAGAAAGAGAGCATGAATTACTACAGAAGAGAGCATGAATGAACCCAGAGCATGAATTAACACAGAAAGAGAGCATGAATAATCACCAAAAGAGAGCATGATTTTACACAGAAAGAGAGCATGAATTAATAATAATAATAATAATAATAACTTTATTTATATAGCACTTTTCATACAAGATGCAGCCCAAAGTGCTTCACATTACATGATAAAAGAAAGATAAAACAATGAATAATAACAGATTAAGGAAAAGAACATAAAGTAAACACATAGTCTAAAATCACAAGCAAAGAAAATGGATAAAATCAATGATTAAAAATAAATAAAATAAAAAAGAGTTGCTAATTAAAAGCAATATTAAAAAGGTATGTTTTCAACTGTCGTTTAAAGATGTCCACTGAGCCAGCCTCTCTAATATTTTTTGGGATTGTGTTCCACAGCTGTGGTGCATAGAAATGAAAAGCAGATGCCCCAATTTTCCCTTTGGGCACCCCAGGAACCTTTAAAAGAGCAGCTGTGGAGGACCTTAGGGCTCGTGAGGGGACATAAAAAGACAGGAGATCAGAAATGTACGAGGGTGCTAAATTGTTAAGAGCTTTAAAAACAAGAAGAAGGACTTTAAAATCAATTCTAAAAGATACAGGGAGCCAATGCAATGCAGCTAAAACTGGAGTAATATGCTCTCTCTTCCTTGTTTTTGTTAAAAGTCTAGCAGCAGAGTTCTGAATTAGCTGTAGCTTGTCTATTGATTTTTTAGGAAGACCAGTAAAAAGAGCATTGCAATAGTCCAATCTACTTGAAATAAAAGCATGTATCAACTTCTCAGCATCCTGTTGGGTTAAAAACAGTCAAACCTTAGCAATATTTCGTAGATGGAAAAAGGCAGTTTTGGTCACCTTATTTATGTGGGTATTAAAACTTAAATCGGAGTCTAAAATTACACCTAAGCTAGTTACTTCCGATTTATTCTGGCGGGCCAAACTTCCTAACCCATTAAAAAGTGATTCCCTTTTGGCTTTAGGGCCTACTAAAAGTATTTCTGTTTTGTCTTCATTAAGTTTTAAAAAATTATCGCTCATCCATTGATCAATTGCAGACAGACAGGTAGTCAAGGAGCATAAAGCATTTGGATCATTTGGCTCAACAGAGATATACAATTGTGTGTCGTCAGCATAGCTATGGAAATCAACATTGTGTTTTCTGATAACGTCTCCTAGAGGTAACATGTATAATGAAAACAGAAGGGGACCAAGACAGCTTCCCTGTGCAATTAACACAGAAAGAGAGCATGAATTAACACAGAAAGAGAGCATGAATCAACACTGACAGACAGCATGAATTATCACAGAAAGAGAGCATGAATTAACACAGAAAGAGAGCATGAATTAACACAGAAAGAGAGCATGAATTATCACAGAAAGAGAGCATGAATTATCACAGAAAGAGAGCATGAATTATCACAGAAAGAGAGCATGAATTATCACAGAAAGAGAGCATTAATAACACAGAAAGACAGCATGAATTAACACAGAAAGAGAGTATGAATTAACACAGAAAGAGAGCATGAATTAACACAGAAAGAGAGCATGAATTAAGACAGAAAGAGTGCATGAATTAGTACAAAAAGAGAGCATGAATTAACACAGAGCATGAATTAATGCAGAAGAAGAGCATGAATTAACCTTGAAAGAGAGCATGAATTAACACAGAAAGAGAGCATGAATAATCACCGAAAGAGAGCATGATTTAACACAGAAAGAGAGCATGAATTAATACAGAAAGAGAGCATGAATTAACACAGAAAGAGAGAATGAATTAAGACAGAAAGAGAGCATGAATTAACACAGAAAGAGAACATGAATTAACACAGAAGGAGCGCATGAATTTACACAGAAAGAGAATATGAATTAACCCAGAAAGAGAGCATGAATTAACCCAGAAAGAGAGCATGAATTAACACAGGAATAGAGCATAAAATAACCCAGAAAGAGAGCATGAATTACTACAGAAGAGAGCATGAATGAACCCAGAGCATGAATTAACCCAGAAAGAGAGCATGAATTACTACAGAAGAGAGCATGAATGAACCCAGAGCATGAATTAACACAGAAAGAGAGCATGAATATTCACAGAAAGAGAGCATGAATATTCACCGAAAGAGAGCATGAATTAACACTGAAAGAGAGCATGAATTATCACAGAACGAGAGCATGAATTAACACAGAAAGAGAGCATGAATTAACACAGAAAGAGAGCATGAATTTACGCAGAAAGAGAGCATGAATTATCACAGAAAGAGAGCAGGAATTAACTGCAGAAAGAGAGCATGAATTAACCCAGAAAGAGAGCATGAATTAACCCAGAAAGACAGCATGAATTAACACAGAAAGAGAGCATGAATTAACACAGAAAGAGAGCATGAATTAACATAGAAAGAGAGCATGAGGTAACCCAGAAAGAGAGCAAGAATTAACACCAAAAGAGAGCATGAATTAACACAGAAAGAGAGCATGAATTAGCACAGAAAGAGAGCATTAGTTAACACAGAAAGAGCGCATGAATAACACAGAAAGAGAGCATGAATTAACACAGAAAGAGAGCATGAGTTAACACAGATGGAGAGCATGAATTAACACAGAAAGAGAGCATGAATTAACACAGAAAGAGAGCATGAGGTAACAAAGAAAGAGAGCATGAGTTAACACAGAAAGAGAGCATGAATTATCACAGAAAGAGAGCATGAGTTAACAAAGTCAAATCAAGTTTATTGTCACTTCACAGTTTACACAAGTATAAAGCAGTGATGTCTTATGTGCAATACCCGACAACAGACAGCAGTTATAAAAATAAGATAAAAATAGAATAAGAAATAGAATAAAGTAAAAAAATAAAAATAAAATAAAAATGCAATTTATAAAATGTAATATATATATATATATGTATATGTATATATAAATCAATGTAATAAAATATACATTGTTATATGCTATACGCCCTTGTTCAGCAGCCTGATGGCCTGACTGTGGAAGCTATCTCTAAGCCTATTTGTACGGCACTTGATACTGCGGTATCGCCTGCCTGGCGGTAACAGTGAATACAGTTCGTGGCTGGGGTGGGCAATGTCTTTTATGATTTGTTTGGCCTTGGCCACGCACCGCTGGTTGTATATATCCAGGAGGGAGGGGAGCCCACCTCCAACGATATACTGGGCCATCCGCACCACCCTTTGAAGCGCTCTGCGCTCGAGTGCGGTGCAGTTCCCGTACCAGGCGGTGATACACCCTGTAAGAACACTCTCGATGGTGCCGTTATAGAATGTTCTCAGGATGCGGGGGCCCATGCTGAATTTCTTCAGACGCCTGAGGAAATACAGGCATTGTTGGGCCCTTTTCACCATGTGTGTGGTGTGCGTGGACCATGTGAGGTCCTCGGAGATGTGCACGCCGAGGAACTTGAAGCTGCTGACCCTCTCTACTGCAACACCGTCGATGGAGATAGGGCTCATCACTGTCGTGTCGTCAGCAAACTTGACGATGACGTTGGAGCTGTGCATAGCCATGCAGTCGTGGGTGTAGAGGGAGTAGAGGAGAGGGCTCAGCACGCATCCCTGGGGGGCTCCCGTGTTGAAGGTCAGTGGCTCTGATGTGGTGCTGCCCATCCTCACCACCTGGTGGTGGTCCGACAGGAGGTCCAGTATCCAGCTGAATCCAAAGAAAGACAGCATGAGTTAACAAAGAAAGAGAGCATGAGTTAACACAGAAAGAGAGCATGAATTAACACAGAAAGAGAGCATGAGTTAACAAAGAACGAAAGCATGAGTTAACACAGAAAGAGAGCATGAATTATCACAGAAAGAGAGCATGAATTAACACAGAAAGAGAGCATGAATTAACACAGAAAGAGAGCATGAATTAACACAGAAAGAGAGCATGAATTAACACACAAAGAGAGCATGAATTAACACAGAAAGAGAGCATGAATTAACACAGAAAGAGACCATGAATTAACACAGAAAGAGAGCATGAATTAACACAGAAAGAGACCATGAATTAACACAGAAAGAGAGCATGAATTAACACAGAAAGAGAGCATGAATTAACACAGAAAGAGAGCATGAATTAACACAGAAAGAGAGCATGAATTAACACAGAAAGAGAGCATGAATTAACACAGAACGAGAGCATGAATTAACACAGAAAGAGAGCATGAATTAACACAGAAAGAGAGCATGCCCTCGTCCCTCATCCTGTCTGTCTGTTTCTCTCTCTCTTCTCTCTGAATGTTTGTTTCTCTGTCGTTACCATAACCCTCCCAACCTCACACACACGCACACACTCACACACACACACACACACACACACACGCACACACACACACACACACATACACACACACACACACACACACACACACACACACACACACACACACACACACACACACACACACACACACACACACTTGCGTGAATGAAAGCACACACACACATGTTGGTGAATAAGGAGAGAGCTGATTAGCTGGAGAGGATGGATGATGTCATGTTTGGTGAGGAATTTATGTGATATATATATATATATATATATATATAAATAAATATGTATATAATAAATAATTATTATATACATTATATACAATAATTGTATATCTAAAGGAACATGTTTATGAATAATGGTCATGTATACAAATATGTACTTATATTACATATAGTACTTAATATAAATATATATTCAACATACATATGTATATGTCAATTTGTATGTTTATGTATATAGATATGTTTATGTATAGTATATTAATATGTACGGGTCTGTATATAAATATCTTATGTATGTTGTTAATATCATGTATATAAATATGTAAATGAATATACATATTTGTTTGTATCTAAATATCTATGTATATAAATATCGACATGTATATAAATATCTATGTATATAAATAACGACATATATATCTAATATAATATATCTACGTATATAAATATCTATACATATACATATCTATATGTATATATATATATGTAAATGTGTATATAAATATTGAAGTCTCAGAGGAACATATAGAGAGGGCCATATCCCTTAACAAACCATTACATCATGATGACATCACGATGACATCATCAGTAGCCCTCCTTAGCTGATGGGTCGATTGATCTGCCGGTTGATTGATCGGTTAATTGTTTGATTGATTGGTTAATGGTTTGAGTGACACCTCCTTTCTCCCTCCTCTCCTGGTGTCACAGGCCCCCCGCTGCCTGTTTCCGTGGCAACACGTGTGAATATATTCATACATGTCACATGTTCCCTCGCCACACGCCGAGCTAGTGCCGTCACTAGGCCGTCACTAGGCCGCCACCGCCACGGCGGGCGTGGCCAGGAGAGAGGAGGCTTGTGGGTAATGAGGGGGTTACTGGTCCTCCTCCTGGGGGGGGAAGGGGGAGGGGCTGGATACCATGACAGCTCATTAGTAAGAGGCAGGAGGGTCAAAGGTCACCGCCGCCTCCCTCAGCCCCTGTCAGCTCGCGGCGCCGCTAAACATTGTCACCTGACATGACATGACATGAACAAGCATGAAGAAAGAGCTCGAAA
>CM051016.1:10248069-10268069 GCA_027704905.1 Muraenolepis orangiensis | reverse complement strand
TTCCTCTCTGGCTCTGGCTGTACCTCTAGATTAGATTAGATTAGATTCACATGTATTGTCATTGCTCAGCACAAGTAGAATACAGCGAAAATAATTTAGCATCTAACCAGAGTGCGAATGTTGCAGTAAAGTGCATGGTAATATATAATTTACAATTTACAGTTGCTAAAAGACAGTCTAAAAGGTATAACAACAGTTATAGGATTACTTATAGAGTATGTGTGAGATATGAGCATAATAATACAGGTATATATATATATGTATACAGGTAAGTATACAAGTATTTAACAGGTAGTGATAAGGGGTATGCAACTGAGAAACAAGATACATATCTATAAATGTATATTTTTATACATTTATAGATATTTATATTTACTGTCTCTCTCTCTCTCTCTCTCTCTCTCTCTCTCTCTCTCTCTCTCTCTCTCTCTCTCTCTCTCTCTCTCTCTCTCTCTCTCTCTCTCTCTCTCTCTCTCTCTCTCTCTCTCTCTCTCTCTCTCTCTCTCCATGTGTATATACAGTAAGTCATTGAGATAAGAGAGAGAAGCATCTGTCTGTCAGTCTTGACCTCGGTCTGAATGTGTGTGTGTGTGTGTGTGTGTGTGTGTGTGCGTTCTTGCTTGTGTGTGTTTTTGTGTTTTTGTGTGTGTGTGTGTGTGTGTGTGTGATTGTGTGTGGTGTGTGTGTGTGTTTGGGGGTGGGGCGGGGGCTGTAATCAAGGACTCGAGGGAGAGTGGGATAACTGTTATTATAACTCTCTATGGGAACACACACACACACACACACACACACACACACACACACACACACACACACACACACACACACACACACACACACACACACACACACACACACACACACACACACACACACACACACACACACACACACACCTCAGCTGCTACAGTAGACTTGCTGCTGTCCCTCTGGGGTCTATTACTGAGTCTGTTCAACTGGTCATGATCACACGTACACACACACACACACACACACACACACACACACACACACACACACACACACACACACACACACACACCACACACACACACACACACACACACACACACACAGCGCTCAGCCAATTAAACTTGTTTGTTGCAGAGACAAAATAATTAAAGTTGCTCTGTTGTGTGTGTGTGTGTGTGTGTAGAAGAAAACAGATGACACCATATTGAAACACACACACACACACACACACACACCATACACACAGGTCATGTAAACACAAAAGTATTTATTTATTTTCAAGTTATCTGAGCTACCAGTCTAGTTTGTGGTGTGTGGAGTGTATGTCTTTGTGTGTGTGTGTGTGTGTGTGTGTGTGTGTGTGTTGTGCATGGTGAATGTGTGAGTGTGTGTGTGTGTGTGTGTGAGTGTGTGTATGCTCGTGCGTGTGTGTTGTGCATGGTGTGTGTGTGTGTGTGTGTGGTGTGTGTGTGTGTGTGTGTGTGTGTGTGTGTGTGTGTTTGTGTGTGGTGTGTGTGTGTGTGTGTGTGTTTGGTGTATGTATGTGTGTGTGTGTGTGTGTGTGTGTGTGTATGTGTGTGTGTGTGTGTGTGTGTGTGTGTGTGTGTGTGGTGTGTGTGTGTGTGTGTGTGTGTGTGTGTGTGTGTGTGTGTGTGTGTATGTGTGTGTGTTAATGGTTCTCAGTGTGATATATCACAGGTACCCAGCACCCTGCAGGGGGGATCTGAAGGAAGCTCAATATTGACTCCTAATCTCCTCTCTCCTCCCCCTCTCTCTCCCCCTCAGCCCCTCTCCCCCTCTCTCCCCCTCTCTCTCCCCCTCTCTCTCCCCCTCTCCCCTCAGTAGAACTTGATCCATAAACATCCAGCATCACATCAGAAACACACGCCACAGGAGACCACTAGGATACGCCCTATCTCCCTCCTTGGAACCTTCCTTAATAGATGCTTCCTAAAGCCCTGTCTCCCTCCTTGGAACCTTCCTTAATATATGCTTCCTAAAGCCCTATCTCCCTCCTTGGAACCTTCCTTAATAGATGCTTCCTAAAGCCCTATCTCCCTCCTTGGAACCTTCCTTAATAGATGCTTCTTAAAGCCCTATCTCCCTCCTTGGAACCTTCCTTAATAGATGCTTCCTAAAGCCCTGTCTCCCTCCTTGGAACCTTCCTTAATATATGCTTCCTAAAGCCCTATCTCCCTCCTTGGAACCTTCCTTAATAGATGCTTCCTAAAGCCCTATCTCCCTCCTTGGAACCTTCCTTAATAGATGCTTCCTAAAGCCCTATCTCCCTCCTTGGAACTATCCTTAATAGATGCTTCCTAACGCCCTATCTCCCTCCTTGGAACCTTCCTTAATATATGCTTCCTAAAGCCTTCATTCCTACCTAGGAACCTTCCTTAATAGATGCTTCCTTAATATATGCTTCCTAAAGCCTTGATTCCTACCTATGAACCTTCCTTAATAGATGCTTCCTAAAGCCTTGATTCCTACCTAGGAACCTTCCTTAAAATATGCTTCCTAAAGCCTTGATTCCTACCTAGGAACCTTCCTTAATATATGCTTCCTAAAGCCTTGATTCCTACCTATGAACCTTCCTTAATAGATGCTTCCTAAAGCCTTGATTACTACCTAGGAACCTTCCTTAATAGATGCTTCCTAAAGCCTTGATTCCTACCTATGAACCTTCCTTAATAGATGCTTCATAAAGCCTTGATTACTACCTGGGAACCTCCCTTAATATATGCTTCCTAAAGCCTTGATTTCTACCTATGAACCTTCCTTAATAGATGCTTCCTAAAGCCTTGATTACTACCTAGGAGCCTTCCTTAATAGATGCTTCCTAAAGCCTTGATTCCTACCTAGGAACCTTTCTTAATATATGTGTCCTATAGCCTTGAGAGAGAGAGAGAGAGAGAGAGAGAGAGAGAGAGAGAGAGAGAGAGAGAGAGAGAGAGAGAGAGAGAGAGAGAGAGAGAGATTAAGCTAACATGTTACTTTAACTGTCTTGTTAACTCGTATGTTATGAGTTAACATGTCAAAAACACACACGCAAACAAACACACACTGACGCACACACACACAAAAACAATATATATATATATATATATATATATGATATATAGTATAATATATAGTATAATATATATTATAAAGTAGAATATATAGTATAATATATAGTCAAATATATAATATAATATATAGTATAATATAGCTGGTTGTATACAGTCGGTCTTCATATATTATCATTGCATAATGTATATAATATCTGATCATATATAATATGATTGTATAAAACATATAATATCTGATCATATCTTATTTAATATCTGAACATATAACATATAATTGTATAATGTATATAATATCTGATATAATGTCATTGTATAATAAAAATAGAATTGATCTGGTCGGTGACGTCATCGCGGGGGGCGGGCTCTTTCCCTCCGGTTCGGTTTGACGGGTCTCTCTGGACGTCACGTCGGTTCTGCGGTTCTGTCTCCTCGCGGGTCGGCGGTCCAACTTCACGGTCCAACTTTTACCCGCCGGGTCCGTCGGTGTTCCCGCGTCGGGTTTCTAACGCCTCGTCTGTTTACAGTTAACAGTTTGGTTTAGTTACTGACGCTCAGCCGTCGCGTCCGTAGGGCTGTTGCGCGCGCGCGCTTGTGTGTGTGTGTGTGTGTGTATGTGTGTGTGGGTGCGTGTGCGTGTGTGTGTGTGTGCGTGTGTGTGCGCGCGCGCGTGTGCGTGAGTGTAGTGTGTGTGGTTGTGTCCTCCTCCTCCTCCTCCTCCACCTCTTCCACTTCCTCCTCCTCCATCACCTGTCGGTTACCGGGTCTGGTACCTGGTCCTCAACCGGACATGAGCGTCCCTCCGGTGATCCGCGCGCCCAGCCCGGTGCCCAGTACCGGTACCGGTACCGGGGTCTCCTTCCACATCCAGATCGGTCTGAGCCGGGAGCCGGTGCTGCTGGACCCGGGAGACCCGAGCCTGGCCCAGGTCCGGGAGATGGCCTGCTCCATAGTGGACCAGAAGGTGAGGACCACTTTGAGGAGTTTGGAAAGTTTGCCACCAGTTTGACTTTGATTTTGCTTTATAGATATACAGATATAGATATATACTGCACATATAGATATATATCTATATGAATTATAGATAGTATCTGTATTAAGTATTAACTATCTATACTTCATCTGTATTTAAACACACCAGCTGGTGTGATGGTTTGACTCAGGGTGTGTCACTCTAAACTTTTATTGTGAAAGCGAGCGTCAACTCTACTCTCTACACTCTACTGTCTAACCCCTACCTGCTCCTTAATGACCCGTCTCTGTACTATCTAACCCCTATCTGCTCCTTAATGACCCGTCTCTGTACTGTCTAACCCCTACCTGCTCCTTAATGACCCGTCTCTGTACTGTCTAACCCCTACCTGCTCCTTAATGACCCGTCTCTGTACTATCTAACCCCTACCTGCTCCTTAATGACCCGTCTCTGTACTGTCTAACCCCTACCTGCTCCTTAATGACCCGTCTCTGTACCGTCTAACCCCTACCTGCTCCTTAATGACCCGTCTCTGTACTGTCTAACCCCTATCTGCTCCTTAATGACCCGTCTCTGTCAAACCAAACTCTAACTGTTGCCCTCAGTCTCTTCTGCTAGCATAGTGTGAACTCCATCTCCCACAATCCCTAGGACACAACCTCATGCTGGGTTCGAAGGTCAAATCCCAGCAACAGTCTTGGCTTATCACAGCCCTGCACAAATGAACCATGACGCTGTCAGCCAATCACAGGCCTTCTCTCTCTGCAAGCAGGAAGTGGAGTCAGAGTGTAGACTTTGCTTGGTGTTGTCAATGCATGAAAACATGATGTATCCCCAGTTTTTAATGGTAGTGTTAGACGATACACTGTGGGGGATAGTGATAGATAGTCTCTAAAGATGTGTTCTAATGAGAGTGATAGATAGTCCATAAAGACAATATTAATATTAATATTAATATTAATATTATTTTTTTGTTGAGCTTGATTTCCCAAAACTTTTTTTTCGGGGAAAGAGGAAAACACATTTAAAGTGATCACCGTATTGATACTGTATACAGTTTACAGTACTGGTACCTCCACTGTATATCATTATTGGTACTACCACTGTATAACAGTTTACAGTAACGTATTTTAAACGTTATACACTGGTACTGTAAACTGTGCAGTACTACTACAGGATTTACTTAGCTAGCCAATGACCCATGTCTACTGTCTAACCCCTACCTGCTCCTTAATGACCCGTCTCTGTACCGTCTAACCCCTACCTGCTCCTTAATGACCCGTCTCTGTACCGTCTAACCCCTACCTGCTCCTTAATGACCCGTCTCTGTACCGTCTAACCCCTACCTGCTCCTTAATGACCCGTCTCTGTACCGTCTAACCCCTACCTGCTCCTTAATGACCCGTCTCTGTACCGTCTAACCCCTACCTGCTCCTTAATGACCCGTCTCTGTACTGTCTAACCCCTACCTGCTCCTTAATGACCCGTCTCTGTACCGTCTAACCCCTACCTGCTCCTTAATGACCCGTCTCTGTACCGTCTAACCCCTACCTGCTCCTTAATGACCCGTCTCTGTACTGTCTAACCCCTACCTGCTCCTTAATGACCCGTCTCTGTACTGTCTAACCCCTACCTGCTCCTTAATGACCTGTCTAACCCCTACCTGCGCTTTAATGATGACCTGCCGCTGTACTGTCTAACCCCTACCTGATTCTTCTGAACATCTAGTTTGGTAGAATAGTCTAAGTGTCCAGTTGGTAACCAAGGTAACAGTTCTATCTCTAATTATGGGATGTTCTGTTGATGCCATCCCTCTTGTTGCCTGGCAACAGATGTTCAAGTGTCCTTCTGAGTGTCATTCAGTGGGGAGAGAATGGAGACTCTGTAGCTAACATATACAGTACACACTGTAACACTAACATATACAGTACACACTGTAACACTGCAACATATACAGTACACACTGTAACACTAACATATACAGTACACACTGTAACACTGCAACATATACAGTACACACTGTAACACTGCAACATATACAGTACACACTGTAACACTAACATATACAGTACACACTGTAACACTGCAACATATACAGTACACACTGTAACACTGCAACACTGTAACACATACAATACAGACACACACACTGTAACATAAAGACACACACTGTACCGCTGTCACACACTGTATCACTATACATACACCCTCTATAACATATACAATACATACACACATGTGTTTCTCTCTCTATCTCTCTCTCTCCTCCCCCTCTCTGTCTCAACCTTTTGTCTCTCTCTCTCTCTCTCTCTCTCTCTCTCTCTCTCTCTCTCTCTCTCTCTCTCTCTCTCTCTCTCTCTCTCTCTCTCTCTCTCTCTCTCTCTCTCTCTCTCTCTCTCTCTCTTTCAAGACTGAATCACAAAGAACAGTGTTTTGCAGCTGGTTGTCATGGTGACCGATCTCTCTTGTGATTGGTCTGATCAGATCAGCCAATCATATGTCACCTTACTGACAGTTGTTCTAATCAGAGGTTGTTACGATTCTGGGAATAGTGGAGATAAATAACTCTCCTCTCCTCTCTCTTCTCCTATATCCTCCTCTCCTCTCCTCCCTCATCTCCTCTCCTCCTCTCCTCCTCCCTCCTCTCCTCTCTCTTCTCATCTCTCCTCCTCTCCTCTCCTCTCCTCTCCTCTCCTCTCCTCTCCTCTCCTCTCCTCTCCTCTCCTCTCTCCTCCTCTCCTCTCTCTTTTCAAATCCACTCCTCTCCTCTCTCCTCCTCTTCTCTCTTTCCTCCTCTTCTCCTCTCCTCCCTATTTTCTTCTCCTCTCTCCTACTCCCCCCCTAGGACAGACTAGCTGTGATAAAGGACAGACTGTAGCTGTTATAAAGGACAGACTGTAACTGTGATAAAGGACAGACTGTAGCTGTGATAAAGGACAGACTGTAACTGTGATAAAGGACAGACTGTAACTGTGATAAAGGACAGACTGTAACTGTGATAAAGGACAGACTGTACTGTGATAAAGGACAGACTAACTGTGATAAATGGACAGACTGTAACTGTGATAAAGGACAGACTGTAACTGTGATAAAGGACAGACTGTAACTGATACAGGACAGATTAACGGATAAAGGACAGACTGTAACTGTGATAAAGGACAGACTGTAACTGAGATAAAGGACAGACTGTAGCTGTGATAAAGGACAGACTGTAACTGAAATAAAGGACAGACTGTAGCTGTGATAAAGGACAGACTAGCTGTGTTAAAGGACAGACTGTAGCTGTGATAAAGGACAGACTGTAGCTGTGATAAAGGACAGACTGTAACTGTGATAAAGGACAGACTGTAGCTGTGATAAAGGACAGACTAGCTGTGATAAATGACAGACTGTAGCTGTGAAAAAGGACAGCCTGTAGCTGTGATAAAGGACAGACTGTAACTGTGATAAAGGACAGACTGTAGCTGTGATAAAGAACAGACTAGCTGTGATAAAGGACAGACACTGTAAGCAGCTGTGATAAAGGACAGACGTAGCTGTGATAAAGGACAGACTGTAACTGTGATAAAGGACAGACTGTAGCTGTGATAAAGGACAGCCTGTAGCTGTGATAAAGGACAGACTGTAACTGAGATAAAGCACAGACTGTAACTGAGATAAAGCACAGACTGTAACTGTGATAAAGAACAGACTGTAACTGTGATAAAGGAAAGACTGTAACTGTGATAAAGGACATACTGTAGCTGTGATAAAGGACAGACTGTAGCTGTGATAAAGGACAGACTGTAACTTAGATAAAGGACAGACTGTAACTGAGATAAAGGACAGACTGTAACTGTGTTAAAGGACAGACTGTAGCTGTGATAAAGGACAGACTGTAACTGAGATAAAGGACAGACTGTAACTGAGATAAAGGAAAGACTGTAACTGTGATAAAGGACAGACTGTAACTGATACAGGACAGATTAACGGATAAAGGACAGACTGTAACTGTGATAAAGGACAGACTGTAACTGATACAGGACAGATTAACGGATAAAGGACAGACTGTAACTGTGATAAAGGACAGACTGTACTGTGTAAAGGACAGACTGTAGCTGTGATAAAGGACAGACTGTAACTGAGATAAAGGACAGACTGTAACTGAGATAAAGGAAAGACTGTAACTGTGATAAAGGACAGACTGTAACTGTGATAAAGGACAGACTGTAACTGATACAGGACAGATTAACGGATAAAGGACAGACTGTAGCTGTGATAAAGGACAGACTGTAACTGTGATAAAGGACAGACTGTAACTGATACAGGACAGATTAATGGATAAAGGACAGACTGTAACTGTGATAAAGAACAGACTGTAACTGTGATAAAGCACAGATTAACGGATAAAGGACATTGCCAACGCGACAGCCACGAACTTGTAACTCACTGATTACCGTCAGGCAGGCGATAACGCAGTATCAAGTGTCGTACAAATAGGCTTAGAGATAGCTTCCACAGTCAGGCCATCAGGCTGCTGAACAAGGGCGTATAACGATATAGACAGACTGTAGCTGTGATAAGGACATGACTGTATATGATATAAGGACATCTTTACTGTGCTGATTGTTGCATTTTGATAAAGGACAGACTGTATTGTTATAATTGATAGTCTGTATTCTGATTATGTATTCTATGTATTATCTATTTATTATATGATCTTATTTGATAAACTGACTGTCTGTACGTCGGATAATGCACACAAGAATTTCACATCACTGCTTTATACTAAGACTGTAAACTGTGATAAAGGACAATAAACTGTGACTGTGACTTGACTTGACTTGACTGTAACTGTGATAAAGGACAGACTGTAACTGTGATTAAGGACAGACTGTAACTGTGATTAAGGACAGACTAACTGATTAAGGACAGACTGTAACTGTGATAAAGAACAGACTGTAACTGAGATAAAGGACAGACTGTAGCTGTGATAAAGGACAGTCTGTAACTGAGATAAAGGACAGACTGTAGCTGTGATAAAGGACAGACTGTAACTGTGATAAAGGACAGACTGTAGCTGTGATAAAGGACAGACTGTAACTGTGATAAAGGACAGACTGTAGCTGTGATAAAGGACAGACTGTAACTGTTATAAAGGACAGACTAGCTGTGATTAAGACAGACTTTAGCTGTGATAAAGGACAGACTGTAACTGTGATAAAGGACAGACTAGCTGTGATAAGGGACAGACTGTAACTGTGATAAAGGACAGACTAGTTGTGATTAAGACAGACTTTAGCTGTGATAAAGGACAGACTGTAACTGTGATAAAGGACAGACTAGCTGTGATAAGGGACAGACTGTAACTGTGATAAAGGACAGACTGTAACTGTGATGGTGTCTCTGTCTCCTCAGTTACCCGAGTGTTGTTTCTATGGGATGTACGAGAAGATCCTTCTGTTCCGTCATGATCAAACGTCCGACAACGTTCTCCACATCCTGAGGTCAGCAGCGGAGATCCAGGAGGGAGACCTAGTGGAGGCGGTGCTGTCAGGTACACACACACCCACACACACACACGCAGACACACACACACACAGACACACACACACACACACACACGCAGACACACACACACACACATACACACACACACACACATACGCAGACACACACGCAGACACACACACACACACAAACAACTCTATATAATATGAACAATAAAAAAAGACGTATATATTAAGTTAGCATATCGTCTTACTCACTAACTTCCGACACTAGCTGCTGACGTGCTAACGTCTACGATAGCGTGTTCACACTCACAGCTCAGGATAGCTTAGATACTAGCCTGTCAACGTCCTGACAGCTGTTCTTCTGGGGGGGGGTGTGGGTGTGTGTGGTGTGTGTGTGTCTGTGTGTGTGTGTGTGTGTGTGTGTGTGTGTCTGCGTCTGCATGTGTGTGTGTGCGCGCGCACTCACACACATGTCAAGTAGTCACGTACAGTAAACACATATCACACACACATGTCTAAACTGAACCAAAATACACACAAACAAACTCACTCACACATAACACACAAGCGTCTAAACGGAACAAACAAACACACACACACACACACGTGTCTAAACAAAACACACACATACACACACACACACACACACACACACGCACAAGTGTACTCACACACTCTTATTTCCTGAAGCATGTAATAAGTATTTAGAGCTCGTTCATATTTAGCCTCCGAACAAAAGACATAAACAATAATTTGAATAAATAAAGGGGGTAATATCACACACACACACACTTCACGCCAGGAGAGAGAGAGGAGGGAGGAGAGACATACTGCCCTCCTGCTGAGCTCTCCTCTCAACATTCTAAACTACTCTCTCTCTCTCCTTCTCTCTCTCTCTCTCTCTCTCGCTCTCTCTCTCTCTCTCTCTCTCTCTCTCTCTCTCTCTCTCTCTCTCTCTCTCTCTCTCTCTCTCTCTCTCTCTCTCTCTCTCTCTCTCTCTCTCTCTCTCTCTCTACCTTCTTATAATAATGAGTATGTAGTATGTTGTAAACATACAACATGCACATATATGTATATACTTAGAGCAAAATACAACCATATATATATATATATGTATGTATATATATATATAGATATATATAAAAGACAAAATGACAAAATACAACCATATATATATATATGTATGTATATATATATAGATATATATAAAAGACTAAATGACTATTTTGATAATTTTTGTACGTTTTGTATTTATGTATTGATCATGTGCTGATTATGTACTGATCTTCAGTGTCTGTTACAGTGCTATGTATTGGTCATGGATTGATTATCTTTTGATTATGTATAATATATGGATTATGAATTGATGCTGTATTGATTATCGTATAGTTATATTGTATAGTTCATTTATTGATTTTGTATTGATGTATTGATCGGCAGCCTAAGCTACGGTGGAGGGCTGTGTATTGATTATGTATCATTTATTGTTTATGTATTGACACTGTTTTGATCGGCAGCCTCAGCTACGGTGGAGGGCTACGTATTGATTATGTTTTATTTATTGATCATGTATTGATGCTTTATTGATCCTCAGCCTCAGCTATGGTGGAGGGCAATGTATTGGTCATTTATTGATTATGTATTGATGTATTGATCGGCGGCCTCAGCTATGGTGGAGGGCGACATATTGATTATGTTTTATTTATCGATCATGTATTGACGCTGTATCGATCGGCAGCCTCGGCCACGGTGGAGGACTTCCAGATCCGGCCCCATGCTCTGTTCGTCCACTCGTACCGGGCCCCGGCCTTCTGTGACCACTGTGGAGAGATGCTGTGGGGCCTGGTCCGCCAGGGGCTGAAGTGTGAAGGTACATTAATATCATTCTTATTATTCTTATTATTCTTATTCTTATTATTATTAACCACTGTGGAGAGATGCTCTGGGGGTTGGTCAGCTTGGTCATTATAATTCTTATTCTTATTCTTATTATTCTTATCGATAATAATAATAATAATAATAATAATAATAACAATTATAATAATAATAATATTTATATGATTTATATTGTTTATGTTATATTTGTATTTATATTATTATTATTATTATTATTATTAATAATACTATTTATATTTATATAAGGTAGGAGTCAGCAGTTATTTTATTTAACCATTGAATTTATTTATACTATTCTATTTATTGAATATGTCTTTTTTGAATCTCTCTCTCTCTCTCTCTCTCTCTCTCTCTCTCTCTCTCTCTCTCTCTCTCTCTCTTTCTCCCTCTATCTGTATGTCTCTCGCCCAGGCTGTGGGCTGAACTACCATAAGCGATGTGCATTTAAGATTCCCAACAACTGCAGCGGTCTGAGGAGGAGGCGGCTGTCCAACGTCTCTCTGACGGGGGGCGGAGCCAACCTTTTCGCGGGGCCACGCCCCCTCTCAGCCGAGCCCTCCCCCCCGCCCTGTTACCCTGACGACGCGCTGCTGGTCAGTGCTGCGCTAGGAGCCGCTACATGTAGCGCCTAGCACAGATAGTACTAGTACACAGATAGTACTAGTACTAGTGCACAGATAGTACTAGTACACAGATAGTACTAGTACTAGTGCACAGATAGTACTAGTACAAGTACACAGATAGTACTAGTACTAGAACACAGATAGTTATAATACTAGTACACAGATAGTACTAGAACACAGATAATACTACAGTAAACATGTGGCTATAGTAGCATGACCAGTGAACACATGGTGTTTAAGAGTACATGACCATTGAATCCTGTCTGTCTTCCTGTCTTTCTGTCCCCAGTCTCCAGTCAGTCCCGGTATGGAGGTGAGTATCATCTCCCAAACATCGCAAACCTTATGATTGGACGAGAAAAAAAAGATTACGACTTCCTGTTTCCTGTTTTTCCTCCTGTCAGAAGAACCAATCGGAGTACTTCCCCAGCCGGGAGCGCCGGTCGGGCTCCCAGTCCTACGTGGGTCGTCCCATCGAGCTGGACAAGCTGCTGATCTCAAAGGTCAAAGTTCCCCACAGCTTCCTCATCCACTCCTACACCCGACCCACAGCCTGCCAGCACTGCAAGAAGCTGCTCAAGGGCCTCTTCAGACAGGGCCTGCAGTGTAAAGGTAACTAAAGTAACTAAAGTAACTAGTAACTGAAGTAACTTATGCTCTTCAGACAGGGCCTGCAGTGTAAAGGTAACTAAAGTAACTAAAGTAATTAATACTCTTGAAACTGGGCCTGCAGTGTAAAGGTAACTAAAGTAACTAGTAATTGAAATTTCTAATGCTCTTCAGTTATGACCTGCAGTGTAAATGTAACTAAAGTAACTAATAATCGTCAGACAGGTCCTGCAGTGTAAAGGTAACTAAAGTAACTAAAGTAACTAGTAACTGAATTCACTTAAACTCTTCAGACAGGGCCTGCAGTGTAAAGTTAAGTTAAGTAACTAAAGTTACTAGTAACTAAAGTAACTAATACTCTAGAAACAGGGCCTGCAGTGTAAAGGTAACTTAAGTAACTAAAGCAACTAGTAACTAATGTAACTAGTACATTTCAGCAAGGCCTGCAGTGTAGGTTGGCGGTGGTGCAGCTAACCTGTTGCTAGGTAACACTCCAGAGGATGCAGGCAGTCTAGAACATCCTTCTGTTACTGACGAATAAATGAACATCGAGAGTCATGTCATTTATGAATACATGAATGTCTCTCAGACTGTAATTGATTAATACATGATTATCTCTCAGACTTTAAGCTCAAATTGTAGTTTGATTAATGATGTCATTTATTAATACATGAATATCTCTCAGACTTTAAGCTCAAATTGTAGTTTGATTAATGATGTCATTTATTAACACATGAATATCTCAGACTGTAAGCTCAACTGTTTGATTAATAATGTAATTTATGAACACATGAATATCTCTCAGACTGTAAGTTCAACTGCCACAAGAGATGTTCTCCTAAAGTTCCTAACAACTGCCTTGGAGAAGTCTCGAAGAATGGAGGCAAGTTGTCTGTCTAACCTGTCTGTCTGTCCGACCTGTCTGTCTCTCTTTCTCTCAGCCCTGTCTGTCTGTCTCACTCTCAGACCTGTCGGTCTGTCTTACCTGTCTGTCTGTGTCTCTCTGTCCCACCTGTCTGTCTCTCTCTCTCTCAGACTTGTCTGTCTGTCTCTCTCTGACCTGTCTGTCTCTCTCTCTCAGACCTGTCGGTCTGTCTAACCTGTCTGTCTGTCTCTTTCTCAGACCTGTCTGTCTGTCTTTGTATTTGACCAGTCTGTCTGCCTGTCTGTCTGCATGACCTGTCTGTCTCTCTCTCTTGCCTGTCTGTCTTTATCTCTGACCTGTCTGTCTGTCTCTCTGACCTGTCTGTCTCTCTGAACTGGCTGTCTGTCTCTCTAAACTGTCTGTCTATCTGTCTCTCTGTCCTGTCTGTCTGTGTGTCTCCAGAGCTTCTCAGCCCAGGGGCGGAGTCAGACTTTGTCATGGAGATGGGTTGCCTTGATGACCAAGATGTGGACCGCGGCGGCAGCCCATTGGAAGACATGGAGGACGCCATGACACCTGAGGGGGCGGGGCTCTTGCTGGGGGCAGGACCTGGTGAACTGTGTGATCTACAGGACCCGGACCTGGAGGACTCAAACAGAGCCATCAGGTACACACACACACATACACACGTAGTTGTGTATTCATGAATTTGTTTATGTATAACAAGTATTGTTTTTGTGTATTTGTTTCTACTTCTCTGCACTCATTGGCCACCTTGGTTTGTTGGCCCCGCCCCCCTGCAGTCCGTCCACCAGTAACAACATCCCCCTGATGCGTGTCGTCCAATCAGTGAAGCAGACCAAGAGGAAGAGCAACAGGGTGGTGAAGGAGAGCTGGCTGGTCCATTTTACCAGCAAGGACACAATGGTACCTGTCTGTCTGTCTGCCTGCCTGTCTGTCTCTCTGTCTGTCTGCTTGTCTATCTCTGTCTGTCTCTTTGTCTGTCGCTCTATCCGTCGCTCTGACCTGTCTGTCTCTGTCTCTCTGTCTGTCTGTCTGTCTGCCTGTCTGCCTGTCTGTCTGTCGCTCTGTCTGTCTGTCTGTCTCTCTCTCTGTCTGTCTGTCTCTCTGCCTGTCTCTCTGTCTGTCTGACGCTCTGACCCGTCTGTCTCTGTCTGGCTGCCTGTCTGTCTCTCTCTCTCTCTCTCTCTCTCTCTCTCTCTCTCTCTCTCTCTCTCTCTCTGTCTGTCTGTCTGTCTGTCTGTCTGTCTGTCTGTCTGTCTGTCTGTCTGTCTGTCTGTCTGTCTGTCTGTGTCTGTCTGTGTCTGTTTTCTCTCTGTCTATCTGTCTGTCTTTCTTTCTGTCTGTCGCTCTGTTTGTCACTCTGACCTGTCTGTCTCTGGCTGTCTCTGTGTGACTGTGTCTGTCTGTCTGTCTGTCTGTCTGTCTGTCTGTCTGTCTGTCTGTCTGTCTGTCTGTCTGTCTGTCTGTCTTTCTCTCTCTGTCTGTCGCTCTGACCTGTCTGTCTGACTGTCTACCTGTCCACCTGTCTACATTTCTACCTTTCTGTCTGTCTGTTGCATCTTCACATCATGGTTACGACTCACATCTTCTCTCCTTTTATCCCTTTCACCTTTTATTATTTTCTCTCCTCCTCTCCTCTCTCCTCCCTTTTCCTCCTCTCTCATATCTCCCCCTCCTTTTACCTCTTCCTCTCTCTCCTTTCTCCTCCACTCCTTCTCTCCTTCTCTCCTCCTCTTCTCTCTCCTCTCCTCCTCTTCTCTCTCCTCTCCTGACCTCTCCTCCTCTCCTCCTCTCTCCTCTCCTCTCCTTCTCTCTTCCTCTCCTCTTCTCACCTCTCCTTCTCTCCTCTCCTTCTCTCCTCCTCTTCTTCTCTCCTCTCTCCTCACCCCTCCTCCTCTCCTCCTCTCTTTCTCTCCTCCTCTCCTCCTCTCCTTCTCTCCTCTCTCCTCACCCCTCCTCCTCTCCTCCTCTCCTTCTCTCCTCTCTCCTCACCCCTCCTCCTCTCCTCCTCTCTTTCTCTCCTCTCTCCTCTCCTCTCCTTCTCTTCTTCTCTCCTTCTCTCCTCCTCTTCTCTCTCCTCTCCTCCTCTTCTCTCCTCTCCTCCTCTCCTTCTCTCCTCTCTCCTCACCTCTCCTTCTCTTCTCTCTCTCCTCTCCTCACCTCTCCTTCTCTCCTCACCTCCTCCTCTCCTTCTCTCCTCTCTCCTCTCCTCTCCTTCTCTCCTCCTCCTCCTCCTCCTCCCCCTCCTCCTCCTCCTCCTCCTCCTCCTCCTCCTCCTCCTCCTCCTCCTCCTCCTCTATTCAGAGGAAGAGACACTACTGGCGTCTGGACAGTAAATGCATCACGTTGTTTCAGAACGACACAGGCAATAAATATTACAAGGTAAGGATCCCCTCATTTACAATAATATGATAATATTAAAAATAATAATAATTACAATAATAGTATTATTTTTATTATTATGGTAAGAAACCATTATTTGTTTTGCACATTCCATACATACAAGTCATTGAACATCTAAAAAAACAGGCAGACAATTAAAAACTTGTGAGGGATACTTTTACAGGTTGAAAAGAAAGAGGAAATTTTTCCTCCAAATTTCATGAAAAGACGTGTCATCCATGACAGCCCCTCAACACCCAGAGCCTTTAGCATTTCTGGACGGATCTCATCAACCCCTGGGGCTTTGCCACTGTAGAGATGTTTGACTACCGCAGTGACTTCCTCCAGGGAGATTGATGTTTGCTGTCCTTCATCCTCCAGCTCTGTCTCTACCATTGAGGGTGTAGTTGGGTTAAGAAGTTCCTCAAAGCGTCTGAAAGTCCTTCTCCATGGCTTCTCCGAATTCCTCCCACACCCGCTGCTTTGCCTCCGCTACAGCCGAGGCTGCCGTCCTCTTGGCCTGTCGATACCTCGCAACTGAGTCCGGAGTCTCACAGGCTAACATAGCCCGGAAGGCCTCCTTCTTCAGCCGGACGGCTTCCCTGACCACCTGTGTCCACCATGAAGTCCGAGGGTTGCCGCCCCTTGAGGCACCAATGACCTTGAGGCCACAGCTCTCAACCGCAGCTTCAGCAATAGAAGCTTTGAACAATGACCACTCTGGCTCAATGCCCCCAGCCTCCACAGAGATGCCCGAAAAATTCTGCCGGAGGTGGGAGTTGAAGGTCTCCCGGACAGGGGCATCCACCAGACATTCCCAGTTCACCCGCACTACACGTTTGGGCTTACCAGGTCTGTCCAGAGGCTTCCCCCGCCATCTTACCCAACTCACCACCAGATGGTGATCGGTTGACAGCTCTGCCCCTCTCTTCACCCGAGTGTCCAACACATGCGGCCTCAGGTCAGATGACATGATAACAAAATTGATCATTGACCTTCGGCCTAAGGTACTCTGGTACCATGTACACTTATGAGCATCCTTATGTTTGAACATGGTGTTGGTTATGGCCAATCCATGACTAGCACAGAAATCCAACAAAACCCCACTCCGGTTCAGATCAGGTAAGCCATTCATCCCCATCACGCCCCTCCAAGTTTCCCCATCGTTACCCACGTGTGCGTTGAAGTCTCCCAGGAGGACTATAGAGTCCCCTTCAGGAGCCCCATGCAGGACTCCATCCAGGGTGTTGCGTGGAAGTCTGGGACAGTGCCTGAGGAGTGGCAAACGGGAGTGGTGGTACCCCTGTTCAAAAACGGTGACCAGAGGGTGTGTGCCAATTACAGGTGTATCACATTACTCAGCCTCCCTGGGAAAGTCTACTCCAAGGTGCTGGAAAGGAGGGTTCGGCCGATAGTCGAACCTCAGATTGAAGAGGAACAATGCGGATTCCGCCCTGGTCGTGGAACAACGGACCAGCTTTTCACTCTTGCAAGGATCCTGGAAGGGGCTTGGGAGTATGCTCATCCGGTCTACATGTGTTTTGTGGATTTGGAGAAGGCATATGATCGGGTCCCTCGGGAAATACTGTGGGGGATGCTGCGGGAGTATGGGGTGCGGGGGTCACTGTTGAGGGCCATCCAATCTCTGTACTCCCGTGTCCGGATTCCCACTAGTAAGTCAGGCCTGTTCTCAGTGGGTGTTGGCCTCCGCCAGGGCTGCGCTTTGTCACCCATCCTGTTTGTGATTTTCATGGACAGGATTTCAAGGCATAGTCATGGAGGGGAGGGGTTTCAGTATGGTGGGCTCAGGATTGAATCGCTGCTGTTTGCAGATGATGTGGTCCTGTTTGCGTCATCAGTATGTGACCTTCAGCACTCACTGGATCGGTTTGCAGCGGAGTGTGAAGCGGCTGGGATCAGCACCTCCAAATCTGAGGCCATGGTTCTTAGCAGGAAACCGGTGGATTGTCTACTCCAAGTAGGGAGGGAGTCTTTATCCCAAGTGAAGGAGTTCAAGTATCTCGGGGTCTTGTTCTCGAGTGAGGGGAGGATGGAGCGTGAGATTGACAGGAGAATAGGTGCAGCGGGAGCGGTATTGGGTGCACTTTGGCACACCGTTGTAACCAAAAGAGAGCTGAGCCAGAAGGCAAAGCTCTCGATCTACCGATCAGTCTTCGTTCCTAGCCTCACCTATGGCCATGAACAATGGGTAATGACCGAAAGGACGAGATCGCGAAAACAAGCGGCCAAAATGAGTTTCCTCAGGAAGGTGGCTGAGGGATAGGGTGAGAAGCTCAGTCACTCGTGAGAGACTCGGAGTAGAGCCGCTGCTCCTTCGCGTAGAAAGGAGCCAGTTGAGGTGGTTCGGGCATCTAGTAAGGATGCTTCCTGGTCGCCTCCCGAGGGAGGTTTTCCATGCACATCCAACTGGGAAGAGACCACGGGGCAGACCGAAGTACAGGTGGGGTGATTACATCTCCACACTGGCCTGGGAACACCTCGGGATCCCCCAATCAGAGCTAGTCGATGTTGCCAGGGAGAGGGAAGTTTGGAGTCCCCTGCTGAAGCTGCTACCTCCGCGACCCGATTACGGATAAGCGGGAGAAGATGGATGGATGGACAAATTTCATTGTTGTTTTAAGTACTTCTCATTTTCAGTCTTCATTTAAATCATCTCAAATGTTCCTCTGGCTCGAGCTACGTTAGCCTAGCTGCTCTACATTGTTGTTCTGACTGGTATCTCTTGTCCTGGTGTCTCTCCTCCCTGGTGTCTCTTGTCCTGGTGTCTCCTGTCCCTGGTGTCTCTCCTCCCTGGTTTTTCTCCTCCCTGGTGTCTCCTGTCCTGATGTCTCCTGTCCCTGGTGTCTCTCCTCCCTGGTTTTTCTCCTCCCTGGTGTCTCCTGTCCTGATGTCTCCTGTCCCTGGTGTCTCTCCTCCCTGGTTTTTCTCCCCCCTGGTGTCTCCTGTCCTGATGTCTCCTGTCCCTGGTGTCTCTCCTACCTGTTGTCTCCTGCTCCCTGGTGTCTCTCTCTCCCTGGTGTCTCTCCTCCCTGGTGTCTCCTGTCCCTGGTGTCTCCTGTCTCTGGTGTCTCCTGTACCTGGTGTCTCCTGTCCCTGGTATCTCCTGTCCCTGGTGTCTCCTGTCCCTGGTGTCTCCTGTCCCTGGTGTCTCCTGTCCCTGGTGTCTCTTCTCCCTGATGTCTCCTGTCCTGGTGTCTCTTCTCCCTGGCGTCTCTCCTCCCTGGTGTCTCCTGTCCCTCGTGTTGTCTGTCCCTGGTGTCTCCTGTCCCTGGTGTCTCCTGTCCTGGTGTCTACTGTCCCTGGTGTCTCCTGTCCTGGTGTCTACTGTCCCTGGTGTCTCCTGTCCCTGGTGTCTCCTGTCCCTCGTGTCTCCCCTCCCTGGTATCTCCTGTCCTGGTGTCTTCTGTCCCTGGTGTCTCCCCTCCCTGGTGTCTCCTGTCCCTGGTGTCTCTTGTCCCTCGGGTCTCCTGTCCCTGGTGTCTCCTGTCCCTGGTGTCTCTTGTCCCTTTAGGAGATCCCTCTGTGTGAGATCCTGTCTCTCCAGTCGGCCCAGACTCTCTGTCTCCTGCCGGACGGGTCCAACCCTCACTGCTTCGAGATCACCACTGCCTCCCTGGTGTACTATGTGGGGGAGAGTGTCCCACACCCCACCGATGGACCGAGGGGAACCGGCGTCCTTGTGAGAGCTCCAAAACCTAGAACTCTAGTTAGAACTCTGATATAGAGCTCTAGTGAGACTCTAGTTAGAACTGTAATAAGAACTGTAATTAGAACTCTAGTTAGAACTCTAGTGAGGACTGCAATTAGAACTCTAGTATAGAACTCCAGTTAGAACACTAGTCAGAACTTTTGTAAAGAACTGTAGTATATAATTCTAGATAGACTAGGGACAGCTTTAGTTTAGAACACTAGTTAGAGCTGTAGTTACACTAGTTAGAGCTCTAGTTAGACTAGTTAGAGCTCTAGTTAGAAATCGAGTTTAGAACTTGAATTTGAACAGTAGTTAGAACTCTAGTATAGAATGCTAGTTAAACGAGTGAGAGCTGTAGTTAGCACTCTAGTTTGCCTTAG
>CM051016.1:10238069-10243069 GCA_027704905.1 Muraenolepis orangiensis | reverse complement strand
ATATTCTCACTTTCTTGCTCTCTCTCTCTCTCTCTCTCTCTCTCTCTCTCTCTCTCTCTCTCTCTCTCTCTCTCTCTCTCTTTCTCTCTGTATGTAGTTAATGTCTCTCTGTATGAAGTAAGTCTCTCTCTCTCTCTCTCTCTCTCTCTCTCTCTCCTCTCTCTCTCTCTCCTCTCTCTCTCTCTCTCTCTCTCTCTCTCTCTCTCTCTCTCTCTCTCTCTCTCTCTGCATGTAGTTAATGTCTCTCTCTCTCTCTCTCTCTCTCTCTCTCTCTCTCGCTCTCTCTCTCGCTCTCTCTCTCGCTCTCTCTCTCTCTGTATGTAGTTAATGTCACTCTCTCTCTCTCTGTAGTAAATGTCTCTCTCTCCCCCCAGGTGAAGCTGTGTGATTTTGGTTTTGCCAGGATCATTGGTGAGCGGTCCTTCAGGAGGTCTGTGGTGGGGACCCCCGCCTACCTGGCCCCCGAGGTGCTCCGGAACAAAGGATACAACCGATCACTGGACATGTGGTCCGTGGGGGTCATCATCTATGTCAGGTACCTACACCTGGCTACAGCCTACCTGTATAGGGGGCGGGGCTACCTGGCTACAACCTACCTGTATCGGGGGTGGGGCTACCTGGCTACAGCCTACCTGTATAGGGGCGGGGCTACCTGGCTACAGCCTACCTGTATAGGGGGCGGGGCAACCTGGCTACAGTCTACCTGTATAGGGGGCGGGGCTACCTGGCTACAACCTACCTGTATAGGGGCGGGGCTACCTGGCTACAGCCTACCTGTATAGGGGGCGGGGCAACCTGGCTACAGTCTACCTGTATAGGGGGCGGGGCAACCTGGCTACAACCTACCTGTATAGGGGGCGGGGCTACCTGGCTACAACCTACCTGTATAGGGGGCGGGGCAACCTGGCTACAGTCTACCTGTATAGGGGGCGGGGCTACCTGGCTACAACCTACCTGTATAGGGGGCGGGGCTACCTGGCTACAGCCTACCTGTATAGGGGGCAGGGCAACCTGGCTACAGTCTACCTGTATAGGGGGCAGGGCAACCTGGCTACAGTCTACCTGTATAGGGGGTGGTGCTACCTGGCTACAACCTACCTGTATAGGGGGCGGGGCAACCTGGCTACAACCTACCTGTATAGGGGGCGGGGCTACCTGGCTACAGTCTACCTGTATAGGGGGCGGGGCTACCTGGCTACAGTGTACCTGTATAGGGGGCGGGGCTACATTGCTAAATTTTACCTGTATAGGGGTGGGGCAACCTGGCTACAGCCTACCTGTATAGGGGGCGGGGCTTCTTGGCTACAGTGTACCTGTATAGGAGGCGGGGCTACATGGCTACATTCTATCTGTATAGGAGGCGGGGCTACATGGCTACATTCTACCTGGATAGGGGGCAGAGCTACCTGGCTACAGTCTACCTGTATAGGGGGTATATAGTTGTATTTATATGTTTATTAATTGTGTTTAATGTATTCATTCAAATTTTTAAATGTATTAAACTGTGTTTCTTTGTAAAGGCCCAACATGTAAATATAGGTCACTACCGCTGGTCTTTGATTGGCTAGTCAGGCTAATGCTGGTCTCTGATTGGTCAGTCTCAGCGGGACATTTCCGTTTAACGAGGACGAGGACATCCACGACCAGATCCATAACGCCGCCTTCATGTACCCCCCACACCCCTGGAAGAAGGTCTCTCAAGAGGGTAGGTGCTCTGGAAGAGACTAGCCTTGCCTAGCTTAGCTCTGAATGAGTCTAGCATAGCCTAGCTTAGCGGTAGAAGAAACTAACATTGTCTAAGCTCTGGAAGATACTAGCCTTGCTTAGCTCTGGAAGAGATTAACCTAGCACAGCCTAGTTTATCTCTGGAAGTTACTAGCCTAGCCTAGCTTGGCGTAGGTCTGGAAGATAGTAACCTACCCTAGATTTGAGAGACACTTGTCTAGATTAGCCTAGCACCATGCTAGCTCTGAAATAAGCAAGCCTAAGAAACGAGTATGTTAGATTAGATTAGATAGGTTTCAAATAGATTGTCATTGCATTACAGTACAGTACAGAGACAATAATCAAGCATCTAACCAGAGTGCAAATGTTGTAGTAAAGTGTCTGGTAATATATAATGAACAGTTTACAGTTGCTTAAAGACAGTCTACTTGGTATAACAACTGTTATAAGATTATTTATTTGTTATTTATTATTGAGTATGTGTGGGATATGAGCATAATAATAGGTCTATATATATATATATATATATATATATATATATATGTAAGTTGAAGTATTTAACAGGTAGTGATCAGGGGTATGCAGTTATATCAACAAGATAAATATATATAAATGTATATACAGCAGGTAGTGAGCAGGGATATGCAGTTATGAAAAGCAGGATAAATGTATACAGCATGTACAGCGTGTGGTGTGTGTGTGTGTGTGTGGTGTGTGTGTGTGTGTGTATTCTGAGGGGCTTCAGCGGGTGTGCGGTGAGTCAGGCTTGCCGCGAGTCTCACAATGTTAACAGTGAGTCAGGCTAGCTGGTAGCCTGCTCCCACACTTAGTCACAGCGGCCGCCGTGTAAAAATAACACAATGCTACTGCTAGCACTAGCACGGGGTCGAGGGTCAACCGGAGATATTTCACTCTGCTATACAGTATATCAAAGACAGACCTCATCGCTGAAATATTATCACTAGTACCACTAGTACTACACATTTTCCTACTACTAGTACTACTACTAGTAGTAGGAAAATGTAGTACTACTAGTACTAGTAATCTTCCATGCCACTGCAGTACAACTTATACTAATATCGCTAGTATTCGCTAATATTACTAGCACTACTACTAGCAGTAGTTGTGGTACTACTACTAGCAGTAGTTGTGGTACTACTACTAGCAGTAGTTGTGGTACTACTACTAGCAGTAGTACCACAACTAGTAGTAGTGCTAGTAGTAGTTGTATCTTTCAGACCTCTGGAAGACAGGTATCGTCTCTGAAGTACAACAAATACTATTATCACAATTACTACTGATACTACTAACACTACTATTTGTAGTATCCTCCAGGCACTTTGTTATGTATTATGATGTTTGAGAGGAAGATATAAACCCCAACGAACAAGGAAACTAAACCAAAAACACTTTATTATTGTTTTACTGGAAAATCCACACATGGTTCCTGAGTGTGTGTGTGTGTGTGTGTGTGTGTGTGTGTGTGTGTGTGTGTGTGTGTGTGTGTGTGTGTGTGTGTGGTGTGTGTGTGGTGTGTGTGTGTGTGTGTGTGTGTGTGTGTGTGTGTGTGTGTGTGTGTGTGTGTGTGTGTGTGTGTGTGCGAGAGAGAGAGAGAGAGAGAGAGAGAGAGAGGAGAGAGAGAGAGAGAGAGAGAGAGAGAGAGAGAGAGAGAGAGAGAGAGAGAGAGAGAGAGATAGGATGAGAGGACAGAGAGAGACCGACAGAGCGAGTTAAGAGAGAGATATAGTGAGAGGGAGCGAGAGGAAGGAGAGAGAGAGAGGGGAGAGAGAGCGAGGTCTATTCATGTGTGTCTCTATTCATGTGTATAATGAGGGGAGAGGGGCCCCTGAGGAGGGGGGGCCCCTGAGGTGGGGGCCCAGCAGGAGGTCCTCAGACTGCTGACCCTGAAGAATGTTAACATCATGTTAGCTTTGGTCATTATCCTCAACAATCCTGGACCAGCAGGAGGCCCTCCACCTCCTCCTTCCCCCCCACCTCCTCTCTCCCTCCCCTCTCCCTCCCCTCTGCTCTCTTCCTCCTCCTCTCCTTCTCTCTTCCTCCTGTCCCCCCTCCTTCTACTCCTCTTCCTCAACCTCCTCCTCTTCTTACTCTCCCTCTATCTTCACCTCCTCCCCCCTCTTTCTCTCTCACCCTGCTCCCCCTCGTCCACCTCCTCTTCTTCCCCTCCCTGACAACACCACCAGTGTTTTCCTGTCTCCGTACCTTTACTTTGAAAAGATTGTCTTTAATTGAGTTCCTTGTTCCTCTACTTCCTGACAGCCATTGACCTGATCAGCAACCTGCTGCAGGTGAAGATGAGGAAGAGGTTCAGTGTGGACAAGACCCTGAGTCACCCCTGGCTCCAGGTGAGACCCTAGACCCTAGACCCTAGACCCTGGACTAGACCCTAGACAAGACCCTGATTCACCCTTGGCTCCAAGTGAGACCCTAGACCCCAGACTAGACCCTAGACCCTAGTCTAGGGACCCTAGACTAGACCCTAAACCCTAGACTAGACACTAGACAATACCATGAGCCCCCTGGCTCCAGGTGAGACCCTAGAACCTAGACTAGACCCTAAACACTAGACTAGACCCTTAACACTAGACTAGACCCTAAACACTAGACTAGACCTGAGACTAGACCCTAGAGTAGACCCTAGACAAGACCCTAGACTACACCCTTGACTAGATTCTAGGCCCTAGACCCTAGATTCTAGACCCTAGACTCTCAGACCAGACTTAACAAGACCAAAATAGACTAGACCTCTTACCTGACCAGACTCACTCCTCCAGGTGTGGTTCTCCTCAGGACAAGACTAGTCCAGACCAGGTGTGTGTGGTTCCCCTTAGGACTAGACTAGACTACACTAGACTAGACTCTAACCAGACCGGTCCAGACCAGGTGTGTGGTTCTACTTAGGACTAGTCTAGACCGGTCCAGACCAGGTGTGTGTGCTGCTCCTTCAGGACTACCAGATGTGGTCGGACCTGCGGAGCCTGGAGACCCGGGTCAACGACCGCTACATCACCCACGAGAGCGATGATCCCCGCTGGGCCGGCCATGCCCCCTTCCCCCCCCTGCTCTGCGGTCCCCAAGGCATTATCCTGGGGGCGGGCCGGTACCCGGAGGAGGAGGAGCTCGGCACCCTGAGCGAGAGGGTCAGTGAGCTGTAGAACACCACCGGGGGGGGGGGGGGGAGGAGGAGCTAGACCACCGGGGAGGAGCTAGACCACTGGGGGGGAGGAGCTAGACCACCGAGGGGGAGGAGCTCG
>CM051016.1:10230569-10233069 GCA_027704905.1 Muraenolepis orangiensis | reverse complement strand
AGAGATTGATCAATAAGAGATGGATCTATAAGAGATGGATCTATAAGAGATGGATCTATAAGAGAGGGATCTATAAGAGATTGATCAATAATACATGGATATATAGATCGATCTATAAGAGTTTGATCTATAGATCGATCTATAAGAGATTGATCAATAAGAGATGGATCTATAGATGGATCTATAAGTGCTCGATCTATAGATGAATCTATAAGAGACGGATCTATAAGACATGGATCTATAAGAGATGGCTCTATAAGAGATGGATCTATAAGAGATTGATCAATAAGAGATGGATCTGTAAGAGATTGATCAATAAGACATGGATCTATAGATCAATCTATAAGAGTTGGATCTATAAGAGATTGATCAATAAGAGATGGATCTGTAAGAGATTGATCAATAAGACATGGATCTATAGATGGATCTATAAGAGATGGATCTATAGATGAATCTATAAGAGATGGATCTATAGATGGATCTATAAGAGATGGATCTATAGATGGATCTATAAATAATCTACATCCAGAAGTACAGATCTCTGCAGTAAGTTCTCCACCGCCGTCCTCCAACATGTTGGTTCTGGATTTAAAAAGAGGTGATTATTAAGGGGATATTATTTGAGGTGATTATTAAGGGTATGAAGGTGATTATTAAGGGTATGAAGGTGATTATTAAGGGTATGCTATTTGAGGTGATTATTAAGGGGATGTTATTTAAGGTTATTGTAAGGGTGATTTAACAGCAGCCGGACGCGGTGGACCCCACACTGATCTCCTGACGCGCTAATCACTCCCAAACACGACGTTAAGACCAGATTTCAGACCTGCTCCCCTTTATTCACCACTTCATCTTGTTAAGGTCTCTGTTCACCACTTCATCTCCCTTTAAGGTTTTTGTTCACCACTTCATCTCTTTAAGATCTCTGTTCACCACTTCATCTCCTTGTTAGGGTCTCTGTTTACCACTTCATCTCTTTAAAGTCTCTGTTCACCACTTCATCTCTTCAAGGTCTCTATTCACCACTACATCTCCTATTGAAGGTCTCTATTCACCACTTAATTTCCTCTGTAAGGTCTCTGTTCACCACTTAATCTCCTCAGTAAGGTCTCTTTTCACCACTTCATCTCCTCTGAAAGGTCTCTATTCACCACTTCATCTCCTCTGTAAGGTCTCTGTTCACCACTTCATCTCCTCTGTAAGGTCTCTGTTCACCACTTCATCTCTTCAAGGTCTCTGTTCACCACTTCATCTCCTCTGTAAGGTCTCTGTTCACCACTTAATCTCTTCAAGGTCTCTGTTCACCACTTCATCTCCTCTGAAAGGTCTCTGTTCACCACTTCATCTCCACTTCTGTCCATTAACACTAACAGTTCCTATAGTCATCCATTTCATCTCGGTGAAAATGCAACCTATGCTAATAATTCGGATTATTCATATTGTGTATTATTATTATTATTATTATTATTATTCGATACATTGTATAATTATAAAATAGCAGCAATACTAAACAGTCGTAGCAATATCCAACAAATATTATAATAGTGTAATAACCTACTTAGTCCTTTAGTAGTGTAATGCTAAATGTGTATTATAATAAGTTAGTCACTAAGTACAACATATAATGTTGTTAATTAATCATTTCAACGTTTACATTACAACAACAATTTTGAGTTAAGCAGGAGCATCAGTACTAATACTAATGAATGGTAAATGGTGAATGGAATGAATTATACTAAGAAGGTGTAGTTTTTGTGTACCAGTACTAATAGTTGTAGTAGGTGTAGAAGGTGTAGTACTTGTGTATATTGCATTTGGTCGAATCCTGCTCTTGTTTGCATACACTACAGTTTGTTATCAAACCATAAAAACTACAATCTATAAACTACCACCATAAACTATACCACCATAATATTAATATGTCTATATCAACTATCAACTATACCATCATACTAGATATAAGTCTACATCAAGTATATAACGTATAAACACTATAATTACTATATGTCTATAAAAAATAATATAACGTATAAACAGCATAATAACTTTGTCTATATACACTATATAAACGTTATAACGTATAAACACCACCGTCTATTTAAAGTAATAAAGTAACCACGATAAACACCAGATAGTGGATGTTCTATTAACAGATAACCGGGTATATCCACATCACATTTCTAACGTCATCTTATCACAACAATACTTCACCACCAAACACCCGGGACGTTCATATGAGTTACAATTAAAAAGAGACAATCACACACGTATAAATAATGAATAAAAACAACAGAAATAGAAATATAAAGCAAATAAAATAGACCTTTTACCGACACGACGCGACGCGGTCCGCGCTGCGCTGCGACCCGCCGCCAGGGGGCGCCCGAGCCGAGGGATTCCCTGAGTGTGTGCGTGTGTGTGTGTGCGTGTGTGTGTGTGTGTGTGTGTGTGTGTGTGTGTGTGTGTGTGTGTGTGTGTGTGTGTGTGTGTGTGTGTGCGT
>CM051016.1:10223069-10225569 GCA_027704905.1 Muraenolepis orangiensis | reverse complement strand
TTGACTAACAATTGAGCTGACAATTGGCTAACAATAGAGCTAACTAGCAAACACTAGAGCTAACAATATAGCTAACAAGCAAACACTAGAGCTAACAATAGAGCTAACAAGACGCAAGTGCTAAGAGGAAGGGTGGTGCTTCCTGAACTAAGAGGAAGGGGTCAGGGTGGTGCTTCCTGAACTAAGAGGAAGGGGTCAGGGTGGTGCTTCCTGAACTCAGAGGAAGGGGTCAGGGTGGTGCTTCCTGAACTCAGAGGAAGGGGTCAGGGTGGTGCTTCCTGAACTCAGAGGAAGGGGTCAGGGTGGTGCTTCCTGAACTCAGAGGAAGGGGTCAGGGTGGTGCTTCCTGAACTAAGAGGGATGGGCAGCGGGGAGTTGACCATCTCCTCATCAGTGGGTAGTTAATTCCACCACTATGGGGCCAGGACAGAAAAGAGCAGGGACTAATCATATCATAATATCATAATACTATCATAATACTATCATAATACTATCATAATATCATAATACTGTCATAATATCATAATACTATCATAATATCAGAGGTGATTCAACCACTATGGGGCCAGGACAGAGAAGAGCCGTGACCTATCACATCATTATGCTATCATAATATTATAATACTTTCATAATATCATAATACTATCATAATATCATAGTTCATTCCAGGAAAGAGAAGAGCTGTGACCCTGTAAATTGGCCCCAGGGGCCCCTGAGCACTGGGCCTGGGGGGCAGCAGAGCGAAGTGGGCAGGGATGTAGGGCCTGGAGGGAGGAAGGAGCTGTTCCTTTCACTGTCCTGTAGGCTAGCACTAGGATCTTAAACTGGATGCCAGCAGCTACAGGGAGCCAGTGTTGAAACCAGTGAAGGGTAGGAGAACTTGGGTGGGAGAAGGGGAAGGGTAGATGTGTGCGAGAACTTGGGTCGGTTGAACACCAAATGAACTCCAGCTTTCTGAACCAGCTCCAGAGCCCTGATGGCGGGCGCCAGCAAGGAGGGAGTTGCAGTAGTCCAAACCGGAGATGACAAGAGCCTGGATGAGCACCTCACAGCCTTATCAGTGAGAAATAGCCTCCTGATGTCACAGAGGAGGAATCTGCAGGAGCGTGTCATCGATGCGATGTTTGCCGAGAACGACAGTTCCAGGGTCCAGGGTCACAGCCAGATTCCTTGCGGTCCGAGTAGGTGTCACCACAGCATCACCAATGGTGACAGCCAGGTCTCGGTGTGGACAGCCCTTTCCCGGGAAGAACCGGTTGAGCTTTAGGTGGTGCATCGACATCCCCCATCAGCTGGGTGTCATCGGCATAGCCGCGGAAGGATTAGTCATGGGAGTGGATAACAGAAACCAAGAGATGTTGTGTAGAGGGAGACCAGAAGGGGACCCAAAACCGGTCTATAGTTCTTGACCTCAGAGGGGTGAAGGGTTAGTCTCTTCAGAAGAGGGGCGAGTTTGGGCGACTCTGGTAGTCTTGAAAGCATCCAGACGTCAGAGATGTGTTCATGACGTGTATCGGGAAAGGCGAGACTGAAGCAGAGTGGAGGGGACTGGATCCAGTAGGACATCATCTGTGGAGAGGGGAAAAAAACTGGTGAGGGGGGGTGTGGAGGGAAGAGGTGGAGAGGGAGGTGGGGAGGAACAGGGTGGAGGGGTGGGAGGAGGACAGGTGTGGGTGGTGCACCAGAGCACCACCCAGGGAAGGAGGACTGGATATCGCTGACCTTCTGGTTGAAGACTGTAAGACTGTAACTACTGTTACAGTTACTGTTACAGGGACCTCCCTATCAGTACTGTTACAGTGACCTCTCCATCCAGTTACTGTTACAGTGACCTTTCCATCCAGTCACTGTTACTGTTACCTCTCCATACATTAGAGCGTTACCTCTCCATCCAGGTAGTGTTACAGTCACTGTTACTGTTACCTCTCCATATATTATATATGCTCTCTCTCTCTCTCTCTCTCTCTCTCTCTCTCTCTCTCTCTCTCTCTCTCTCTCTCTCTCTCTCTCTCTCTCTCTCTCTCTCTCTCTCTCTCTGTTTTCCTTAAGCGTTCAGTCCGTTCTTTGAGGCTCCATCAACCACATCGACTTTGTGTCGTGGTTGTTTTGCCTCCCCCCTCGTCTCCCAGGGGGGGGGGGGGGTGAAGGGGGAGGGGTGGTAGCGGGGAGGTGAAGGGAGGGGTGAGCTGAGGGGGAGGAGGGGGGTATCAGACCACGGTGGGTTATGTTGTTCATGTATCTGAGGGAGGGTTCATTCACACTGGCTGGATCTATTTTAATGTGGGATTAGTGATTAGTAATCTCTTTGTTATATTATTATATTATTATTATTATTTTTATTTTATTAAGGGTGTAGCTGCAAGATGTGGGGGGGGGGGTTAGTTTAGTTCAATCTAAATGTAAATCTGCAGGATTGAAACTTTCTTTATTGGTCACATACACATGTACACACAGTGAAGTTAGTTCCACTGCATTTAACCCATCGTAGAGCAGAACCCCA
>CM051016.1:10203069-10215569 GCA_027704905.1 Muraenolepis orangiensis | reverse complement strand
TAATAGCAGCTCTACAGTAGCAAGTGGACCCCTGCCTCTCGCTCTCTCTCTCTCTCTCGCTCTCTCTGTCTCTCTCTTTCACTTTCTTACTCTTTCCCTGGCTCTCTGTCACTCTCTCTCTCTCTCTCTCTCTCTCTCTCTCTCTCTCTCTCTCTCTCTCTCTCTCTCTCTCTCTCTCTCTCTCTCTCTCCCTCTCTCTCTCTCTCTCTCTCTCTCGCTCTCTCTCGCTCTCTCTCTCTCTATGTTTGTTTATGTTTCTCAGCACAAATATTTTGTCCACACAACAAGTCATTACTGGAGAACTACAAGTCACTATTATAGAACTTCTACAAGTCGCTATTTAAGAACTACAAGTCGCTATTATAGAACTATAAGTCACTATTAGAGAACTACAATTCACTATTAGAGAACTACAAGTCACTTTTATAGAACTACAAGTCACTATTCTAGAACTACAAGTCACTATTATAGAACTATAAGCCACTATTGTAGAACTACAAGTCACTATTATAGAACTACAAGTCACTATTATGGAACTATAAGTCACTATTATAGAACTATAAGTCACTATTATAGAACTATAAGCCACTATTATAGAACAACAAGTCACTATTCTATATGTATAAGCCGCTATTATAGAACTACAAGTCGCTATTATAGAACTACAAGTCACTATCATAGAATTAGAAATCACTATTATAGAAGTATAAGTCACTATTATATAACTATAAGCCACTATTCTAGAACTACAATTCACTATTCTAGAACTACAAGTCACTATTATAGAACTATAAGTCACTATTATAGAACTATCAGTCACTATTGTAGAACTATAAGCCACTATTCTAGAACTACAAGTCACTATTCTAGAACTACAAGTCACTATTATAGAACTATAAGTCACTATTATAGAACTACAAGCCACGATTGTAGAACTACAAGTCAATATTATAGAACTACAAGTCAGTATTATAGAACTACAAGTCGCTATTATAGAACTACAAGTCACTATTATACAACTATAAGTCACTATTATACAACTATACCTTAGGTCATGTAGCCAAGCTGCTCCTCAAGGAAAAGGGGGAGGGCGGGGGGGCAGGGAGACAGGAGGTGGGGCAGGTGAGGAGATGGACAGATAGATACAAGAGAGGCAGAGAGTTGAAGGGGTGAGGAGATGGACAGATAGGAGATAGGGGGGAGAGAGGTAAGGGTTGAGGCTAGAGGTCGTGACCCCGGGAGGTGAGGCAGTAAGGTGATCCAGGAGAGATCACAGTGTTCCACAAGGGTCGGGATTAGCAGAAGGACTTTCCCTGGAGCTCCACTTAAGGAACTGATCCTCTCTGATCCACCCAACACCCAACACCCAACACCCGCCCACCACCTGGGCTCCCATTGGCTCAGGGGAGGACACAACCTTTCTGATTGGTTATATTATTATATTATATAATATTATTATTATAATATATTATTAAATTATATTATTATTATTATTATTATTATTATTATTATTATTATTATATTATATTATATTATACTATACTCTATATTATTATTATTATAATTGTATACTCTATTATGTTATAATTCTATTATATTTTATTATAATATATTGTATTGTATTATTACGTTCTGGTTGGTTCAGAGTGCTTTCTGATGGTCAGCATGATGTTACATGGCCTGTGATAGGTCAGCGTGATGTTACATGGCCTGTGATTGGTCAGCATGATGTTACATGGCCTGTGATTGGTCAGCATGATGTTACATGGCCTGTGATTGGTCAGCATGATGTTACATGGCCTGTGATAGGTCAGCGTGATGTTACATGGCCTGTGATTGGTCAGCATGATGTTACATGGCCTGTGATAGGTCAGCATGATGTTACATGGCCTGTGATTGGTCAGCATGATGTTACATGGCCTGTGATATGTCAGCATGATGTTACATGGCCTGTGATATGTCAGCATGATGTTACATGGCCTGTGATAGGTCAGCATGATGTTACATGGCCTGTGATAGGTCAGCGTGATGTTACATGGCCTGTGATTGGTCAGCATGCTGTTACATAGAGAGATAGAGAGAAGAGAGAAAGAGAGAAACAGGAAAGAGAGAGAGAGAAGAGAGAGAGAGAGATTCATTCTGCAGACTGATTTACTGTCTGTGGGTGCGTTTGTTTCCCTGTTCAACACAAAAACACTAATCAGCCCGGTGTAGCGGCTGTGTAGCGGCAGTGTAGCGACTGTGTCGCGGCTGTGTCGTGGCGGCATATCGGTGATGTAGTGGTGATATATCGGTGATGTAGCGGTGATGTAGCGGCTGTGTAGCGGCTGTGTAGCGGCTGTGTAGCGGCGGCAAAGCGGCGATATATCGGCGATGTAGCGGTGATGTAGCGGCGGCAAAGCGGCGATATATCGGTGATGTAGTGGTGATGTAGCGTGATGTAGCAGTGATGTAGCGGCGATGTATCTGTGGTGTAGCGGTGGTGTAGCGGCGATGTAGCGGCGACGTAGCAGTGATGTAGCGGTGGTGTAGCGGTGGTGTAGCGGGGACATAGCGGGGACTTAGCGGTGACGTAGCGGTGACGTAGTGGCGGCGTAGCGGCGGTGTAGCGGCGGTGTAGCGGCGGCGTAGCGGCGGTGTAGCGGCGGTGTAGCGGCGTCTTGCTGCGCGCCCATTTAGCCTCCGCCATTACTGACCTGATGGGACGGCGGCGGACGGAGCGGAAAGAGAGAGAGAGTTGATTGACAGGAGGGGGGAGAGGGGGGGAGCATGGGGGGAGGAGGGAGGTGCAGCACTCGAGATGTGAATCGGCTGAACCACTCAAATCAGGACTCTGGATGTCAAATGAAGTGTGTCTCTCTCTCGCCCTGCTCCCTCTCTCTCTCTCTCTCTCTCTCTCTCTCTCTCTCTCTCTCTCTCTCTCTCTCTCTCTCTCTCTCTCTCTCTCTATCTGTCTCCCTCCCCCCTCCCCCCCCCTCCTTCCCTTCACACTTCCCTCCTCCGTCCCCCCGTCTCTCCCTCGTCTCCCCCGTTCCCCCCCCCCCCCCCCGTCTTCTCGTCCGGTGAAGAAAGGAGAGCTCATGTTGGAGTCCTTGACAGCCACACAATCACTTTCCTATTCAGGTCCTGTCTGCCTCACACACTGCATGCCTTGCACCCCCCACCCCCCACCTCCAGCACCACCTAACACCACCCCTACACCACCACCACCACCACCACCACCACCACCCACCACCCTACACCCTACACCCTACACCCCAGAACCACCCGACACACCGCCCTGCACCTTATACCCCAACACCACCCAACACACCACTGGCCCCCACCTCCACCACCATCACCACCACCACCACCACCACCACCACCACCAGCACCAGCACCCCAGCAATTAGAGGACAGACCTGGCCTGCCGGGATGTAAGGAGACAAAGGCTCTTTAGACGGGGGGACAGGTGTCTGCCGGGGGGGGAGGAATGTCACCGATTTGTCCCGTTGTCAAAAAAAATGTTGTTAACATCCTGTCTGTCTGTCTGTCTGTCGGTCCGTCTGTCCGTCTCTCTGTCTGTCCGTCTCTCTGTCTGTCTGTCCGTCCGTCTCTCTGTCTGTCTGTCTGTCCTCCAGTCTGTCTGTCTGTTTCTCTTTCCGCCAATTCTGTATGTCTGTCGGTCTGTCCTCCTGTAGTCTGTTCATCTCTGTCTGTCTGGCTGTCCTCGTCTGTCTGTCTGTTTCTCTGTTCATCAGTCTGCCTGTCTGTCTGTCTGTTTGTCTGTCCTCCTGTCCGTCTGTCTGTGTTCGTGTCTGTCTGTCTGTCGGTCTGTCTGTCTGTCGGTCTCTCTGTCTGTCTGTTGTCTCTCTGTCTGTCTGTCTGTTCTCCTGTCGTCTGTCTGTGTTCATATCTGTATGTCTCTCTGTCCTCTGTCCTCTGGTCTGTCTGTCTGTCTGTCTCTCTGCCTGTCTGTCTTCCAGTCTGTCTGTCTGTCTGTCTGTCTGTCTGTCTGTCTGTCCTCTGTCGTCTGTCTGTGTCTTCTCTGTCTGTCTGTCGGTCTGTCGGTCTGTCTGTCTCTCTCTCTATCTGTATGTCTGTCGGCCTGTCGGCCTGTCTGTCTCTCTGTCTGTCTGTCCTCCAGTCTGTCTCTCTGTTTCTCTGTCCGTCAAGTCTGTTTGTTTGTATGTCTGTCCTCCTGTCCGTCATCATGTATGTCGGTCTGTCTGTCTCTCTGTCTGTCTGTTTCTCTGTCCGTCTGTCTGTCCTCCTGTCATCTGTCTGTCCTCCTGTCCGTCTGTCTGTCCTCCTGTCCGTCTGTCTGTCCGTCTGTCTGTCCTCATGTCTGTCCTCATGTCTGTCTGTCTGTCTGTCTGTCCCTCTCTATCTGTCTGTTTGTCTGTTTGTCCTTTAGAGATTGAATCTCCTCAGTAAATGGTTTCACTTACACACACACACACACACACACAAACACACACTCTCCCATATTTAAACGGTAATTACAGTGTTTAAAGATATAATTGGTTTGTTGTTTTCCACCAGAGACTGTTGTTGGCTTCCAGCCAAATAAAGAGAGACTACTACAGAGAGAGAGACTGTTACAGAGAGACTTTTACAGAGAGAAAGACTGTTACAGAGAGAGACTATTACAGAAAGAGAGACTGTTACAGAGAGAGACTACTACAGAGAGAGAGACTGTTACAGAGAGACTTTTACAGAGAGAAAGACTGTTACAGAGAGAGACTATTACAGAAAGAGAGACTGTTACAGAGAGAGACTACTACAGAGAGAGAGACTGTTACAGAGAGAGACTATTAGAGAGAGAGAGACTGTTACAGAGAGAGACTATTACAGAGATAGAGACTGTTACAGAGAGGGACAATTACAGAGAGAGATTATTACAGAGAGAGACTATTACAGAGAGAAATACTGTGACAGAGAGACTATTACAGAGAAAGAATGTTACAGAGAGAGACTATTACAGAGAGAGACTATTACAGATATAGAGACTGTTACAGAGAGGGACTATTAGAGAGAGAGAGAATGTTAGAGAGAGAGACTATTACATAGAGAGAGAATGTTACAGAGAGAGACTATTAGAGAGAGAGAGAATGTTACAGAGAGAGACTATTACAGAGAGAGAGACTATTACAGAGAGGGACTATCACAGAGCTAGAGACTGTTACAGAGAGGGACTATCACAGAGCTAGAGACTGTTACAGAGAGGGACTATTACAGAGAGAGAGAATGTTAGAGAGAGAGACTATTAGAGAGAGTCTATTACAGAGAGACTATTACAGAGAGATAGAATATTACAGAGAGACTATTACAGAGAGAGAGACTGTTACAGAGAGAGAGACTGTTACAGAGATATACTATTACAGAGAGAGATACTGTTACAGAGAGAGACTATTACAGAGAGAGAGAGAGTATTACAAAGAGACTACTACAGAGAGAGAATAGTACAGAGAGAGAGACTATTACAGAGAAAGAATATTACAGAGCAAGACTATTACAGAGAGAGACGCTATTACACATATATAGACTATTACAAACTTAAGGACTATTACACAGAGACAATTTCACATATATCAACTATTACACAGATATAGACTAATAAACAGAGACTATTACACAGACTATTACACATATATAGACTTCTGAACATATATAGTCTATAACACAGATTTGGACTATTACACAGAGACTATTACACAGAGACTATTACACAGATTTTGACGATTACACAGAGACTATTACACAGATTTGGACTATAACACAGAGTCTATTACACAGATTTAGACTATAAACAGTTCACAGGTAGATGTCACACATAAAGGGGGGACTATTTTACACATACCAACATGTATGTGTATATTTAGGTGTGTGTATGTGCGGGTATGTGTGTAAATATTTAGGTGCGTGTGTGTGTGTGTATGAATGTGTGTGTGTGTGTGTGTGTATATTTATATTAATGTGTGTGTGTGTATGTGTGTGTGTGTGTGTTTGTTTGTGTATATATTCAGGTGTGTGTGTGTCTATGTGTGTGTGTGTGTGTGTGTGTGTGTGTGTGTGTGTGCGTGTGTGTATGTGTGTGTGTGTTTCTATTTATGTATGTGTGTGTGTTTATATGTTTAGGTGTGTGCGTGTGTGTGTATTGTATGTGTGTGTTTATATTTATGGGTGTGTGTGTATGTGTATGTGTGAATGTATGTGTGTATGTATGTAAGTATGTATGTGTGTGTGTGTGTGTGTGTGTGTGTGTGTGTGTGTGTGTGTGTGTGTGTGTGTGTGTGTGTATATTTAGGTGTGTGTGTTGATCCTGAGGTCTTGAGGACATGTATTGTTGGACGTGTGAACGACAGAGCAACAGAGAAAGAGAAAGTTCTTTCAGCTCCTGGAGGAGGGAGGGAGGAAGGAGGAGGAGGAGGAGGAGGAGGAGGGCGGGGGAGGGGGCTCACGGTCCGAGGACCTTTGAGGAGCCTCTCCCCCCCCCCCCCCCCCCCCCTCTTCCTCCCCCTTCTCCTCCTCACCCCCTCTCACCCCCTCTCTCCCCCAATTAGCCAAACATTAGCATCAATTAGCTGCAGGCCCTGGGACGACAGCTCCATATAATTACTCTAATGGTGGAGCCTTTCTCTCGCTGCTCACCCTTTCTCTCCCTTTCTTTACCTCCTCAATCTCTTAAACAAACTTAGAGGGCCTCCGCAGGGGGGGGGAGGAGGGGGGAGGCGGAGGTGGAGGGGGAGAAAGGGAGGGGGGAGGAGGAGGAGAAGGAGGAGGAGGAGGAGGAGGAGGAGGAGGAGGAGGAGGAGGAGGAGGAGGAGGAGGAGGAGGGGTCAGTTGTTTGTCAGCAGCCCCAGGCTGAAGTGACCCTGGAGGGGCCGGTTCCCACAGAGGAGATCCAAGACCGGGACCCCTGGAGGGGAGAGGGGAGGAGAGGAGAGGAGAGAAGGAGGAGAGCGGGGGAGAGGAGAGATAGAAAGGAGAGAGGAGAGGAGAGAGGGGAGAGGAGAGGAGGAGAAGAGGAGAAGAGGAGAGGAGGAGAGGAGGAGAGGAGGAGAGAGGAGAGAGGAGAGAGGAGAGAGGAGAGGAGGAGAAGTGGAGAGGAGGAGAGGAGAGGAGGAGAAGTAGAGAGGAGGAGAGGAGGAGAGGAGAGAGGGAGAGTGAGATGAGAGGAGAGGAGGAGAGGAGGAGAAGAGGAGAGGAGGAGAAGAGGAGGAGAGGAGAGGAGGAGAGGAGGAGAGGGGTGAATAGAAATGATTTATAATGTTGAAAAACGACCAGAGAGAAAGGAGAGGGAAAGGTTATACAAACAGAGAGAGAGAGTGTGTGTGTGTGTGTGCGTGCGTGCGTGTATGTGTGTGTGTGCCTGTGTGCCTGTGTGCATGTGTGTGTGTGTGTGTGTGTGTGTGTGTGTGTGTGTGTGTGTGTGTGTGTGTGTGTGTGTGTGTGTGTGTGTGTGTGTGTGTGTGTGTGTGCGTGCGTGCGTGTGTGTGTGTGTGAGTGTGTGTGTGGAGGTGTTTGAGAAGCTGTGAACCTGGACAGACAAAGACAGTGTCTGAATGAAACCTTAAGACAACATGCTCTCCTCCCTAATTAAACACACACACACACACACACACACACACACACACACACACACACACACGCACGCCCATACACACACAGATTAACTGCCTAACAGACTAACTAACAGACTAACAGACTAACAAGTTAACAAACAGACTAACAGACTAATAGTTAACTAACAGACTTACAGACTTATAGTGAACAAACAAATTAACTAACAGACTAACTAACAGACTAGCAGGCTAACTAGTTAACAAACAGACTTTCTAACACACACACACACACACACACGCACACACACACACACACACACACACACACACACACACACACACACACACACACACTCACACACACTCACACACACACACACACATCTGCCTCTCTGGTCCAGCTGAAGTCTTACTGGTTCATCTGGTCATGTTGAGGAAGAGGAGAAGATGTTCTTCATCTCACTGCTTGAGGAAGAGGAGAACATGTTCTTCATCTCACTGCTTGAGGAAGAGGAGAACATGTTCTTCATCTCACTGCTTGAGGAAGAGGAGAACATGTTCTTCATCTCACTGCTTGAGGAAGAGGAGAACATGTTCTTCATCTCACTGCTTGAGGAAGAGGAGGGGTGTTCTTCAGTGGCTCTAAAGGTTCCATGTGGTCGGTCCGAGGCTCTGATGATGCGTTGCTTCGGGTCACGCTATGTTCTCCTGATCTGGTACCGGTTCTTTATTATACAGTATCTAACGGTTCTTTTGTCTGCGGTTCTGCTGGCCAGTATCCGAAAGGAGAACCAGGAAGAACCTTCTCCAGCCTCTTGGTTCCTTGGTGTAGAATGGAACCGCTTAAGGTGTCAGAAGCGGAGCTGTTTAACAGCCGTTGTATAATAATATTTCACAAAGTCCAAAACATCCCGGGCTGCTTCTGTGAAAGGTTCTGCCGGTTCTGCGGCCGGTTCCTTTGTGGTGGCTGGTGAAGGTAGCATTTAATGTGACACGTTCCCTCACGCTGTAACAATACTGGATTAATCACAACTCTACGCTCGGATCCTGGTTTGACACGAGCTGCTCTGCACTCAGCGGGAGACCACCACCTCCATCACCTCCATCACCACCACCTCCTCCTCCACCACCTCCTCCTCCACCACCTCCATCACCACCACCTCCTCCTCCACCACCTCCATCACCACCTCCTCCTCTACCACCTCCATCACCACCACCTCCTCCTCCACCTCCTCCTCCTCCACCACCTCCATCACCACCACCTCCATCACCACCACCTCCTCCTCCATCACCACCACCTCCATCACCACCACCTCCTCCTCTACTACCACCACCACCTCCATCACCACCACCTCCTCCTCCACCACCTCCATCACCACCACCTCCATCACCACCACCTCCTCCTCCACCACCTCCATCACCACCACCTCCTCCTCACTACCTCCACCACCTCCATCACCACCACCTCCTCCTCCACCACCTCCTCCTCCACTACCTCCATCACCACCACCTCCATCACCACCACCTCCTCCTCCACCACCTCCATCACCACCACCTCCTCCTCTACTACCTCCACCACCTCCATCACCACCACCTCCTCCTCCACCACCTCCATCACCACCACCTCCTCCTCCACCACCTCCTCCTCCACTACCTCCATCACCACCACCTCCATCACCACCACCTCCTCCTCCACCACCTCCATCACACCACCTCCTCCTCCACCACCTCCATCACCACCACCTCCTCCTCTACTACCTCCACCACCTCCATCACCACCACCTCCTCCACCACCACCTCCTCCTCCACCACCTCCTCCTCCACCACCTCCATCACCACCACCTCCATCACCACCACCTCCTCCTCCACCACCTCCATCACCACCACCTCCTCCTCTACTACCTCCACCACCTCCATCACCACCACCTCCTCCTCCACCACCTCCATCACCACCACCTCCTCCTCCACCACCTCCTCCTCCACTACCTCCATCACCACCACCTCCATCACCACCACCTCCTCCTCCACCACCTCCATCACCACCACCTCCTCCTCTACTACCTCCACCACCTCCATCACCACCACCTCCTCCTCCACCACCTCCATCACCACCACCTCCTCCTTTACTACCTCCACCACCTCCATCACCACCACCTCCTCCTCCAGCATTTCCATCATCTCCATCACCTCCTCCTTCTCCACCACATCCATCAGCTCCATCACCACCACCTCCTCTTAAACAACCTTCATCATCTCCACCACCTCCTCCTCCTCCACGACCTCCATCACCACCACCTCCACCACCACCATCTCATCACCTCCATCATCAACACCTCCTCCTCCACCACCTCCATCAGCTCCATCACCACCACCTCCTCCTCCACCACCTCCATCACAGACATCTCCTCCACCACCGACATCACCTCCATCACCACCACATCCTCCTTCACGACCTTCATCACCTCTATCACCACCACCTCCTCCTCCACCATCTCCATCACCTTCATCATCAACACCTCCTCCTCCACCACCTCTATCACCTCCATCACCACCACCTCCTCCTCCACCTCTTCCATCACCTCCATCACCTCCTCCTCCACCTTCATCAATTCCATCACAATAACCTCCACCACCACTTCATTTCCTCCATCACCACAACTTCCTCCTCCACCACCTCCATCATCTCCATCACCACCACCTCCGCCCCCTCCTTCTCCACCTCTTCCATTACCTCCATCACCACCACCTCCTTCATCCCCTCCTCCTCCACCTCCAACATCACCACCTCCACCTCCATCACCTCCATCACCTCCATCACCACCACCTCCTCCTCCACCACCTCCACCACCTCCATCACCACCACCTCCTCCTCCACCACCTCCATCATCACCACCTCCTCCTCCTCCTCCTCCGACTCCACCTCCACCTCCATCACCTCCACCTCCTCCATTACCACTTCCACCTCCAATACCCAATCCTTTACCTCCTCCACCTCCTCCACCACCTGTGTATGTATCTATCTATCTATCTACCTATGATCTATGTATCTAGGTATCTATCTATCTATCTACCTATGATCTAGGTATCTAGGTATCTATCTATTATCTATATATCTATCCATCTATATATATCTATCCATCTATATATATACATATATCATAAGTATATCATATGTATGTAAAGTGTGTGTGTAAATATATTTAACCTTTTGAATGTATTTATATATATTTTATATACAGATTAAAGTTTTACCACATTTTTACACACACACACACACACACGTCACACTCATACACAAGGCTATTCATATACATGACAGCTAGCAAGCTATTATTAACACACACACACTCTTACACACACACATCCACACACACATCCACATCCACACACACACACACACACACACACACACACACACACACACACCACACACACACACACACACAGGTGTGCACATCAATGTGACAGCTAAGCTATTAACCCCTGGTAAGTATTAGATGTTCACAGCAGGAAACACACACACACACACACACACACACACACACACATACACACACACGCCTGTGTGTGTGTGTGTGTGTGTGTGGGTGTGTGTGTGTGGGGGTGTGTGTGTGTGTGTGTGTGGGTGTGTGTGGGTGTGTGTGCAACCACCATCTGGTCAGTGTGTTCTTCAACTAACCAGAAGAGGGGAAGTAAGTAGCTATCATCCACACACTAAAAAACATGTAATATTAAAATATGTTAAATTAAAGCATGCTAAAGAAAAGAAAACTGTAATATATTTGATATTACCTAAATATGTTCAGTTAAAATATACTCAACGAAAACACAATACATTAAAACATGTTATATTAAAACATGTCAAATGAAAACATGTTATATTCAAACATGTCAAATGAAAATATGTTATATAAAAACATGTTATATTACAATATGTTATATTAATATATGTTATATTAAAATATGTTATATTACAACATGTTATATTAAAATATGTTAGAATAAAACATGTTATCTTACCACACATGTTTCATTAAAACATGCTATATTCAAATTAGTTATATTGTAACATGTTATATTAAAACGTTATATTGAAACATGTTCAATTAAAACATGTCTTATTACAACATGTTCAATTAAAACAAGTTATACCACAACGTGTTATATAAAAAAATGTTATATTACCACATGTTCAATTAAAACAAGTTATATCACAATGTGTTATATTAAAACATGTTATATAAAAAATGTTATATTACAATCTGTTCAATTAAAAACACATTATATTAAAACACGTCATATTTAGAGGTGCTATAACAACATGTTATAGAAAAAGATGAAATATACAACTTTAAGTTATCGTTTATTTAAATGTTATACAATGACATGTATTGAAATAAATCATGTTAAAATATATAAAATATGCATAAAATATGCTACATTAATGCAAGCTGTAATAAAAACATGTTATAAAACAAAATATATTGAAACCAGGTTACATGTTATACAATGAAACTAAAACATTACCTGTTGAAACCTGTTAGATTCATGTTCTCATCTTTATTCATGTTATATTCATGTGTGTATCTCTAATCATGTAGATTCATGTGTTCATCTTAAATCATGTAGATTCATGTGTGTATCTTTAATCATGTAGATTCATGTGTTCATCTGTAATCATGCCCATGTCATAATTACTAAGGCTAATTGATTAGGGCAGAGCGCGTCCCATTAGCTGCTGAAGAAGGCACACCAGCCCCTCTGTGCTCTGCGGTGCCTCAGGAGAAGCGGCACAGGCAAACGGTGGCTGGTGAACTTCTACCGTGGCTCCGTAGAGAGGGTCCTGACGGGTGGCGTCACTGTGTGGTACGGCAACACCCCTGCACGGGACAAGAAAGCCATCCAGAAGGTCGTGAGGACGGAAGAGAAGATCATCGGGTGTGCACTTCCGTG
>CM051016.1:10195569-10198069 GCA_027704905.1 Muraenolepis orangiensis | reverse complement strand
TCTCTCTCTCTCTCTCTCTCTCTCTCTCTCTCTCTCTCTCTCTCTCTCTCTCTCTCTCTCTCTCCCTCTCCCTCTCTCTCCCCCTGGTCTCCTAACCAAAGGTTAGTCTAACCTTTGACCTGCCCCTCTCTCTCTTTCTTACCCCGACTGGCCCTTCTTATCCTGTGTGTATTTAGTCATACATTTAAAAGCATATTTCGTAGTATATTTAATAGTACATTTAGTAGTATATGTAGTAGTAATATATTTAGTATTATATTTAGTAGTATATTTAGTAGTAGATGTATAAATACATTTAGTAGTATATTTAGTAGTATATGTAGTAATATATTTCATATTATATTCAGTAGTATATTCAGTAGTATATTTTGTCATATATTTTGTCATATATTTTGTCGTAGTATATGTCGTAGTATATGTCGTAGTGTATGTCGTAGTGTATGTCGTAGTGTATGTCGTAGTGTATGTCGTAGTGTATGTCGTAGTGTATGTCGTAGTATATGTCGTAGTGTATGTCGTAGTATATGTCGTAGTGTATGTCGTAGTGTATGTCGTAGTGTATGTCGTAGTGTATGTCGTAGTGTATGTCGTAGTGTATGTCGTAGTATATGTCGTAGTATATGTCGTAGTGTATGTCGTAGTGTATGTCGTAGTGTATGTCTTAGTGTATGTCGTAGTGTATGTCGTAGTGTATGTCGTAGTGTATGTCGTAGTGTATGTCGTAGTGTATGTCGTAGTGTATGTCGTAGTGTATGTCGTAGTGTATGTCGTAGTGTATGTCGTAGTGTATGTCGTAGTGTATGTCGTAGTGTATGTCGTAGTGTATGTCGTAGTATATGTCGTAGTGTATGTCGTAGTGTATGTCGTAGTGTATGTCGTAGTGTATGTCGTAGTGTATGTCGTAGTGTATGTCGTAGTGTATGTCGTAGTGTATGTCGTAGTGTATGTCGTAGTGTATGTCGTAGTATGTCGTAGTGTATGTCGTAGTGTATGTCGTAGTGTATGTCGTAGTGTATGTCGTAGTGTATGTCGTAGTGTATGTCGTAGTGTATGTCGTAGTGTATGTCGTAGTGTATGTCGTAGTGTATGTCGTAGTGTATGTCGTAGTGTATGTCGTAGTGTATGTCGTAGTGTATGTCGTAGTGTATGTCGTAGTGTATGTCGTAGTGTATGTCGTAGTGTATGTCGTAGTGTATGTCGTAGTGTATGTCGTAGTGTATGTCGTAGTGTATGTCGTAGTGTATGTCGTAGTGTATGTCGTAGTGTATGTCGTAGTGTATGTCGTAGTGTATGTCGTAGTGTATGTCGTAGTGTATGTCGTAGTGTATGTCGTAGTGTATGTCGTAGTGTATGTCGTAGTGTATGTCGTAGTGTATGTCGTAGTGTATGTCGTAGTGTATGTCGTAGTGTATGTCGTAGTGTATGTCGTAGTGTATGTCGTAGTGTATGTCGTAGTGTATGTCGTAGTGTATGTCGTAGTGTATGTCGTAGTGTATGTCGTAGTGTATGTCGTAGTGTATGTCGTAGTGTATGTCGTAGTGTATGTCGTAGTGTATGTCGTAGTGTATGTCGTAGTGTATGTCGTAGTGTATGTCGTAGTGTATGTCGTAGTGTATGTCGTAGTAGTCGTAGTGTATGTCGTAGTGTATGTCGTAGTGTATGTCGTAGTGTATGTCGTAGTGTATGTCGTAGTGTATGTCGTAGTGTATGTCGTAGTGTATGTCGTAGTGTATGTCGTAGTGTATGTCGTAGTGTATGTCGTAGTGTATGTCGTAGTGTAGTCGTAGTGAGTCGTAGTGTATGTCGTAGTGTATGTCGTAGTGTATGTCGTAGTGTATGTCGTAGTGTATGTCGTAGTGTATGTCGTAGTGTATGTCGTAGTGTATGTCGTAGTGTATGTCGTAGTGTATGTCGTAGTATATGTCGTAGTGTATGTCGTAGTGTATGTCGTAGTGTATGTCGTAGTGTATGTCGTAGTGTATGTCGTAGTGTATGTCGTAGTGTATGTCGTAGTGTATGTCGTAGTGTATGTCGTAGTGTAGTGTATGTCGTAGTGTATGTCGTAGTGTATGTCGTAGTGTATGTCGTAGTGTATGTCGTAGTGTATGTCGTAGTGTATGTCGTAGTGTATGTCGTAGTGTATGTCGTAGTGTATGTCGTAGTGTATGTCGTAGTGTATGTCGTAGTGTATGTCGTAGTGTATGTCGTAGTGTATGTCGTAGTGTATGTCGTAGTGTATGTCGTAGTGTATGTCGTAGTGTATGTCGTAGTATGTCGAGTATGTCGTAGTGTATGTCGTAGTGTATGTCGTAGTGTATGTCGTAGTGTATGTCGTAGTGTATGTCGTAGTGTATGTCGTAGTTATGTCGTAGTGTATGTCGTAGTGTATGTCGTAGTGTATGTCGTAGTGTATGTCGTAGTGTATGTCGTAGTGTATGTCGTAGTGTATGTCGTAGTGTATGTCGTAGTGTATGTCGTAGTGTATGTCGTAGTGTATGTC
>CM051016.1:10173069-10188069 GCA_027704905.1 Muraenolepis orangiensis | reverse complement strand
CTGGCATCCAGCTCCAGTACATGCTTTATCCCAGAGGAGAGAGAGAAAAATTATTTTAAAAAATTCCTGTGTAACATAATGCATTTTGGACAACATATTGTACAGTATGAACTGTCATGTACTGCATGGCACTACACAAAGTAACCCGTTTACAGCACTGAACATTAGAGTATGCATAGAACACATACATGTTTTACCTGTACATACTGTGACGGGTCTCCTTCACTCTGTCGCTGTTCCGGTCAAATGGCACATTGTACAATTGTTTCATGCGTATCTCATTTCTCAGCACTCTGTCAATTGCAGAGATTGAAACGGATTCAATATTGCCAAAGATATTGTCATCCTCTATAACAGCGCTTTGGATCTCTCTCAACCTTATGGCATTGTTTGCAATCACCATTGCACAAATGGCTTCCTCTTGTTGTGGAGTAGAAAGGGGCCCTCTTCCACCTCTGCGAGGTTGTCTTGCAATCCTATGTGGTGAAGAGTAAAATGACAGTAATGTACAGTAAACATGATATATACTACTTTACACGTAACCCATATTACTGTAGTGTACAATAACAGTGCTTCCCACTTGTAAAATGCTGCAGTACAGTGCCATAATGAAAATCTTTACTGTAACACTACAATACAGTACTATACAGTACATCTGTGCTGCAGTAAAGGTGTAAGTCTAAATGTAAAATGTTCTTGTCCCACTGTAAGCTTCATGTTTGACACAATGGCAGTAGTGCAGTGCAGATTGTTTAGTGCTGAATTATTGTCCAATATACACACCTGTTCTCCCAACGAAATGTTTGAATGATTGAATTGACGGTGGTTCTCCCAACATTTGGCTGCACCCTTCGACCTGCCTCAGCCATTGTGAGGCCATGATTGACAACATGGTCCACAAGTGTAGCCCTAATTTCATCAGGAAACTGCCTATGTACTTGGCCTCTTCTTCCTCTTCCCCTGTTTTGTCCCCTTCCCCTTCCTCCCCGCATCCTCGCCCCTCTTCCACGGTGCTGACCTTCCATTTCTGTGTCACAGTATTGTCGAAATGGTACACACTATGTCCTGCTCGGTTCAGATATGCTTGTCAATTGAGGGTTCATGGGATTCAGCTCTGAGTGACTGTGGAGAAGTGGCTTATCATTGGTTACAACTAATGCTTCACACACTCTTCCTCATCAGTGAAAGCTGAGGTTCACCTGAGATAAATTGTTCAATTTAGGGAGACCTTTTCAGGGAAGAAATTATAAAGAAATTAGCTTGACAGATTTTGACAACTAGTTCAACATATTTGTATGAAATGACTCAAGCAATGAAATGAGGACTATTAGTTTTATAGGGAATGACTATTCAGCAGTCATAAGTATAGTTCATTTTGACTGACATGACATAAGCAAATGATAATGTTATAAAACAGCAGAGAATTGTATGAAAGCAATTAATGCATGTCCAAAAGCATTTGCAATTTGTTCGGAGGAATGAGAAACTGCTACTATGATGTGCACAAATGACTAAAAGGTGTGGAGGTTGAACTAACAGTTATGAGAACTTTAATTCTGATCAGAGAAATGCACCAAAGCAATTGAGAAAAACTGTAATTACTTTCTGACTTACTGGCTGTCTTACTGACTTACTGTCTGACCTACTGACTTACTGTCTGACCGACTGACTTACTGTCTGACCTACTGACTTACTGACTGAATTACTGAATTACTGACTTACTGACTTACTGTCTGAATTACTGAATTACTGACTTACTGACTTACTGTCTGACCTACTGACTTACTGACTGACCTACTGACTTACTGTCTGACTTACTGACTTACTGTCTGACCTACTGACTTACTGACTGACTTACTCACTTACTGTCTGACCTACTGACTTACTGTCTGACCTACTGACTTACTGTCTGACCTACTGACTTACTGACTGACCTACTGACTTACTGACTGACCTACTGACTTACTGTCTGACTTACTGACTTACTGTCTAACTTACTGACTTACTGACTGATTTACTGACTTACTGTCTGACCTACTGACTTACTGTCTGACCTACTGACTTACTGTCTGACCTACTGACTTACTGTCTGACTTACTGACTTACTGTCTGACCTACTGACTTACTGTCTGACCTACTGACTTACTGTCTGACCTACTGACCTACTGACTTACTGACTTACTTTCTGACCTACTGACTTACTGACTGACTTACTCACTTACTGTCTGACCTACTGACTTACTGTCTGACTTACTGACTTACTGACTGACCTACTGACTTACTGACTGACCTACTGACTTACTGACTGACCTACTGACTTACTGACTGACTTACTCACTGAGCCCTCTCCTCTACTCCCTCTACACCCACGACTGCATGGCTATGCACAGCTCCAACGTCATCATCAAGTTTGACACGACAGTGATGGGCCTGATCGCCGGCGACGACGAGACAGCCTACAGGGAGGAGGTCCGATCGCTGGAGCAGTGGTGCCAGGAGAACAGCCTCGCCCTCAACGTCAAGAAGACCAAGGAGCTGATCGTGGACTTCAGGAAGCAGAGGGGAGAGCACGGCCCTATCTCCATCGACGGTGTTGCAGTAGAGAGGGTCAGCAGCTTCAAGTTCCTCGGCGTGCACATCTCCAAGGACCTCATATGGTCCACGCACACCACACACGGGGTGAAAAGGGCCCAACAACGCCTGTATTTCCTCAGGCGTCTGAAGAAATTCAGCATGGGCCCGCATCCTGAGAACATTCTATAACGGCACCATCGAGAGTGTTCTTACAGGGTGTATCACCGCCTGGTACGGGAACTGCACCGCACTCGAGCGCAGAGCGCTTCAAAGGGTGGTGCGGACCTCCCAGTATATCGTTGGAGGTGAGCTCCCCTCCCTCCTGGATATATACAACCAGCGGTGCGTGGCCAAGGCCAAACGCATCATAAAAGACATTGCCCACCCCAGCTACTGTATTCACTTTTACCATCAGGCAGGCGATACCGCAGTATCAAGTGGTATCAAATAGACTCAGAGATAGCTTCCACAGTCAGGCCATCAGGCTGCTGAACAAGGGCGTATAGCATATAACGATGTATATTTTATTACATTGATATATATATATATATATATATATATATATATGTTGCTCTTTTTCTGACATATTGCATTTTATATATTGCATTTTTATATATTTAACTTATACAGTTTTGTACTTTTTTACTTATTTTTATCCTATTCTGTTTTTTATAACTGCTGTCTGTTGTCGGGTTTTGCACATAAGATTTTCACTCATTGCTTATACTTGTGTAAACTGTGAAGTGACAATAAACCTGACTTGACCTGACTGCCGTACTGACTGACTTACTGACTTACTCTCTTACTGTCTGACTTACTGAATTACTGTCTGAATTACTGACTGACTGACTGACTGACTTACTCTCTTACTGCCTGACTTACTGTCTGAATTACTGTCTGACTGACTTACTGAATTACTGACTTACTGTCTGGCTTTCTGACTTACTGTCTGAATTACTGACTTACAGAATTACTGACTTACTATCTGACCTACTGACTTACTGCCTGACTTACTCACTTGCTGTGTGACTTACTGACTGATTTACTGATTGACTTAGTGACTTACTGCCTGACTTACTGACTTATTGACTGACTTAATGACTTTCTGACTTACTGTCTGTCTTACTGACTTACTGTGTGACCTACTGACTGACCTGCTGACTTACTGTCTGAATTACTGACAGTTTGACTTACTGACTGTCTGAATGAATGACTTATTGACTTAGTGACTGACTTAATGACTTATTTACTGTCTGACTTACTGACTTGCACACTGCCTTACTCTCTGACAGTAAGACTGTCAGAGAGAGAGAGAAAGAGAGAGCGAGAGAGCACGAGAGAGAGAGAGACATAGACGGAGAGAGCAAGAGAGAGAGAGAGAAAGAGAGAGAGAGAGAGGTAGAGCTAGAGAGAGAGAGTAAATAAAGGTGGTCCTAGTCTATTATTATCCAAAACAAACTTCCCTCCTCCCCCCTCTCCCCCCCCCCCCCCTGACCCCTGTTAAGTGCCGTTTGTCAACCTGTTTGTAATAATTAGCACCTTCTAAAGAGCGGGAGCTCCACAGGGCTAGCTCAATACCAGAGACGCCGACTAGCCTAGCGTATGCTAATGCCTAAACAGCACTGTGGTCTAGGATGTGGATGGTAATTAGCGGTTAAGCGGTTAGCCAGTTGCGCTACCACGGCCTGGGATCACCAGAGGCGGTGAACCCTTAGCTTGTGGAGCGCTAGAGTAGTGCCAGCCACAAAGCTAATAAAGAGCAGTTAGAGGCCATATGCTATATACCTATAGTGAACTATATGAGCTCATAGTAGCCCATAGCCCTCAGCAAGCTTAACGGCTAGCTGTAGAGGATATTAGCCGGTAATCTGCATGCTAACAGCTAGCTGTAGAGGATATTAGCCGTTACGCTGCATGCTAACGGCTAGCTGTAGAGGATATTAGCCGGTACTCTGCATGCTAACGGCTAGCTGTAATCTTTTCAGATGTTTTAACAAATCTTCCTGAGAGTCGGGATGTGATGATCTCCATGGCAACGTGTGTGAGTTGCCGTGGCGACCAGCGGTGACATCATTTGGGGGGGGGGGGGGGGGGGTTAAGGGGGGCTGCCTGGGCCTGCAGACCGTTAGACAACAACAACACAGCAAGGCATGCTGGGAAAACGATGCTAAAACCTGTCCAGGTGTGAGAGAGTTGGTCTGTCTGATAGAGAGAGAGAGAGAGAGAGAGAGAGAGAGAGAGAGAGAGAGAGAGAGAGAGAGAGAGAGAGAGAGAGAGAGAGAGAGAGAGAGAGAGAGAGAGAGAGAGGGAGGGAGAGAAGGCGAAGGACATAAATAGAGGAAGAGAGAGAGAGAGAGAGAGAGAGAGAGAGAGAGAGAGAGAGAGAGAGAGAGAGAGAGAGAGAGAGAGAGAGTGGTGGAGGTGTGATTGCAGCAGGGCTGACAGCAGATGGGATCATGTTACCTGTTTGTTTATAGAGCAGCATCTGTCCTCGCTGTCAATCACACGTCACCGTGGTTACCGCTGCTCGTCCTTAATAGACATGTTATAATAATACATAACTTCATACTTTATCTCTCTCTCTCTCTCTCTCCCTCTCGCTGTCTGTCTGTCTGTCTCTCTCTCTCTCTCTCTCTCTCTCTCTCTCTCTCTCTCTCTCTCTCTCTCTCTCTCTCTTTCTCTTTGCCTCTCTCGCGCTGATTACTATGTTCTAGTAGTTTCAGTAGTTTATGTATTCCTTCAATCAGTTGTCATCTTATTCACACACCATTGGACGGTGTGTGTGTGTGTGTGTGTGTGTGTGTGTGTGTGTGTGTGTGTGTGTGTGTGTGTGTGTGTGTCTGTGTGTGCATGAGTAAGTGGGTGCAGGCGTGTGTGTATTTATATTTGACACACGCACACATATACTCATGCACACACACACACACACACACACACATACACACACACACACACACACACACACACACACACACACACACATACACACACACACACACACACACACACACACACACACACATACATACATACTCATGCACATACACATTCGCACACACACGCACACACAAATACTGATGCACACACACACACATACACATACACATACACACATGCACACACACACACACGCACACACAAACACACACACACACGCACACACAAACACACACACACACACACACAAACACACATCTATACCACATTACAATTACAGTGAACTTTGTGAAGCAGACTGTGGTCCATTAGTCCTGTGGTGTGTGTTCCTCTGACGCTAAACACACACACACACACACACACACACACACACACACACACCTAGCCCAGCCCAGCCCACAACCGTGCTAGCCTTTTAGCCTGTTTCTAGCTTGGCAGGCTAACTGTGAGAGAGCTGCTACGACAGCTACATGCTGTTAGCAGCCCAACGCTATATAATTAAGATCTCTGCTAGGAGTGCTAGCGAGGATAGGCAAAGAGGCAAGCAAGAGAGAGAGAGAGAGAGAGAGAGAGAGAGAGAGAGAGAGAGAGAGAGAGAGAGAGAGAGAGAGGCAGAGAGAGAGAGAGGGAGAGAGACAGAGAGAGTTAGAGAGAGAGGGGTTGTAGTCTTCTCTCTAATTGGTTCTATCAATTTATTTCACATTTCTGAAATATCACGCCTCCGCGGGAGGCTAGCAGGAGGCTAGCAGGAAGCTAGCCAAATGAGCGCTTCACGCTACGCCAGAGAAATACCAAGGAAACCAAACCGTCGCTGAACCGCCAGGAGGAGGAAATGCCAAAGCGGTTTGGTGACCACGGGGTCAGCTAGCGGCGCTACTGCGGCTAGGGCTAACAACGCTTCACTCGAGAGGCGCTCACGTAGCTAGCTGCTAGTTCCTTTTAGCTTAGACACACACACGCTACATGCTATCAAGTCACCAATTACCTATCAATTATCACCTTTTAGCACTCAGATATTTTATTAGCTATTAGATAAGCTATTAGCGCATAGCTATTAGCTAAGTGTGTGTGTGTGTCTGAGTGTCAGTCAGGTACCAGCTTGTATATGTGTCTCAGTGTGTGTGCTTGTGTGTGTGTGTGTGTGTGTGTGTGTGTGTGTGTGTGTGTGTGTGTGTGTGTGTGTGTGTGTGTGTGTGTGTGTGTGTGTGTGTGTGTGTGTGTGTGTGTGTGTGAAAAGCATCTGAAGTCATTACCACAGCAATGTTTAGCAAACATACTTTTGACAGTCATTTGAGAGCTCTCTCTCTCTCGCTCTCTCTCTCGCTCTCTCTCTCGCTCTCTCTCTCCATTGTGCTCTCTCTCTCTCTTTTTCGCTCTCACACACCCTCTCTCTCTCTCTCTCTCTCTCTCTCTCTCTCTCTTTCTCCCCTTTCTTTCTTTGATGTTGGAGAGGAAAGATGAGACTAGCATTAGCGTGCTAGATGCCCGGGGCCTGGTACTAATATCTATATAACGCACGCACACACACACACACACACACACACACACACACACACACACACACACACACACACACACACACACACACACACACACATGTACTGCCTCTGAGGTCAGCCATCCCCCATCATATCAGACTTCATACTTAAGAAAACAAGACATCTCCTCCTCTCTTCTCCCCTCCTCCTCTCCTCTCCTCTCCTCTCCTCTCCTCTCCTCCTCTCCTCTCACCTCTCTCCTCTCCTCTCTCCTCTCTCCTCCTCTCCTCTCTCCTCTCTCCTCCTCCTCTCCTCTCCTCTCCTCTGTCCTCTCTCTCCTCTTCTCTGAAAGAATTCCTCTGTTGTGTAACTTTCAGAGTTCAGTGTACACAAACATGACAGCCTGCACACACACACACACACACACACACACACACACACACACACACACACACACACACACACACACACACACACACACACACACACACACACACACACACACACACACACTCGTATTAGATGTCATCTGAGTGGCTGTAATTACACTACAGTCACTAGACTAATAGTCTCACACCTCAGAGAGAGAGAGGGAGAGAGAGAGAGATGAAAGAACAAGAAGAGAGAGAAGTTTCTCTCGCCCTCTTTCTCTCTCTCTCTCTCTCTCTCTCTCTCTCTCTCTCTCTCTCTCTCTCTCTCTCTCTCTCTCTCTCTCTCTCTCTCCCATCCCTCTCTCTCCCCTTCGTCCCTCTCTCTCTCTCCTCCCTCTCGCTCCCCCCCTTTCTCCCTCCCTCTCCCCTCTCTCTCTCTCTCTCCTCCCTCTCTCTCACCCCCTTTCTCCCTCCTTCTCCCTCCCCTCCGTCCCTCTCTCTCTCTCCCTCCCTCCCTCGCTCCCTCTCTCTCCCTCCCTGGCTGTGACTCCCTCCCTTCTCCCTGAATGTTTTCCAACATCTCAACATCCCTGAAACCTGAGACCTTCATCATTGTTCCTGCAGGTCTTCCTCACCCTGAGGTCACCACACGTCACACCGGGGTGTGTGTGTGTGTGTGTGTGTGTGTGTGTGTGTGTGTGTGTGTGTGTGTGTGTGTGTGTGTGTGTGTGTGTGTGTGTGGGGGTACGTAATCCTTGTTTGGGACAACAAAGCACTCCCTGACATGGTGAGGGGGGGAGGAGGTGGGGGGAGGAGGAGGGGGCGGGAGGAGGGGGGGAGGAGGTGGGGGGAGGAGGAGGTTGGTTTATTGACATACTTGGTACCACTAAGTACGTGTGTATGTTGTCCCTCTTCTGCAGGACAGCGATACAAGCGCTCCTGGGGGGAGGAGCTTGTTTACATACCGAGCCTCTTAGTAAGCACCTCCTTTGTTCAGTGACAAGCACCTCCTCACACCTGACAGCCCTACACATAACAAGCACCTCCTCACACCTACACATACCAAGCACGTCCTCATACCTGACAGCCCTACACATAACAAGCACCTCCTCATACCTACACATAACAAGCACCTCCTCATACCTGCCAGCCCTACACATACAAGTACCTCCTCATACCTACACATAACAAGCACCTCCTCATACCTGCCAGCCCTACACATACAAGTACCTCCTCATACCTACACATAACAAGCACCTCCTCATACATACACATAACAAGCACCTCCTCATACCTACACATAACAAGCACCTCCTCATACCAACACATAACAAGCACCTCCTCATACCTACACATAACAAGCACCTCCTCATACCTGCCAGCCGTACACATAACAAGCACCTCCTCATACCTACACATAACAAGCACCTCCTCATACCTGACAGCCGTACACATAACAAGCACCTCCTCCTACTTACACATAACAAGCACCTCCTCATACCTACACATAAAAAGCACCTCCTTATACCTACACATAACAAGCACCTCCTCATACCTACACATAACAAGCAGCTCCTCACCTCCTCATACCTGCCAGCCCTACATATACAAGCACCTCCTCATACCTACACATAACAAGCACCTCCTCACCTCCTCATAATTGCCAGCCCTACACATACAAGCACCTCCTCATTCCAACACATAACAAGCAGCTCCTCATATCTGCACATAACAATCACCTCCTTATACTTACACATAACAAGCACCTCCTCATACCTGACAGCTCTACACATAACAAGCACCTCCTCCTACCTACACATAACAAGCACCTCCTCATACCTTCCAGCTCTACACATAACAAGCACCTCCTCATACCTGCCAGCTCTACACATAACAAGCACCTCCTCATACCTGCCAGCTCTACACATAACAAGCACCTCCTCATACCTGTACATAACAAGCACCTCCTCATACCTGCCAGCCCTACACACTCTCCCCTCCTCTCTGACAGGAGGTGGGGAGGAGGAGGAGGAGACCATTCATGAAGACCTGACACACACACACACACACACACACACACACACACACACACACACACACACACACACACACACACACACACACACACACACACACACAGCCCGGAGGTATAAAAGGTGCTGCTGCTTTTAAGGGTAAGACAGTCCAGTATCATCTTACCTCCCCCCTCTCTCCCCCCCCCCTCTCTCCTCTCTCTCTCTCTCTCTCTCTCTCTCTCTCTCTCTCTCTCTCTCTCTCTCTCCATGTCATTTTCAGTTCAGCGCCATCATCATTAAGAGCTAAAGTTACTTTTTCCCTACTCTCCTTTCCTCCTGTTCTCTCCTCTCTCCTCTCTCCTTCTATCTTCTCCTCTCCCCTCTCCTCTCCTCTCCTCTCCTCTCTCCCCTCCTCTCTCTCTCCTCTCCTCTCTCCTCTCCTCTCTCTCTTCTCTCCTCTCTCCCCCTTCAATATTCAAATCTTGTGGAAGGATGTGTGTGTTTGCAAGTGTGTGTGCGTGTGCGTATTTGCTTGTTCAGGTATGTGTGTGTATACAAGTGAGCATTCCAATGCTACATCGTGCTCGCATTCCAATGCTACATCATGCTAGCATTCCAATGCTACATCGTGCTAGCATTCCAATGCTACACCGTGCTAGCATTCAAATGCTACATCGTGCTAGCATTCCAATGCTACACCGTGCTAGCATTAAAATGCTACATCCTGCTAGCATTCCCATGCTACATTAGTTAGTTTAGTTATTGACTTAAGAGTCGAGAGGTTAGTCTGGAGGTCAGGTGGGGTCAGGTGGGGTCAGGTGGAGGTCAAGGTGGGTCAGGTGGGGGTCAAGGTGGTGTAGCAGAGCCAGGTGCAAGGGATTAGCGACGCTAAAGTCTCTGTACCTTGAAGAGCAGCCGGCTCCTGTCAGACCCACTGGAGCTAGCCAGCAACAGATTAGCAGCTACGTAGCGTAGCTAGCCAACAACAACAACAGATTAGCAGCTCACATACGCTAGACAGAGGAGAGAGACAATGAGAGAGAGTATGTTGTGTCATCAGATATTGTTGTCTCTCTCAGAGTGATGCATTGTGGGGGGATGAGTCAGGTGTTTAATCTGTTGCGTTTCCAGTAAAACACAGTTTACCGTCCAGATGAAACACAGACAGACCAAATATCAGCAAACACAGGAGCAGGATAATGATGTTACACACACACACACAAAGTGTCGCGCGCACACACACACACACACACACACACACACAAAGTGTCACACACACACACACACACACACACACACACACACACACACACACACACACAAACAGTGTCACACAACACACACCTCCATGCAGTCACACATTGGCACATCCAGAGTTCAAATTAATAGAGAAAGAGAGAGAGAGAGACAGACAGAGAGACAGAGAGACAGACAGAAAAAAAGACAATGTGACAATGTGTCATTGTGTCAATGACAGATCAGACCCACAATGCATCACTTCTGGGCTGTAGCTAAGCAGACCTAATTGGCTGCTTTTGCACGTTGGAGGCGGGGTTTGTTTTTATAGGTATGATCTGGCCATCCACACCTCTCTCTCTCTCTCTCTCTCTCTCTCTCTCTCTCTCTCTCTCTCTCTCTCTCTCTCTCTCTCTCTCTCTCTCTCTCTCTCTCTCTCTCTGTCCCCTTGAAAGCCTTTCTTAAAATATCAAACTACCAAAGGACCAATCAGCACTCGGGGGAGGAGTTTTGTTGAGTGATCCTTCTGCTTTACGTCCAAACGGATACTGCAAAGAGAGCACCAGCCTCGCTCTGATTGGCTGGAGTGCTTTGAACAACGTAATGCCACGACCATATTTGGAAATCAATTGCTGCCCAGTCGAGGCCAGACTGATCATCTGATCTCAGGAGGCTGGTCTCAGGAGGCGGGTTAGGGCTCCTTCTGATGACAAGGACACAGGCCCTCGTCAGTTGATGAGGTCCAGATGAGGCTGCTTCAACCAGACTCTAATCAGTCTGACTGAGGGCCAGGTGAGGCTGCTTCAACCAGACTCTAATCAGTCTGACTGGGGCCAGGTGAGGCTGCTTCAACCAGACTCTAATCAGTCTGACTGGGGCCAGGTGAGGCTGCTTCAACCAGACTCTAATCAGTCTGACTGGGGCCAGGTGAGGCTGCTTCAACCAGACTCTAATCAGTCTGACTGGGGCCAGGTGAGGCTGCTTCAACCAGACTCTAATCAGTCTGACTGGGGGCCAGGTGAGGCTGCTTCAACCAGACTCTAATCAGTCTGACTGAGGGCCAAGTGAGGCTGCTTCAACCAGACTCTAATCAGTCTGACTGGGGGCCAGGTGAGGCTGCTTCAACCAGACTCTAATCAGTCTGACTGAGGGCCAAGTGAGGCTGCTTCAACCAGACTCTAATAAGTCTGACTGAGGGCCAAGTGAGGCTGCTTCAACCAGACTCTAATCAGTCTGACTGGGGGCCAGGTGAGGCTGCTTCAACCAGACTCTAATCAGTCTGACTGGGGCCAGGTGAGGCTGCTTCAACCAGACTCTAATCAGTCTGACTGGGGGCCAGGTGAGGCTGCTTCAACCAGACTCTAATCAGTCTGACTGAGGGCCAAGTGAGGCTGCTTCAACCAGACTCTAATAAGTCTGACTGAGGGCCAAGTGAGGCTGCTTCAACCAGACTCTAATCAGTCTGACTGGGGGCCAAGTGAGGCTGCTTCAACCAGACTCTAATCAGTCTGACTGAGGGCCAAGTGAGGCTGCTTCAACCAGACTCTAATCAGTCTGACTGAGGGCCAAGTGAGGCTGCTTCAACCAGACTCTAATCAGTCTGACTGAAGGCCAAGTGAGGCTGCTTCAACCAGACTCTAATAAGTCTGACTGGGGCCAGGAGAGGCTGCTTCAACCAGACTCTAGGGGAAGGGGAGGAGGAGGAGGTGATGTGAGTGGACAACAAACATCTGGCCAGCTGTCCATCCTGACAAACCAGTTCTCCAGGCTGTCAATCAACCAGACATGACTGACAGGCTGACAAACACAAACACACACACACACACACACACACACACACACACACACACACACACACACACACACACACACACACACACACACAAGATTACTCATGCACAAATGTATACTACTAATACACACACAGCTTACCTGTGTGTGTGTGTGTGTGTGTGTGTGTGTGTGTGTGTGTGTGTGTGTGTGTGTGTGTGTGTGTGTGTGTGTGTGTCTGTGTGTTTGTGTGCGTGTGTGCATATCGACATGGATATTGTGTGTATGTGCGTGTGTGTGTGTGTGTGTGTGTGTGTGTGTGTGTGTGTGTGTATGTGTGTGTGTGTGTGTGTGTGTGTGTGTGTTGGAGTGGGAGGTCGACATCCTCCAGCAGAGACCTGTCGTCGTGGAGATGGTTACCATGGTAACCGAGGCAATGGAAGCGATGTGATTGGCAAAAAAATATATATTTTCTTCTCTCTCTGTTCATCTCTCTCTCTCTCTCTCTCTCTCTCTCTCTCTCTCTCTCTCTCTCTCTCTCTCTCTCTCTCTCTCTCTCTCTGTCTCTCTTTTATCTCTCGCTGTCTCTCTGTCTCTCTCTCTACTACTCTCTCTCTATCTTTCTCTCTCTTTTTTTCTCTCTCTCCCCTATTTCTCTCTCTATTTCTCGCTTTATCTCTCTCTTGCTCTAACTTTCTCTTGCTCTCCCCTCTCTCTCTCTCTCTCTCTCTCTCTCTCTCTCTCTCTCTCTCTCTCTCTCTCTCTCTCTCTCTCTCTCTCTCTCTCTCTCTCTCTCTCCCTCTCTCTCTCTTTCTCCCTCTCCCCCCATCCCCCCTCCTCTCTCATTACCAGCTGGATCCATTGATCTGACAGAAAAACACAACACTTTACTCTGTGTGACAAAAACACTCACACACACAAACATTTACACTCACACACACACACTTACGCACACACACTTACACACACACACACACACACACACACACACACACACACACACACACACACACACACAGATATACATACACACACACAGACTCCTTCCTCCTGTCGTCAATCTCATCAGTGGTTGGAGAGCCAGCAGGTTTCCATGGTAACCACAGAACCTTGCTGTCATTGGCCCACGTTGGGAAGGATGAAAGATTGCACACACACACACACACACATCAAATATACAGTATATATATATAAAAAATGTATATTTATATATAAATTACATTACATTACAGTCATTTTGCAGACCTTTTGCCCAAAGCAACTTATAATATGGCATTGAACAAAGGTAGGCAAGATATATATATACATTTTATAAATACATTATATATAGAAAACAAGACAATGGGAACAAATATATATATTCAGTATATATTTTTGCCCTTTGTCAAAAATACACTTGTGGTACTTACCTAGTACCTACTTACACACACACACACACACACACACACACACACACACACACACACACACACACAGATGGTAACAGTTGTAATATTATATTGGACAGACAGACACACCTAGCCCCAAGACACACGCCCAGACCCAGGAGAGAGCGAGAGAGAAAGAGAGAGAGAGAGAGAGAGAGAGAGAGAGAGAGAGAGAGAGAGAGAGAGAGAGAGAGAGAGAGAGAGAGAGAGAGAGAGAGGGGGGAGAGAGGAGGATGCTGTAGGGAATAGATGTCATCTTTGAGTCTGTAAACTCAGTCAAATACAGATAACACACACACACACACACACACACACACACACACACACACACACACACACACACCTGGATCCTGATTACGGATGTAAATACACAGCATGAGGCAAAAAATCACAGTGTGTGTGTGTGTGTGTGTGTGTGTGTGTGTTATTAAAGACAATAATATATTTATACACTTCATATTCTCACCTCTCTCTCCCCTTCACTCACTTCTACTGTAACTCCTCCCCCCCCTCCCCTCTCTCTCTCTCTCTCTCTCTCTCTCTCTCTCTCTCTCTCTCTCTCTCTCTCTCTCTCTCTCCCTCCCTCCCTAGCGAGGTTGTTTTCTAAGTACAGTATTGTGGGTAAACAAGGATCAGTTGTTGGAAGCTCAGCATATTGTTGAGGGTGGGGGGGGGGGGGGGGAGGGGGGAGGGAGAGAGACATGAACACATAAATACACACTTCATTATTATACACACCTTTTAATACCGCACACACACACACACACACATCACATCACCCGGATATTTATATATTTACCATGATGGAAATAACACTTAAGGTCTTAAATACAATGTCTTAAATAAACAACGGTAGACAATATCATACAACCAATAGAGACACTACACTACGTAGAATACTGAATGGAGAGAGAGGGAGAGAGAGAGGGAGAGAGAGAGAGAGAGAGAGAGAGAGAGAGAGAGAGAGAGAGAGAGAGAGAGAGAGAGAGAGAGAGAGAGAGAGAGAGAGAGAGAGAGAGACAGAGAGAGAAAGGTGTATACTGTCTCCTGGCCCCGCCCCCGTCCAGATGCTGCAGGTGAGGTGGTCCCAGGTGATTGACAGGTGTGCTCCTCCTGTCATTAGAGGGTCTCTCCAGGGAGGAGGGGCTTCCACCGACCCCTGGGATTGGCTCCCGACTGCTACTGTTGTTCT
>CM051016.1:10153069-10168069 GCA_027704905.1 Muraenolepis orangiensis | reverse complement strand
CTCTCCTCTCCTTCTCTCTCCTCTCCTCCTCCCCTCTCTCCTCCTTTCTCCTCCTCTCCTCTCCTCTTTCCTTTCCTCCTCTCCTCTCCTCCTCTCCTCTCCTTCTCTCCTCTCTCCTCCTCTCCTCGCTCCTCTGCTCTTGCCTCACTTATCATCTTCTCTCCTTCTCTCCTCTCTCCTCCTCTCCTCGCTCCTCTGCTCTTGCCTCACTTATCATCTTCTCTCCTTTACTCCTCTCTTTCTCTTTCTCTTCTCCTCTCTCATCTCCCCTCCTCTCCTCCTATCCCTCCCCCCTCACCCCCCCCCCCCTACTCTCTGGAAGCGTGTCAGATCTGCTGCAGTAGGTCCTCCAGGCTCCTGGCTCAGAGCCCAGTGTGCCACAGCAGAGGAGCCCAGGAATGAGGCCCCGGGTGGGGGACCGATACTGAGACACCCCCCCCTATCTGTCTGTTATCTAGCTAGTATATCTAGAATATATCTATGAGTCTACCATATATCTGTCTATCATATATCTATCATATATCACATAGATAGATAGATAGATAGATAGATAGATAGATAGATAGATAGATAGATAGATAGATAGATAGATAGATAGATAGATAGATAGATAGATAGATAGATAGATAGATAGATAGATAGATAGATAGATCCCTTTACAAACATTAAAATATTCAGATTTTCTGCTTTTTCAATGTGATGATTTCAATATAAAAAGGATGATGAAAAATCTTCTCAAACCGAAGATATTTAATTTCAAGGACACATATATTATTTTACACATTATAATATATATATATCATATACTGTATATGTTTTATATATTCACACGTTTCTATTTTCTATTATTTTATTTATGTGAATCGTCACAAACAAAATATTATTATTAATATTATAATTAATTAAGGAATATTAATGAGTTGTTGTTATCAATATGGCGAGGGTTATTGTGGAGCTCTAGTGACACCGGAAGTGACGCCTCGGGGCGACAGAAGGTGACGGAATCCAAGACGTCTCGCGCACAACAGCAGCCACGCATGAAGCCCCGATCTGCTACACGCACACGCGCACGCGCACACGCACACACACCTCCTCTCTCAGACCTCTATTAAATATTTTAAAAAAATATGTGGACACAATATTAATATAAATAACAATATTATTAATATTTCTATTAATAATAATGTTCGTGTTAATGGTATAAATGTTATAATAAGTATTATTGATATTAATAAGAATAAGAATATTAAAGTGTGAAAGTTGTAAACAAGTGATTAACAAGTTCCGGTTAATTCCATCGAGAGCCTTCATCAGCAGGCCTACAAAGAGCCTACATTTAGCCTACATGTAGCCTACATTTAGCCTACATAGAGCCTACATTTAGCCTACATGTAGCCTACATTTAGCCTACATAGAGCCTGCATCAGCAGGTCAACAAAGAGCCTGCATCAGCAGGTCTACATAGAGCCTACATTTAGCCTATATAGATCCTACATCAAGCCTACATTTAGCCTACATAGAGGCCACATAGAGCCTACATAAAGACTACATTTAGCCTACATAGACCCTACATACAGCCTACAAAGAGCCTACATTAAGCCTACATAGAGCCTACATACAGCCTACAAAGAGCCTACATAAAGACTACATTTAGCCTACATAGAGCCTACATACAGCCTACAAAGAGCCTACATAGAGCCTACATATAGCCTGTATAAAGCCTACATACAGCCTACAAAGAGCCTACATTCAGCCTACATAGAGTCTACATACAGCCTACAAAGAGCCTACATAGAGCCTACATAGAGCCTACATATAGCCTGCATAAAGCCTACATACAGCCTACAAAGAGCCTACATTCAGCCTACATAGAGTCTACATACAGCCTACAAAGAGCCTACATAAAGACTACATTTAGCCTACATAGAGCCTACATACAGCCTACATACAGCCCACAAAGAGCCTACATTCAGCCTACATAGAGCCTACATACAGCCTACAAAGAGCCTACATAAAGACTACATTTAGCCTACGGAGAGCCTACATACAGCCTGCATAGAGCCTACATCAGCAGGCTTGCAAAGAGTCTGCGAAGAACCTACAAGGTCCTCGTGGAGTCTCGTCGGGTAGAGGAACTTTCACGTGCACGTGCATGTGTTTGTGCACGTGCACGTATGTGCAGGTGTATGTGCACGTGCACACTCGTAGAGTTGTCGAACTCATTAAAGCGATTATTCACGATTCGTCGGGTCCCCACTTCCCTCGAGTAAACGGTGAGTCACTACGTCACCACGTCACTACCTCACCACATCACCACGTCACCACGTCACCACGTCACTACGTCACAACCTCACCACGTCACCACGTCACTACCTCACTACCTCACTACGTCACCACCTCACCACGTCACCACCTGAATACATCACCACGTCACCACGTCACCACGTCACCACGTCACCACGTCACCACGTCACCACCTCATTACGTCACCACGTCACTACGTCACCACCTCACCACGTCACCACCTCACCACCTCATTACGTCACCACGTCACTACGTCACCACCTCACCACCTCATTACGTCACCACGTCACCACGTCACCACCTCACCACGTCACCACCTCACCACCTCATTACGTCACCACGTCACTACGTCACTACGTCACTACGTCACCACGTCACCACCTCATTACGTCACTACGTCACCACGTCACCACGTCACCACGTCACCACGTCACTACCTCATTACGTCACCACGTCACCACCTCACCACCTCACTACCTCCCTACGTCACCACGTCACCACCACATTACGTCACCACGTCACCACGTCACCACGTCACCACCACATTACGTCACCACGTCACCACGTCACCACCTCACCACGTCACCACGTCACCACCTCACCACGTCACTACGTCACCATGTCACTACGTCACCACGTCACCACGTCACCACGTCACCACGTCACTACCTCACCACGTCACCACGTCACCACGTCACCACGTCACCACGTCACCACGTCACCACCTCACCACGTCACTACGTCACCACGTCACTACGTCACCACGTCACCACGTCACCACGTCACCACCTCACCACGTCACCACCTCACCACCTCATTACGTCACCACGTCACTACGTCACCACCTCACCACCTCATTACGTCACCACGTCACCACGTCACCACCTCACCACGTCACCACCTCACCACCTCATTACGTCACCACGTCACTACGTCACTACGTCACTACGTCACCACCTCACCACGTCACCACCTCATTACGTCACTACGTCACCACGTCACCACGTCACTACCTCATTACGTCACCACGTCACCACCTCACCACCTCACTACCTCCCTACGTCACCACGTCACCACCACATTACGTCACCACGTCACCACGTCACCACCTCACCACGTCACCACCTCACCACGTCACCACCTCACCACGTCACTACGTCACCATGTCACTACGTCACCACGTCACCACGTCACTACCTCACCACGTCACTACCTCACCACGTCACTATGTCACCACGTCACTACGTCGCCACGTCACTACCTTACCACGTCACTATGTCACCACGTCACTACGTCACCACGTCACTACCTCACCACGTCACTATGTCACCACGTCACTACGTCACCACGTCACTACCTCACCACGTCACTATGTCACCACGTCACTACGTCACCACGTCACTACGTCACCACGTCACTACCTCACCACGTCACTACCTCACCACGTCACCACGTCACTATGTCACCACGTCACTACGTCACCACGTCACCACGTCACTACGTCACTACCTCACCACGTCACTACGTCACCACGTCACTATGTCACCACGTCACTACGTCACTACGTCACCACGTCACTACGTCACCACCTCACCACGTCACTACGTCACCACGTCACTACGTCACCATGTCACTATGTCACCACGTCACTACGTCACTACCTCACCACGTCACTACGTCACTATGTCACTATGTCACCAGTACCTCACCACTATGTCACCACGTCACTACGTCACCATGTCACTACGTCACCACCTCACCATGTCACCATGTCACTACGTCACTATGTCACTATGTCACCAGTACCTCACCACTATGTCACCACGTCACTACGTCACCACGTCACTACGTCACCATGTCACTACGTCACCATGTCACTACGTCACTATGTCACTATGTCACCAGTACCTCACCACTATGTCTCTACGTCACTACGTCACCACATAACCACATCACCACGTCACTAATGTCACTTCACCACTACTTCATCACTACCACTACATCACTACGTCACCACGTCGCAGCCTCCCTAAGTCACTACCTCACTATGTCACTATGTCACTAAGTCACCAAGTAACTACCCCACTACTTCATTACCTCTCCACATCACTACGTCACCACGTCACTACCTCACCACTACCTCACCACTACATCACCAACAAACAACAACCACGTGACAGTAATTCATGGTGATGAAGACTTCCTCCTCCTCCTCTCTTCTTCCTCCTCCTCCTCTCCTCCTCCTCCTTCTCATTAAGTATGTCTTGAGAAGGTTCCAGAAGAGCTTAACCTCTGCAGTCAGATTAACCCCCAACTCCTTCACTTCCTCTCCTCAGACCTCCTAACTGGGGATGAGTTGTAACTCTCTTACCATCGGTCCAGTCTCCTCACCGTCCGGTCTATTCTGGTCTGGTCTAGTCTGGTCAGGACTAGTCTGGTTTTGGTCTAGTCTGGTCTGGTGCTCTGGTCTGGTGTGGTCTGGTCTGGTGTGGTCTGGTCTGGTGTGGTCTGGTCTGGTGTGGTGGTCTGGTGTGGTCTGGTCTGGTCTGGTGTGGTCTGGTCTGGTGTGGTCTGGTCTGGTGTGGTCTGGTGTGGTCTGGTGTGGTCTGGTCTGGTCTGGTCTGGTCTGGTCTGGTCTGGTCTGGTCTGGTCTGGTCTGGTGTGGTCTGGTCATGTCTAGTCTGGTCTGGTCTGGTCTTGTCTAGTCTGGTCTGATGGTGTGGTCTGGTCTGATCTGGTATTACATTACATTCCAGTCATTTAGCAGACGCTTTTATCCAAAGCGACTTACAATAGTGTGTTTCAACAAAGGAAGGAAAGAGAACAACTCGTCACCAGAAGTCAAAAGTGTGGTCTGGTCTGGTCTGGTCTGGTCTGGTCTGGTCTGGTGTGGTCTGGTCTGGTCTGGTCTGGTCTGGTCTGGTCTGGTGTGGTCTGGTCTGGTCTGGTCTGGTCTGGTGTGGTCTGGTCTGGTCTGGTCTGGTCTGGTCTGGTCTGGTCTGGTCTGGTCTGGACTGGTCTGGTCTGGTCTGGTCTGGTGTGGTCTGGTCTGGTGCGGTCTATTCTAGTCTGGTCTAGTCTGGAGGTCTGGTCTGGTCAGGTCTAGTCTGGTCTGGTGGTCTGGTCTGGTATAGTCTGGTCTGGTCTAGTTTGGTTTGGTCTGGTCCGGACTGATCTTTTCTGGACCACAACCGTGGGACCCTGTTTCTTCCTCCCTGCAGCAGATCTGGTTCCTGGGACCCTCGATGAAAAGGCTCCGGATGTTTCAAACATCATAGTATCATATCAACTAATGTAACTAATGTACACCTTGTAAGTCGCTTTGGATAAAAGCGTCTGCCAAATGCCCTAAATGTAAATGTAAATGTAAATGTAAATATCAGCCCATTATACTATTTATTATAAATGATATCGAAAAAATATTCATAATCATAATCATATCTTAGCATGAAAAATATATACATAGGTCTTTATATTTCCCTAATATGAAATAATAATAATAACATTAATTTATAACATAATATTAATAATCATAATAAAATGTATAATAATAAATATAGGCCTGTATACAATAATATTATTCATGATATATATTAATGATATATTTTGATATATATATATACACACAAACGCCAACTGAATGTTCCTTGTGTCATATTAGCAGGTAGGCCTTATAATAAAATCAATAAATAAAATAATAATAATATTAATAACAATAATAATAATGATTACTAAATAATAATAATAATAATTGTTATTACGTTACGTTTATTAATTATTATAACAGGGCTAGTAGAACACACCATTGATTAATGAGAACAGAATATCTGCTAGGCTGCATAAAGTGAATGGTTGCGTCAACTTATAGTAGGATAGTTAATTTTTTTTATTATTATTACGAGTGTTATTATTAGTATGAACAGTATTATTATTATTATTATTATTAGAAGTAGTAGTAGTAGTAGTAGTAGTATACTACTACTACTACTACTACTACTACTACTACTACTACTATAGTAGTAGTAGTAGTAGTAGTAGTAGTAGTAGTAGTAGTACAAAATGAGTAGTAACAGTATTACTATTAATAATATTATTGTATTATTATTATTATATCATCATTGATACTGTTAATATTTTTATTTTTATTTTTTCTAAGCCTATTATTAATTTAATTTGTAGGCTTTATATATATATATATGTATATAATATTATCGTTTTTCTAAGCCATCGTAAGGAACTCCCTACATAAATTGTATAATATGCTTTGCAAACCAAAATCTATTAATAACACATCAATCAAAAACTGTATCATTATAACCTTTTACAAATTTGGGCACACACACGCTTGCACATACACACAAGCACACACAAGAGCGTGCGCGCACACACACGCAGGCACACACACACACACACACACACAGCAGGTGTGGACAGACATGTCTTTGTTCTGAGTGTCGAGTTTTGGCAGAAATCTGAAAAGTCTTCATCATGTTGGAACACCAGTACTAGTTCTATTACAACACCTAGTACTATTACAATTACAGTACTAGTACTATAAAAACACCAGCTGTAGTACTATTAAAACCCCAGTACTAGTACTATTACACCAGTACTAGTATTATCAAAACACCAGGACTAGCAGTATTAAAACACAATTACTAGTAGTATTATACTAAATGAGAAGTGCTAGTATTATATGAGTAGTACAAGAAGTATGATATGATTTGTACTAGTAGTATTATATGAGTAGTACTACTCTCTTGGTGTATTATCAGTGTATTATAAGTGTATAAGTAGAAGTACTACTGGTGTCCGGAACCGTCTATCATCTTTCTGATCTCTCGGACAGTCAATGTGCTCCACTAACCCAGATCAAAACAATCCCCGGACAGACCTGTAGACCCGGGACAGACCGTAGACCCGGGACAGACTGTGAAGAACTGGGACAGACCTGTAGACCCGGGACAGAACGTAGAACCGGGACAGACCGTAGACCCGGGACAGACTGTGAAGAACTGGGACAGACCTGTAGACCCGGGACAGAACGTAGACCCGGGACAGATCTGTAGACCCGGGACAGACCGGTAGACCCGGGACAGACCTGTAGACCCGGGACAGATCTGTAGACCCGGGACAGACCGTGTAGACCCGGGACAGACCTGTAAACCCGGGAAAGACCCTGTAGACCAGGGACAGACCTGTAGACCCGGGACAGACCATGTAGACCCGGGACAGACCATGTAGACCCGGGACAGACCATGTAGACCCGGGACAGACCATGTAGACCCGGGACAGACCATGTAGACCCGGGACAGACCGTAGACCCGGGACAGACCTGTACACCCGGGACAGACCCTTTATACCCGGGACAGACCGTGAAGACCTTGGACAGACCTGTAGACCCGGGTCAGACCGTGAAGACCTGGGACAGACCTGTAGACCCGGGACAGACCTGTAGACCCGGGACAGACCTGTAGACCCGGGACAGATCTGTAGACCCGGGACAGACGGTAGACCCGGGACAGACCTGTAGACCCGGGACAGATCTGTAGACCCGGGACAGACCGTGTAGACCCGGGACAGACCTGTAAACCCGGGAAAGACCCTGTAGACCAGGGACAGACCTGTAGACCCGGGACAGACCATGTAGACCCGGGACAGACCATGTAGACCCGGGACAGACCATGTAGACCCGGGACAGACCATGTAGACCCGGGACAGACCATGTAGACCCGGGACAGACCGTAGACCCGGGACAGACCCTTTATACCCGGGACAGACCGTGAAGACCTTGGACAGACCTGTAGACCCGGGACAGAACGTAGACCCGGGACAGACCGTGTAGACCCGGGACAGACCATGTAGACCCGGGACAGACCGTGAAGACCCGGGACAGACCCTGTAGACCCGGGACAGATTGTGTAGACCCGGGACAGACCCTGTAGACCCGGGACAGACCCAGTAGACCCGGGACAGACCCTGTAGACCTGGGACAGACCCTGTAGACCCGGGACAGACCTGTAGACCCGGGACAGACCCTGTAGACCCGGGACAGATTGTGTAGACCCGGGACAGACCCTGTAGACCCGGGACAGACCCTGTAGACCCGGGACAGACCCAGTAGACCCGGGACAGACCTGTAGACCCGGGACAGACCCTGTAGACCCGGGACAGACCCTGTAGACCCGGGACAGACCTGTAGACCCGGGACAGACCCTGTAGACCCGGGACAGATTGTGTAGACCCGGGACAGACCCAGTAGACCCGGGACAGACCCTGTAGACCCGGGACAGACCTGTAGAACCGGGACAGACCTGTAGACCCGGGACAGACCTGTAGACCCGGGACAGACCTGTAGACCCGGGACAGACCCTGTAGACCCGGGACAGACCTGTAGACCCGGGACAGACCCTGTAGACCGGCGGACAGACCGCGAAGAGCCGGGACAGACCGGGTAGACCGGGGACAGACCTGTCTCCCAACCTGTGGTCCAGAACACAGACTGGACCAGAGATGACCAGAGGACGTCAACACAAACACCCAGCAGTGGGACTCCGGAAAAGGACTAGGAGTCTGCTTGAAGTCTTTCCATGGGGTTTACAGACCAGGGAACTATAGACGAGTTTTAAAGTCCCGGGACCCGGAGCGGGTTGGAGGAAGCCAGGGCTCTACAGGACCTCAGAGCTCTTTGGTCTCGGGGTGCAGGACCAGATGGGGGTCGGGATTACTCAGTCGGAATGAAATGTTCGCACGCAAGCCTCTGGTGCCGCTGAATAGACCATGTTCTCTCTCTCTCACACCACACACACACACACACACACACACACACACACACACACACACACACACACACACACACACACACACACACACACACACACACACACACACACACTAACTCATGAACTCATTAACACACACACCTCAGCGAACTGCGGCCTACTTTACTATACTATACTATACTCAACTATACTGTACTATATACCATGATAGTATTATACTATAGGCTATGATAAATACCCATTTCAATATGTAGGATATACATTTATACATTTAGAGACATATTTTTATTATCTTTATATTTGTTTAATAAATATATGATTAAAAGTAATAATAATAATAATACTAATAATAATAATAATAATAATAATATAATAATATATATCATATAGGCTTTTTTATTAAGCTGCACCGCCAATATAGCTTCTATAATACAGAATATAAAATGTGATGCTATTATCCAAAACTACATATATTATAAAACCTACTAAATATTGTAAAGTATTATAAAGTATTATATTATCTTATTATGAGTGGGGAGCGCTTTGAGGAGCGCGTGGGATTCGACGCTCGGTTGCGCGTAAAAGTGGAAACGACCGCTGTACGAAAATAAACTATGGATAACATATTCAATGAAATAGATAATAAACCTTATAAACATATATTATACGTTATACAATGTTTTATATTCCATTCTAGGCCATTACTATTTCCTAGCCCAATAGTGAGGTTTAACATGTAACCTATTGTTATACAGGATCATGTATAGATATATGTTCTAAAATCTAAACGTCATTGTCATTATGTATAGTCATGTATGTACAATACTAGTAGTATTGTGTAATATTAATAGTATTATGCTCCTTGTGTTTGAAATGTATTTTATATTTTATGATCATTCAGAACAATTCATCCCCCGCACGCCGTTTAGAGTCGAGCTTCTAGAAGGATCTGAAATATTCCACCTGTGCGAGACTATATATATATATATATATATATATATATATATATATAAATATGACATATTACCTTTACATTTAACATAATACATATTACATATTTAAGTAAGATGTAGGCCTATTTAGAGTGTCGGTACACGAGACGTTTCAGCTCCATCCGTGAGAGATGTGAAAAGGCCTTTTTTCTCTGTCTGGGGAGAAAGAATATCCTCCTTCCCTCCTTCCCTCCTTCCCTCCCCTCCTCTCCTCCCCGCTCCTTCTGTCGCTCCCTTTGTCCGCTGACCGGTGCTCACCCCATTTAACACGGCCCGATAACATCTATCCGGGCCGGCTAGGGTTCCCCGGCCGGCGGGCTGATAGCGTTACGGTGGGGCCTCGTTTAGCGGCGGCGGCCTCTTTAGGAAATAGGAACAAATTGGTGTCTTGATCCGGGCCGAGCAGATCCCTGATCCGGGCAGAGCAGAGCCCTGATCCGGGCAGAGCAGAGCCCTGATCCGGGCAGAGCAGAGCCCTGATCCTGCAGGCGGAGCAGTGCCTTAAACCGGGCCGAGCACTGACGACCATCTGGGGGGAGGAGGGAGGGAACGACCCGCTGACTATGAGGTGACGCGTAGCAACCCACGGGTCACCCTGGTGCCTCCTGGGGACCCGGGGGAGAGAGCGCTCTGAACCCCGCGTGGATAACAACCAGAGGCCCCGGCGCCCGGAGCTCCGATCAGGGGGCCCAACATATCACAGCGCTGATTTAACCAACACCATTCACACACACACACACACACACACACACACACACACACACACACACACACACACACACACACACACACACACACACACACACGCACGCGCGCGCAAACACACGCACACGCGCACACACACACACACACACACACACACACACACACACACACACACACACACACACACACACACACACACACACATGTTTTGTTTTAACGTTATGGAGTTACGTTTTTGTCACACCACAACATGTCCAACATCCCGGGAAAACACACACACACACACACACACACACACACACACACACACACATACACACTCTCTCTCCCCCCCCCTCTCCCTCCCTCCCTCCCTTCCTCTCTCCTTACATACACACCTGATACCAAACTCTAATTGCAGCAGCAACTCAGTTTCATTTTGATAACAACGTCACGCGCCGTCCAATAGAAACAACAACAAACAACAACAACTAACACAAACAACAACAACAACAACAACAACAACCACCACCACACGCGGGCGGGCTCTGTGTTGTGACGTCACAACGGCGACCCTTCCAGTCGTGGTCGCAGTGACGCACACAACATCTGGACGATGTCGGCTGATCTCCCACCTTTTAAAAGTGATCACTGTATTACGGGCCAGGTGAAGCCCGCTTGGTCCGAGGGGCCTTATGGGGCCCTCAGGGGCCCACAGGGGGCCCTCAGGGGCCCTCAGGGGCCTACAGGGGCCGGATCCAGCGGGTCTCCATCCCATATGAAGCGGGTTGACAGGAACACACCGAGCAGGTTGAGACAGCGGTCAATAAGAGCAGACACCGGGAGCGTTTCCTTCCGTTATGAACGTAACCTATTATTTATTATTTTTTATTTTTAAGTCGATGATTAAAACAGTTTGTCTTTTTTTTCTCTTTTTTTTTGTTTTTGTATAAGCGACAGAAACACGGGCAGAGGAAGAGGAGGAGGAGGAGGAGGAGGAGGAGGAGGAGGAGGAGGAGGAGGAGGAGGAGGAGGAGGAGGAGGAGGAGGAGGAGGAGGAGGAGGAGGAGGAGGAAGAAGAAGAACAGCACATGAACAGGAACAAGTATACGAGGACCGGAAACAACAACAAATACAACAATAACAATAACATCAACAACAACACAGCTCTAAAAGGAGGAATATCACAGTAATAACATCACGTCTGGAGCGTCCTCGCGCTGCGACATGAGCGGGAATCACGTTACAGAGAAAGAAAACGCGTCACGCACGGCTAGGAGGCATTCATTCATTCATTCATTCATTCGTTCATTCATTCATTCATTCATTCGTTCATTCATTCGTTCATTCACAAACCCGCTGGACCCTCTATACTTCATTCACTGGTCCATTCATCGGTTCTACTTTACGGTCTGTCGCCAAGTACACGAATACTGAGCTCTAGAAATGATGTCCTACACACGATGACCACATCATCATTATTATTATTATTATTATTATTATTATTATTATTATTATGAATGACCACATGATTATGACCACATGATTATCATCATAATAATATCATCATATTATTGGGATCACATGACTACATGTACATCATATGATCAAATCATGTGGTCACAATAAGGCGGTCATAGTATTATGGTCATAACAGTATGATCACATTATTATGAATGCATTATTATGACTATATTATTTATTATTATGATCACAAGATGATCGTAATAAGATGATCCCATTATTATGACCACATGATAATGACCACGTGATTATGACCGCACGCTCATATTATTATGATCACATTATTATGATCACATTATTATGATCACATTATTATGAGTATGATGACGTATCCACGAGGTGAATGATCTGAAGGAGTTTCTCTTCACGCTTTCTGGGATTGAAATTTTTAGTTGTTGTTGTTGTTGCATGTAATCAACCAAAAATAATAATAATAATAATAATAATAACAAAAATTAAAAAATAATAAACACCTAGAAAATAAAATACAAACCAAATAAAAAAATAAGTGTTAATTTTCTCTTTTTTTAAAAAACAAACAAAAGTAAAAGTAAACCAAGCAGGTGAATAGTTGGTGGGTAATACTGCAGAGGGTCCCGGCGCGTTAGGGGGGGGGGGGGTTAGGTCGTCTTTTTAATATTAGAATGAAACAGATTGTGGACTCTATTTAAATACACGTTAAATGCCGTCTAACGGTCCTACTGCGTTAACTTGGACGGTTTCTCCTTCATCTTTTCTCTTCTTTTACTTTTTTTTTACTTTTTCCCAAATCACATGCACGTGGCGGACAGAACTAGAAATCAAGCTGGACACTTATGACAATATATACACACACACACACACACACACACACACACACACACACACACACACACACACGCGCGCGCACACACACACGCACGCGCACCCATACACACACACACACACACACGCACGCGCACCCATACACACACACACACACACACACAGACACACGCGCACACGCAAACACGCGCACACACACGCACATTATATACACACACGGTATGTACACACACATTATAAAATACCTGTAGGAATATCGCCTGCTCTCCCAGTGTGTGTGTGTGTGTGTGTGTGTGTGTGTGTGTGTGTGTGTGTGTGTGTGTGTGTGTGTGTGTGTGTGTGTGTGTGTGTGTGTGTGTGTGTCTGTGTATGTGTGTGTGTGTGTGTGTGTGTGCGCGCGTTTCTGTGTGTGTGTGTGTGTGTGTGTGTGTGTGTGTGTGTGTGTGTGTGTGTGTGTGTGTAGTGTAGGTAGTTATAATAATTTCGTTGCTTTGATTTAGTTTGTATTGTATTGTTTTTGTACAATCTAAAAGTCCATAATGTGTATAACTTACAGGTCCTCTGTCTCTCGTCCTTCCGGGGGGGTAGTTAGTGTATGAGCGGGTTCGAGCTGGAGCCCTGGTTCTGATGGGTGAAATAGTCTGACAGACCCCCGGACAGACCCCCGGACAGACCCCCGGACAGACCCGAGGACAGCCCCGAGGACAGACCCGAGGACAGACCCGAGGGGAAGGACAGCGACGGCCGCACCAGAGAGTCACAGGACAGCGAGGAGGCGGGCGCCTGCGGGGAATTGGACGCCGACGCCCGGGCGCTCTGCATGGAGCTCCCGCCCTGCGCCGTGGTCATGGAGGGGTGGTGGGGCACGTGGGGGAAGAAGTAGCTCGCCTGTCCCGCCAGCAGGTTGACCGAACACGGGTTTAAGGAGTACGTGGTTCCCGAACAAGGCACGGAAAGGCCGCACGGCACGGCTGAGGCCGCCAGGGCCGCGGCCGTCAGGTGGTGCGTGGCGTACGGGATGTCCCCGCTGACCAGCCGGTCCACGCTCAGCCCGCCCGGGGAGCCGGCTGACGAGAAGGAGTGGCTGTTGGCGAGGCTGTTCTGGGCCAGCATGGTGCTGTAGGACATGGGGTGGCTGGGATAGCCCGGGGACCCCCCGTTGTAGCTCAGTGCGCTGGTGGCCCGCGGGTGGTGCAGGGACAGGAAGGGGGACATGGGCCAGTACAGGGACCCGGCCCGGTCCATGAACGTCAGCCCGGAGGTGAGCCGCGCGCCCCGCTTGAAGGCCAGCTTGGCCCGGGAGGTGGTGGAGCGCCGCCGGAGCTTCCCGGTGGTCCCGCCGATGAACACGTCGTCGCTGCTGGGGTCCAGCATCCAGTAGTTCCCCTTGCCCGGGTCGTCGTAGTGCCGCGGGACCTTCACGAAGCACTTGTTGAGGCTGAGGTTGTGGCGGATGGAGTTCTGCCAGCCCTGCTTGTTCTCCCGGTAGTACGGGAAGTTTTTCATGATGAACTCGTAGATGCCGTTGAGCGTCAGCCGCTTCTCGGGGCTCTGGCGGATGGCCATCATGATGAGCGCGTTGTAGCTGAACGGAGGCTTCTCGTACTTGCCGCTCTTCTTCTCCCCGTCCTTCCCTCCTCCCGCCCCGCCGGCGGCTCCGTCCCCGTCCTTCCCGTCCTTCCCTTCCTTCCCTTCCTTCCCTTCCTTCCCTTCCTTCCCTTCCTTCCCGTCCTTCCCTTCCTTCTTTTCCTCCGGTTCCTTCCTCTCCTTGTCCTCCGCGGCGCACGTCTCTCCCGCGCCGACACCCGCGCCGCTGTCACCTTTCACGGGCTCCGGCTTGCTGTCCGGCGGCGGCGCGGCGGGGAGAGACGCCTTGTCCTCGGCGTCGTCGGAGCCCGCTCCGGCCCGGT
>CM051016.1:10115569-10148069 GCA_027704905.1 Muraenolepis orangiensis | reverse complement strand
ACATAACCCTATAACCCTGACCCTACATAACCCTAACCCTACATAACCCTAACACTACTAACCCTAACCCTACATAACCCTAACCCTAACATAACCCTAACACTACTAACCCTACATAACCCTAACCCTACATAACCCTAATAACCCTAACCCTACATAACCCTAACCCTACACAACCCTAACACTGCTTAACTTAGCCTTACCCTTACCCTACTAAACATAACCCCTACCCTACTACACACATATACTAACTATCACTATAGAGTCAGAGCAGGGATCATGTATTTAAATATGAAATGTGAACTATCGGCTATCCGGTATAGCACTACAGGCGGCTTTACACATGATTATCATTTAAGGACTATATATTATATTAACTCCCTGCTGGTTTAATCTGGTATGCGAGACGACAGTGTACACTTATTATTATTATTATTATTACTATTGGGCTAGCGTAGCGTAGCGTGAAGAGTAGCGTAGCGTCGCGCGCGGCTGGAGGCTGGACGGGAGGCGCGGTCTCGAGGAGTCTCGTGATACTTCTCCCAAATCAGCCGCCATTCAGCAGCCAATTACCGCTCCAAACAAAGCGCGTCTCGCTGCTGTTTGTTTTGGTGTGATGGACGGTGGGAGACGGAACCAGAACACCGACAACAACAACAACAACAACAACCACCACAACACTAAGATAGAAATACATATGCAGATCGAGCGGCTGAACTGCTCTTAAATAGAACGGATCGGGCTTTGAAACCAGCAAGTTGGTTTGGTTGATACCGCAGCTTGCACTTGTTTAACCGCGGCTGATCCAGGCCGACAAATATGACCAAAGACGTCGATCATATGCATGTATTCTTCTTCTTCTTCTTCTTCTTCTTCTTCTTCTTCTTCTTCTTCTTCTTCTTCTTCTTCTTCTTCTTCTTCTTCTTATTAATAGCCTGAAAGTCTTTGGATTTCAACTCACCAATCCAAAAGCCTGATTAGATTAGATTAGATTAGATTAGATTCAAATGTATTGTCACTGCACAGCACAAGTGATCACTGATAGCATACTGATGGCATATATAAATATGGATATATATTAGTATAGGCCCATATTAGTTACAATATATAGGCATAGATATATATTAGTATAGGCTCATATTAGTATGGATATCTATTGCCCATATTAGTATGGATATCTATTAGTATAGGCCCATATTAGTATGGATATCTATTAGTATAGGCCCATATTAGTATGAATATCTATTAGTATAGGCCCATATTAGTATGGATATCTATTAGTATAGGCCCATATTAGTATGGATATCTATTAGTATAGGCCCATATTAGTATGGATATCTATTAGTATAGGCCCATATTAGTATGGATATCTATTAGTATCGGCCCCTAGGCTACACCTGTTAAATACGAGTCCTCAACACAAGGTTCTGTTGGGTGAGTGACCTTGTTCTGTTCATTCATTCATTCATTCATTCATTCATTTGTTCGTTCGTTCATGTGGTTTAAGCTCTTTGGTTTACCTCGAAGAACATGATGAAGAACGACCACACAACAAGAACAGCCAGCACCTCCTCGCTGGTATAGGAGGAGCAGAGAGGAGGAACGGAACAGCCAGCACCTCCTCGCTGGTATAGGAGGAGCAGAGAGGAGGAACGGAACAGCCAGCACCTCCTCGCTGGTGGGAGGAGCAGAGAGGAGGAACGGAACAGCCAGCACCTCCTCGCTGGTATAGGAGGAGCAGAGAGGAGGAACGGAACAGCCAGCACCTCCTCGCTGGTATAGGAGGAGCAGAGAGGAGGAACGGAACAGCCAGCACCTCCTCGCTGGTATAGGAGGAGCAGAGAGGAGGAACGGAACAGCCAGCACCTCCTCGCTGGTGGGAGGAGCTGATCACCCAGCACCTCCTCGCTGGTGGGAGGAGCAGAGAGGAGGAGCCCTCCCGTGATGTGGGCCCCCGACCCCCGCGGGGGAGAGACCAGTTAGCGGCTCTCCTCCCCCCCTCCTCCCTCCCCCCTCCCCCCCTCCCCCTCGACCTCCTGGGGAGAAGGACAGAGGAGCAGGAGGAGAATCATAAGAACCCAATCAAACCAGAGACTGAGAGACGACTGCGATATTATGATGAACACATGAACATTATGATGAACACATGGACATTATGATGAACACATGACATTATGATGAACACATGGACATTATGATGAACACATAACATTATGATGAACACATGGACATTATGATGAACACATAGACATTATGATGAACACAGACATTATGATGAACACATGAACATTATGATGAACACATGGACATTATGATGAACACATGACATTATGATGAACACATGGACATTATGATGAACACATAACATTATGATGAACACATGACATTATGATGAACACATAACATTATGATGAACACATGGACATTATGATGAACACATGGACATTATGATGAACACATGGACATTATGATGAACACATAACATTATGATGAACACATGAACATTATGATGAACACATGGACATTATGATGAACACATGACATTATGATGAACACATGGACATTATGATGAACACATGAACATTATGATGAACACATGACATTATGATGAACACATGAACATTATGATGAACACATAACATTATGATGAACACATGGACATTATGATGAACACATGGTCATTATGATGAACACATGAACATTATGATGAACACATGGACATTATGATGAACACATGGACATTATGATGAACACATGGACATTATGATGAACACATGACATTATGATGAACACATGATATTATGATGAACACATGAACATTATGATGAACACATAACATTATGATGAACACATGGACATTATGATGAACACATGGACATTATGATGAACACATGAACATTATGATGAACACATAGACATTATGATGAACACATGGACATTATGATGAACACATGGACATTATGATGAACACATGACATTATGATGAACACATGATATTATGATGAACACATGAACATTATGATGAACACATAACATTATGATGAACACATGGACATTATGATGAACACATAGACATTATGATGAACACATGGACATTATGATGAACACATAACATTATGATGAACACATGAACATTATGATGAACACATGGACATTATGATGAACACATGACATTATGATGAACACATGGACATTATGATGAACACATGAACATTATGATGAACACATGACATTATGATGAACACATGAACATTATGATGAACACATAACATTATGATGAACACATGGACATTATGATGAACACATGGTCATTATGATGAACACATGAACATTATGATGAACACATGGACATTATGATGAACACATGGACATTATGATGAACACATGACATTATGATGAACACATGATATTATGATGAACACATGAACATTATGATGAACACATAACATTATGATGAACACATGGACATTATGATGAACACATGGACATTATGATGAACACATGAACATTATGATGAACACATAGACATTATGATGAACACATGGACATTATGATGAACACATGACATTATGATGAACACATGATATTATGATGAACACATGAACATTATGATGAACACATAACATTATGATGAACACATGGACATTATGATGAACACATGAACATTATGATGAACACATGGACATTATGATGAACACAGACATTATGATGAACACATGAACATTATGATGAACACAGACATTATGATGAACACATGAACATTATGATGAACACATAACATTATGATGAACACATGGACATTATGATGAACACATGGACATTATGATGAGCACATGAACATTATGATGAACACATAACATTATGATGAACACATAGACATTATGATGAACACATGAACATTATGATGAACACATGGACATAGGCCTATTATTATTACTAGGTATTATTAGTTATCGTATATTATATTATTAGTTATATCATATATTATTAGATATAATTTTAGTAATAATATCTTATTATTAGTTATATCATATTATTAGGTATCATTAAGGCCTACTTCGAGATCAGAAGTTGAGAAAACAATGAGTTATGATTAATAACATTTATTTTATTAATATTTCATTGACCGCTTGAAACCAGCAGTGGCGTCACTCGGGTGTGGAGAAGCTTCCAGAAGAGAAGAGAAGAGAAGAGAAGAGAAGAGAAGAGAAGAGAAGAGACGCACGCTAATGACGACGCTCTTAATTATTATTAATTATTATTGTGACGTTTTTATTGCGCGCGTCCCCGAGTCGGCCTGTTTCCCGCCCGTTGGACACGGGGGACGCGCCTTCGTGTCCAACGGGCGGGAAACAGGCCGACTCGACACGGGGACGCGCCTCCAACAGGCCCGTAACAGGCCAACTCGACACGGGGACGCGCCTCCAACAGGCGGGAGAAACAGGCCAACACGGGGGACGGACGGACGGAGCAGTGGGTTTTCCGTGGTGCCCTTGGGCTTTACAGAGCCCAAGGGCCAGGGGAAAATCATTAGCCGTATGGGCGCCGCGTTTACGCGCCGGGGTTAATGGTTCAATCCCTGCTAAGTGCTGCCGGTGAACCCGTGAACCGGACAAGCTGCGCCGGAGCTCGGAGCTCGGAGCGCCTCGGAGCGCTGCGACGCTCACCGCTCATCGGCTGTCCTCTGGCGACACCGCGCGGCGCGCAGCACGCATTACACCCTCCGGCGCCACACGACCCACCGCAGAATTACACGTGACCCGGCGGAAATGACGTCGTTTAAAACCCGTTGGATGAAACACATTATTATTATCTTTTTTGATATCATATATTATATATCATATTTAATATCAAACATTTTCATATTATATATCATATATTATATCACATATTATATAATATTAAATTATATCATAGAGTGAGATTTTACATTTATTTAACACATTAGTATGTTAAATACATTTATTTTGAGTGTTTTCATTGTTTCTGCTGAAGGAATCATAAATTGTATCATTATTATTGATAATTTAGGGCAAGAAATGATTACCACCCTCAAAGTCTTAAATTGTTGTCCATCTGCTTCCACATACATGGGTTTAACATGTTTTAACATGGGTTTAACGTGTTTTAACATGGGTTAACATGGTTAAAGATGGGTTTAACATGTTTTAACATAGTTTAACCATGTTTTAAACATGGGTTTAACATCATGTTAACATGGTTTAGAATACTACAGTCACAGTCCAGAATGGAGTGGTTATTGGTGTAGCGGTGGAGGAGGTCACAGGAACAGAGGGGCGTGGTCACATGACCAGAGGGGTGTGGTCACATGACCAGAGGGGCGTGGTCACATGACCAGAGGATGACTACTTCTTGATGAACATCTTCCTGAAGACGTTTTTCCGGAGGGTGGGGGAGGGGTCGGTAGGAGTAGTGGGAGGAGTTGAGGAAGGAGTGGGAGGAGTTGATGAAGGAGGGGGAGGAGTTGATGAAGGAGTGGTAGGGGTCATCGGACTCCCACCATCCTGGGAGCCTACAGGGAGGAGAAGTTTGTTTTTCGATTGCTCTGTTTAAGACGCTCACTTCCAATAGTCCTTCCAGAGGAACAACACTCGGGCTCCCTTCCTAATGCCGGCTTTTATATAGCGCTTTTATCCAAAGCGCTTTACAAGTCATGCCTCACATCACCCATTCATCCACCGACGGCGGAGTCAGCCATGCAAGGAGACAGCCAGCACGTCAGGAGCAGTTAGGGTTTAGGGTGTCTTGCTCAAGGACACCTCGACAGTCTTTTGCTAGGAGGAGCCGGGGGATCTAACCAGCAACCTTTCGGTTGTGAGGCGACCGCTCTACCTCCTGAGCTATACTGCCGCCCGTCCTAAACCTCTCGAAATAAGTTGTCTTCCAGCCCCGTTGAACCCACTGGTCTGAGAGTAGCTAGGAAAGCAGCTTAAAGGATAGGACACATCGTGGTGTTCGCTGCCTTGTTGTTCGACTAACTTTTGTTTGGACAGTAAAGTTCACATGGTGAAGGAGAGATAGGAGGTAGTGAGCAGGGGTTAAGAGGTAGTGAGCAGCAGGCGTTGGGAGGTAGTGAGCAGCAGGCGTTAGGAGGTAGTGAGCAGGCTTTAGGAGGTAGTGAGCAGGCGTTAGGAGGTAGTGAGCAGGCTTTAGGAGGTAGTGAGCAGGCGTTAGGAGGTAGTGAGCAGGCTTTAGGAGGTAGTGAGCAGGCTTTAGGAGGTAGTGAGCAGCAGGCATTAGGAGGTAGTGAGCAGGCATTGGGAGATAGTGAGCAGGCGTTAGGAGGTAGTGAGCAGGCGTTAGGATGTAGTGAGCAGGCGTTAGGAGGTAGTGAGCAGGCGTTAGGAGGTAGTGAGTAGGGGTTAGGAGGTAGTGAGCAGCAGGTGTTAGGAGGTAGTGAGCAGGTGTTAGGAGGTAGTGAGCAGGCTTTAGGAGGTAGTGAGCAGGCTTTAGGAGGTAGTGAGCAGCAGGCATTAGGAGGTAGTGAGCAGGCGTTAGGAGATAGTGAGCAGGTGTTAGGAGGTAGTGAGCAGGCGTTAGGAGATAGTGAGCAGGCGTTAGGAGGTAGTGAGCAGGGGTTAGGAGATAGTGAGCAGGCGTTAGGAGGTAGTGAGTAGGGGTTAGGAGGTAGTGAGCAGCAGGTGTTAGGAGGTAGTGAGCAGGCGTTAGGAGGTAGTGAGCAGGCTTTAGGAGGTAGTGAGCAGGCTTTAGGAGGTAGTGAGCAGCAGGCATTAGGAGGTAGTGAGCAGGTGTTAGGAGATAGTGAGCAGGTGTTAGGAGGTAGTGAGCAGGCGTTAGGAGATAGTGAGCAGGCGTTAGGAGGTAGTGAGCAGGCGTTAGGAGGTAGTGAGCAGGCGTTAGGAGGTAGTGAGCAGGCGTTAGGAGATAGTGAGCAGGCTTTAGGAGGTAGTGAGCAGGCTTTAGGAGGTAGTGAGCAGCAGGCATTAGGAGGTAGTGAGCAGGCGTTAGGAGATAGTGAGCAGGTGTTAGGAGGTAGTGAGCAGGCGTTAGGAGATAGTGAGCAGGCGTTAGGAGGTAGTGAGTAGGCGTTAGGAGGTAGTGAGCAGGCGTTAGGAGGTAGTGAGCAGGCATTAGGAGGTAGTGAGCAGGGGTTAGGAGGTAGTGAGCAGCAGGTGTTAGGAGGTAGTGAGCAGGCGTTAGGATGTAGTGAGCAGGCGTTAGGAGGTAGTGAGCAGGCGTTAGGAGGTAGTGAGTAGGGGTTAGGAGGTAGTGAGCAGCAGGTGTTAGGAGGTAGTGAGCAGGCGTTAGGAGGTAGTGAGCAGGCTTTAGGAGGTAGTGAGCAGGCTTTAGGAGGTAGTGAGCAGCAGGCATTAGGAGGTAGTGAGCAGGTGTTAGGAGATAGTGAGCAGGTGTTAGGAGGTAGTGAGCAGGCGTTAGGAGATAGTGAGCAGGCGTTAGGAGGTAGTGAGCAGGCGTTAGGAGGTAGTGAGCAGGCGTTAGGAGGTAGTGAGCAGGCGTTAGGAGATAGTGAGCAGGCTTTAGGAGGTAGTGAGCAGGCTTTAGGAGGTAGTGAGCAGCAGGCATTAGGAGGTAGTGAGCAGGCGTTAGGAGATAGTGAGCAGGTGTTAGGAGGTAGTGAGCAGGCGTTAGGAGATAGTGAGCAGGCGTTAGGAGGTAGTGAGTAGGCGTTAGGAGGTAGTGAGCAGGCGTTAGGAGGTAGTGAGCAGGCATTAGGAGGTAGTGAGCAGGGGTTAGGAGGTAGTGAGCAGCAGGTGTTAGGAGGTAGTGAGCAGGCGTTAGGAGGTAGTGAGCAGGCTTTAGGAGATAGTGAGTAGGCTTTAGGAGGTAGTGAGCAGCAGGCATTAGGAGGTAGTGAGTAGGCGTTAGGATATAGTGAGCAGGTGTTAGGAGGTAGTGAGCAGGCGTTAGGAGGTAGTGAGCAGGCGTTAGGAGGTAGTGAGCAGGCGTTAGGAGGTAGTGAGCAGGCGTTAGGAGATAGTGAGCAGGCTTTAGGAGGTAGTGAGCAGGCTTTAGGAGGTAGTGAGCAGCAGGCATTAGGAGGTAGTGAGCAGGCGTTAGGAGATAGTGAGCAGGTGTTAGGAGGTAGTGAGCAGGCGTTAGGAGATAGTGAGCAGGCGTTAGGAGGTAGTGAGTAGGCGTTAGGAGGTAGTGAGCAGGCGTTAGGAGGTAGTGAGCAGGCATTAGGAGGTAGTGAGCAGGGGTTAGGAGGTAGTGAGCAGCAGGTGTTAGGAGGTAGTGAGCAGGCGTTAGGAGGTAGTGAGCAGGCTTTAGGAGATAGTGAGTAGGCTTTAGGAGGTAGTGAGCAGCAGGCATTAGGAGGTAGTGAGTAGGCGTTAGGATATAGTGAGCAGGTGTTAGGAGGTAGTGAGCAGGCGTTAGGAGATAGTGAGCAGGCATTAGGAGGTAGTGAGCAGGCGTTAGGAGGTAGTGAGCAGACTTTAGGAGGTAGTGAGCAGGCTTTAGGAGGTAGTGAGCAGCAGGCATTAGGAGGTAGTGAGCAGGCGTTAGGAGATAGTGAGCAGGTGTTAGGAGGTAGTAAGCAGGCGTTAGGAGATAGTGAGCAGGCGTTAGGAGGTAGTGAGCAGGCGTTAGGAGGTAGTGAGCAGGCGTTAGGAGGTAGTGAGCAGGCGTTAGGAGGTAGTGAGCAGGGGTTAGGAGGTAGTGAGCAGCAGGTGTTAGGAGGTAGTGAGCAGGCGTTAGGAGGTAGTGAGCAGGCTTTAGGAGATAGTGAGTAGGCTTTAGGAGGTAGTGAGCAGCAGGCATTAGGAGGTAGTGAGCAGGCATTAGGAGATAGTGAGCAGGTGTTAGGAGGTAGTGAGAAGGCATTAGGAGATCGTGAGCAGGCATTAGGAGGTAGTGAGCAGGCGTTAGGAGGTAGTGAGCAGGCGTTAGGAGGTAGTGAGCAGGTGTTAGGAGGTAGTGAGCAGCAGGCATTAGGAGGTAGTGAGCTGGCGTTAGGAGGTAGTGAGCAGGCTTTAGGAGGTAGTGAGCAGGCTTTAGGAGGTAGTGAGCAGCAGGCATTAGGAGGTAGTGAGCAGGCGTTAGGAGATAGTGAGCAGGTGTTAGGAGGTAGTGAGCAGGCGTTAGGAGATAGTGAGCAGGCGTTAGGAGGTAGTGAGCAGGCGTTAGGAGGTAGTGAGCAGGCGTTAGGAGGTAGTGAGCAGGCGTTAGGAGGTAGTGAGCAGGCATTAGGAGGTAGTGAGCAGGCGTTAGGATGTAATGAGCAGGCGTTAGGAGATAGTGAGCAGGCGTTAGGAGGTAGTGAGTAGGCATTAGGAGGTAGTGAGCAGGTATTAGGAGGTAGTGAGCAGGCATTAGGAGGTAGTGAGCAGGCGTTAGGAGGTAGTGAGCAGGCGTTAGGAGGTAGTGATTAGGCGTTAGGAGGGAGGACAACTCTCTCACCTGGCTGGAGGCTCCGCCCCCTGCCGGGGTACCTGTGGATGTTGTAGTAAGTGTGGGGGGGTTTGGGGGGAATCCTGATGACATCAACACCCTCGGACACTGAAGCTGTCCTGTAACACAACGAGAAAACAACATAACACAACAACATAACGACTATACCACACAACAACACAACAACAACATAACAACAACATAACACAACAACATAACTACTATACCACACAACAACACAACAACATAACAACAACATAACACAACTACATAACTACTATACCACACAACAAGACAACATTCCACAACTACAAAACCACTATACCACACAACAACACAACACAAAAACACAACCACATAACAACAACATAACACAACAACATAACTACTATACCACACAACAACACAACACAAAAACACAACCACATAACAACAACATAACACAACAACATAACTACTATACCACACAACAACACAACACAAAAACACAACCACATAACAACAACATAACACAACAACATAACTACTATACCACACAACAACACAACAACATAACACAACTACATAACTACTATACCACACAACAACACAACACAACAACATAACAACAACATTACACAACTACACAACCAATATACCACACAACAACACAACAACATAACATAACAACATAACTACTATACCACACAACAAGACAACATTCCACAACTACAAAACTACTATACCACACAACAAGACAACAACATAACTCAACAACATAACAACAATTACACAACTTCTATACCACACAACAACATAACTCAACAACATAACAACAACTACACAACTACCATACCACACTAGATAACAGCTACACAACAACTACAGAACAACAACAAGAAAACAACTAGACAACAGCTAGACACACAACTAGACAACAGCTAGACAACCACTTGGCAACAACTAGGCAACAACTAGACAACAACCAGACAACAAGACAACAACCAAACAACAACAAGACAACAACTAGACAACAGTTGCACAACAACTAGACAACACCCACACAACAAGACAACAACTAGACAACAACTAGACAACAGTAGGTACCCTGAGGCCTCCGGGCCAGAGGAGGTCTGGAGGGAGGTGCTTGAGGAGGTCTGGAGGGAGGTGCTTGAGGAGGTCTGGAGGGAGGTGCTGGAGGAGGTCTGGAAGGAGGTGCTAGAGGAGGTCTGGAAGGAGGTGCTAGAGGAGGTCTGGAGGGAGGTGCTAGAGGAGGTCTGGAGGGAGGTGCTAGGGGAGGCCTGGTCCTGCAGAGCTTTGATCCAGGTCCTCTGGACGTCTGGACTGGAGGCTGACAGGAGGTACTGACTACCATCTACCAATCTGTAGATAGAGATGACATATTACACATTACTTTATACAGTATGGATACATATCATGTTACTATTACAAATTACTTTATACAGTACAGATACATATCATATTACTATTACATATTACACATTACTTTATACAGTATGGATACATGTCATATTACGGTACTATTCCATAATACTTTATACCCTACATATACTGTATACAATTACATATTACTTTAAAGAGGAAACATATACCTTATACTATGATATATTACATATACTGTATACTTTGACATATTACATATGACTTTTTATACAGTATTGATACATGTCATATCCCTATTACTTAGTACATATTACTCTAGAGTTGTCCTACATGAGTTTGAAGGTGTTCTGCTTCCTGCGGTAGTAAGGGTTGTCTTTACACACTGAACCGCCCACAAGGATGGAGGGCCACCTAGAGGACTCCTGGGGTAGTACACACACACACACACACACACACACACACACACACACACACACACACACACACACACACACACACACACACACACACACACACACACACACACACACACACACACACACACACACACACACACACACAGCTCCTTGTGAAAGACACCAAACATCTCAACCCCTCACACTGCAGTGTTAGTGCCTTGCTCTACCTACTGATCTACACAGGGAATAGAACCCCTAACCCTGCAGTGTTAGTGCCTTGCTCTGAGCCTCCTACCTCCAGGGCAGCATGTTTGTCTTTATAAAGGTTGAGAGTTTCTCCCGTCAAGGTAGCGAACACCATCTCCCAGTGGTCCAGACCCTGCAGACCAGGAACCAGTCAAATAAACGGTGTATATACTTGGTTTACATACTGTGTGTATACCTGGTTTACATACTGTGTGTATACCTGGTTTACATACTGTGTGTATACCTGGTTTACATACTGTGTGTATACCTGGTTTACATACTGTGTGTATACCTGGTTTACATACTGTGTGTATACCTGGTTTACATACTGTGTGTATACCTGGTTTACATACTGTGTGTATACCTGGTTTACATACTGTGTGTATACCTGGTTTACATACTGTGTGTATACCTGGTTTATTTACAGTGTGTATACCTGGTTTATATACAGTGTGTATACCTGGTTTACATACTGTGTGTATACCTGGTTTACATACTGTGTGTATACCTGGTTTACATACTGTGTGTATACCTGGTTTACATACTGTGTGTATACCTGGTTTACATACTGTGTGTATACCTGGTTTACATACTGTGTGTATACCTTGTTTACATACTGTGTGTATACCTGGTTTATTTACAGTGTGTATACCTGGTTTACATACAGTGTGTATACCTGGTTTACATACTGTGTATATACCTGGTTTACATACTGTGTGTATACCTGGTTTACATACTGTGTATAGACCTGGTTTACATACTGTGTGTATACCTGGTTTACATACTGTGTATAGACCTGGTTTACATACTGTGTGTATACCTGGTTTACATACTGTGTATAGACCTGGTTTACATACTGTGTGTATACCTGGTTTACATACTGTGTATAGACCTGGTTTACATACTGTGTGTATACCTTGTTTACATACTGTGTGTATACCTGGTTTATATACAGTGTGTATACATGGTTTACATACTGTGTGTATACCTGCTTTATACACAATGTGTATACCTGGTCTAAATACCTGGTTTATAAAGTGTGTATACCTGGTTTATATACTTGGTTAATATACTGTGTGAATACCTGGTTTATAGACCTGGTTCAAATACTGTGTGTATACCTTGTTTATATACTGTGTGTATATATCCTGTGTATATACCTGGGTTATAGTATATCTAGTTATTACACACCTTACTTCCTGTCTGCTTGACTTTGATCTCCAAAATTCCCTCCATTTCGACAGGAAGCTTCATCTTTTCGAATGCACACACAGAATGGACCAATCAGAATGCAGTAAAGATGGAGGAACTTGCTCTATGACACTTTAGCATGCTACCTTAGTTAGCTCTTTAATACATTAGCATGCTACCTTAGCTAGCTCTATGATACATTAGCAGGCTACCTTAGCTAGCTCTATGATATATTAGCATGCTGCCTTTGCTAGCTCCACGATACATTAGCATGCTATCTTAGCTTTCTCTATGATGCATTAGCATGCTAGATTATTTAGCTCTATGGTACATTAGCATGTTAGCTTAGCTAGATATATGATACATTAGCATGCTAGCTAAGCCAGCTCTATGATCCTTTACACTTCTATATTGAATTAGATTGACAGGTCCTACTTCAGATGGTGGTGGATTCTGATTGGCCAGCTCCTCTGACTTCCTCTGGGGCGAGGGGAGAGGGGTGGAGGCGGGGCTGTCGTCATGGATACCAGTGGGTGTGGTTTCGTCCACAGTGGGCAGAGCTGGAGAATCAGGAAGCTCAGGCTCTTCCCTCATTGGTGCTTCACACAACAGTACTGTTTCCTCTTCTGTTTTTGGACAAGATCGTGATTCAGGCCGAGTAAGTCCGACTGCAATTGGCGGAGGAGGCGGATTGGTAGAAAGAACAAGCTCTCTGATTGGTTGATCTGAGGCAATTGACTTGTTGGACTCTTGTAATTGGCTAGGAGGAGGTGCAGATGTCCTCTCTCTTAAGGTGACTCTGGGCTTAGAAGCTATGGGAGGTTTAGGTTTCTCGAGAAGCAGACCAGAGGAGGTGGGAGGTGAGGGAGGCAGACCGGGAGGAGGACCCGGGTAGGAGGAGGTGAGGGAGAGAGATGGGGTTCGAGGAGGACAGAAGGAGACTGGGGGTGAGGGAGGTGGGGAGGGAAGAGGTGGGGAGGGAAGAGGAGCAGGTGAGGGAAGAGGAGCAGGGTAGGAGGAGGTAAGAGAGGGAGGTGGGGTTCTAGAAGGACAGAAGGAGACTGGGGGTGAGGTAGGTGGGGAGGGAAGAGGAGCAGGGTAGGAGGAGATGGGGGAGGAAGGAGGGGTACGAGGAGGACAAGAGGAGGTGTGTAAAACTGGGGGTGAGGGAGGTGGGGAGGGAGGAGGAGCAGGGGAGGGAGAGGGGGAGGGAGGTCTGGAATGAGGAGATGGGGGGTAGGAGGAGGTGCGTGCCCAGGAGGAGCGAGACCTCTGAAAGGAGGTGGTCTCTTCTTCCTCCACCTCCTTCTCCCATCGCCCTCCTCGCACCTCCCTGCTCCTGCTGATAACCCCGGGAGCAAGACTGGTAGTTAGACCAGAGAAGCTCCTGACCTGTCTGTCTGCTCCACCAGTCTGTCTTTCTGCCCTATATGTCTGTCTATCTGTCGGTCTATCTGCCTGTCTATCTGTTCCATCTGTCTGTCTATCTGCCTGTCTATATGCCTGTATATCTGCTCCACCTGCCAAACTATCTGCTCTACCTGTCTGTCTATCTGCTCCACCTGTCTGTCTATCTGCCTGTCTACCTGCTCCATCTGTCTGTCTATCTGCTCCACCTGTCTGTCTATCTCCTCCACCTGTCTGTCTATCTGCCTGTCTATATGCCTGTCTATCTGCTCCAGCTGTCTGTCTATGTGCTTCACCTGTCTGTCTATCTGCCTGTCTACCTGCTCCATCTGTCTGTCTATCTGCTCCACCTGTCTGTCTATCTTCATGTCTATATGCCTGTCTATCTGCTCTTTCTGTCTGCTTGTTATTCCTGAAGGAGGAGGTTCGACTGCTGCCCCTGGAGAAGTAGGAGGAGGAGTTGCCCCGGGGCGTCTTGGGGTCCGAGGTTCTCCTCTTGAGGGAGGAGACGCGGGCCGGCGGCTTCCTCTCTTCATCTCTTCCTCCATGATGGTTACCGTGGTTACCCAGCCTCCTCTCCCTCTGGAAGGATGAGGGACAACACACGTTGTTACATAACATCACAAAACCAGCTCCTACCTGGAAGGGGGTGTGGTCGCTCCTGCTACCGCGATGGATGGAGGGGGTGTGGTCTCCTACCTGGGAGGGTGTGTGGTCTTTCACTTGGGAGGGGGTGTGGTCTCTAACCTGGGAGGGGTCTGGGGGTGTGGTCTCCTACCTGGGAGGAGGTGTGGTCTCCTACCTGGGAGAGGGTGTGGTCTTTCACTTGGGAGGGGGTGTGGTCTCCTACCTGGGAGAGGGGGTGTGGTCTCCTACCTGGGAGGAGGTGTGGTCTCCTACCTGGGAGAGGGGGTGTGGTCTCCTACCTGGGAGGAGGTGTGGTCTCCTACCTGGGTGAGGGGGCGTGGTCTCCTACCTGGGAGGGGGTCTTCAGGGAGGAGAAGCGGTCTTGTTGGGTCAGGATCAGGACCTCCAGGTCCTCCTGGTTCTTTAGCAGCTCAGCGACATCAGAGACAGAGTCCTGAGGAGGAGGAGGAGGAGGAGAAGAGGAGGAGAAGAGAGGTGAGGAGAAGGGAGCAAGAGGTGAGGAGAAGGGAGAGGGGGAGAAAGGTAAGGGGGAGGGTGTGTGTTTGTCTGTAAGTACCCCGTACTCCTCGGAGGTGAGTGTGTGTTGGTAAGAGGAGAGCCAGAGGTCCGCCTGCTCCACCTCCCTCTGCAGGAGCAGCAGCCCCATCAGCTCCTCCTGCTCCTGCCTGGTCTCCTCCCAGAGAAGGAGAAGCTCCGCCTCCGCCTCCTCAAGCTCCCTGCCACGCTCCTCCACCTGCCAAGCAGCCAATCAGAACATACGCTCAGCTCTCTCAAATTATGACTGGTAACAGTTACAGCCAATCAAATGATTCCATCCAAGCTCCCAATATATACTTTAAATAACTATATAGCTATAATTCATATTTCATATTCTTTCTAGTCACATTGTTGTCTAATGTCATTTTATAATAGTTATTATATATGTTATACCATAAGAATATTTGTCTTATAATTACCTTAGAATATCTCTTTATTAAATATAGTTCAAATACAGTTCAATCTTATAATATGTTATATCATATAATATGTTATATGTTATAATATAGTTCAAAGTTCTAGTTCTAATAAAGATCTAATCATATGTTATAACATGTAATAATATCTTAGAATATGTTATATTATAGTTCATAGTTCAATTGTATAATATGTTATAATATGTTATATGTTATCATATCTTGTTTTTCAACCTCCTCAGACATGAAGTTGCCCTGCTCCAGCAGGCTCCTCCCACTCTCCTTCATGGCCTGTGATTGGCCGAGCTGCCGGTCAATCTGGACGCGGTACTCCTCATGCTTTCTGATCAGCTGCTCCAGGTCAGCTCCTGCCCCCCTAAGCCCCTCCCCTTGGACCAGTGACATCATCTCCTGCAGCCACGCCCTGAAACACACGCGTACCCTTTAAAATGAACACTGGCTTAGAAGACCTTTATAGGAGATTCAGGGAAGGATTGAGGACACATCCGGCTGTGTCCTCAATCCTTTTCTCATTCCCTACTCCCTCTCTAGTAGTTCAATGTAGAGGACTATATAGCGAACTCCTTCCCTCATTCCCTACTCCCTCTCTAGTAGTTCAATGTAGAGGACTATATAGTGAACTCCATCCCTCATTCCCTACTCCCTCTCTAGTAGTTCAATGTAGAGGACTATGTATATAGTGAAATCCTTCCATCATTCCCTACTCCCTACTCCCTCTCTAGTAGTTCGATATATAGAGGACTATGTAGTAAAGTCCTGAGGCTGGAGTGGGCGGGGCTATCCCCCTGGTGCTGCGTTGTGATTGGCCTACATGAGGTGTTTCCATTGGCTGAGGTATCTGTGAGCACCGTCCGCCTCCGTTAGCCTCACGCGGCGTCTGGAGGTCCGGTCCTGGAGGAGGCTCCACAGGGCCTCCACCTCCTCCAACCTCCCCAGCAGAGGAGCTCTGCTCCTGGGAAGCCGGTTAGCCAGGGCCCTGCTGTCCTCCCTGGAGGTGAGCACCTCCTCCCCAAGCAGCTGCACCTCACTCTACACACACACACACACACATACACACGCACACACACGCGCACACACACATGGTGCTAGGTACTACATGCTAGGTGCTACATGCTAGGTGCTACATGCTAAACGCTAGGTGTTCATGCTAGCTTCTAAATGCTAGTTTCTACATGCTAGGCACTACATGCTAGAAGATAGGCGCAAATGCTACATGCTAGGTGCTATGTGCTAGATGCTAGGTGTTGACGCTACCTCCAGGGCATCCTGCTGGCGGAGCATCGTCTGCAGGGCCAGGAGGTCCTGGGTGGGCTCCTCTGACTGCAGTACCGCCATCTTCTCCCCCAGACGGCTCTTGAGCTCCTCCACGTCCACGCCGAGCTGGTGCACCTCTCTGGCCTCCTGTAGGGCCTACACACACACGCGCGCGCACACGCACGCACGCACGCACGCACGCACGCACGCACGCACGCACGCACGCACGCACGCACGCACGCACGCACACACGCACACACACACACACACACACACACACACACACACACTAGATATAGACATCAACAGGAGAGCTAACCCATCAGAGGTCATGTTAGCACTGCTGGTCTCCTACCTGCCCCCTGGTTCTAATGGCCTCCTTGAGATCCTCCCAGAGGTCGGCAAGCTCCGCCTCCTTCTCCCGGGATCCACCGGGTCCCTTCAGGTCCCCCCGGGATGGACTGGGTCCCCTCAGGGCCCCCCGGGCTGGACCGGGTCCCCTCAGGTCCCCCCGGGCTGGACCGGGTCCCTTCAGGTCCTCCTGGTGGCGATTGAGCTGCAGGACTGAAGTGAGACGGTTCTGACCCAGTAGAGAAACCTCAGACACCAGCAGAGCCAGCTTCTCCTCCAGCACCTGGGGACAAAAAGTACTATATAATATATACTATATACATAGTACTATAGTACTATATTCGCTTTATACAGTCCTATATATACTTTATTCACACAGTACTACAGTACAATACATACTATATATACACAGCACTACAGTACAATAAACACTAAAGACACAGTATTACAGTACAATATTATAAACAGTACTATATACAGTCCTATATATAGTATAATATATAGTACTATATACCGTTTAATATATACTTTATACAGTCCTATATATATAGTACTATATACATTACTATTTATAGTACTATATACAGTACTGTTTACAGTACAATATATTCTATACTGTATATACTTTATTTACCTCCACAGTCTCAAGATCTTGTCCACAGTCCTGGGTCTCTGCCAGGGCCTTCTTGGAGGTCAGCCATGTTTGTAGTTCTTTAGCCTCTCTCTCAAACACGTGGGCGCGTAGCCGCCGCTGTAGCATGCCACGGCGCGCCGCCGACTGCCGGACCAGAGCCTCGTAGCTCTCCTGGACCCGGGGCAGGGCCTCAGACACCAGGGGGCTGGTGGGGGGAGAGGGGTGGAAGTACCACATGCTTGAGGTTAGGTGCTACATTCTAGAAGCTAGGTGCTTGAAGATAGGAACGACATGCTAGAGGTTAGATGCTACAAGCTAAGCGTTAGGTGCTACATGCTCAATTCTGACCCTACATGCTAGAAGGTAGGTTATACATGCTAAATTATAGGCCCTACATGCTAGAGGCTATGTGCTACATGCTAGGAGCTAGGAGCTACATGCTAGAAGCTAGGTTTTACATGCTAGAAGCTAGACAATAGGAGCTATATGCTAGATGCTACACACTAGATGTTAGGTGCTCTACATGCTAGAAGCTAGGTGCTACATGCTAGAAGCTAGGTGCTACAAGTTAGGCAATATATGCTAGAAGCTGGACTAGCTGCTACATGGTACACCGTGGCGGCGGTAGCGGTAGCGGAGGCTGTCTACCTGTTGGGGTGTCCCAGGACCAGCAGGGGCTCCCCAGCCTCCTGCAGCCTCTGCAGCCGGCCCCCCTGGGCCTCCAGGTCCAAGGTATCCAGCCTCCGCAGCAGAGCCTCCGTCACCTCCTCGGTACGACCGACCTCCTCAGTGTCCAGGAGCCCAGCCTGCTCCTCCAGCCACCACTCAAGCTCCGACACCTGGACATTAGTTCTTATTATATATTTATATATATATGAGAGAGACTTGTATCGTTTTTACATACCTGTATGATAGCCATGTACATTTTAATAGTTTAACTGTACCTACCGTATATCTATTAATCTTTAACTGTTGATATAACTACATATCCCTGCCCACTACCTGCTGCATATATATTTATATATATTTATCTTGTTTATATAATTGCATACCCCTGCTCACTACCTGTTGAATACTTGCATACTTACCTGTGTATTTGTAAATACCTATAATTCTGCACATATCTCATACATACAGTTCTTTTACACCTGTTTTTATACCTAGTAGACTGTCTTTACATCTTATTTAACCTCTGTACAATATATATTACCGTGCACTTTACTGCAACATTTGCACTCTGGTTGGAGGCCAATTCTCTTCGCTGTACTGTACTTAATAATACATTTGAATCTAATCTAATCTAATACACACCACTCCATCTCTGAGACCTGAATATATTCATATATATATTGTCTATTAGAGTATCATATATCCTGTATATATTGTAACATTACAGATGTATAGTACTATATATGAACACTATAGAGTATCACATTGTATATCATAGGAAACACCAGCCTAGCTCTGATAACTGGAGATATACACATCCACACACAGACAGAGAGAGAGACAGAGAGAGAGACAGAGACAGAGAGAGAGAGAGAGAGAGAGAGAGACAGAGAGACAGAGAGAGAGAGAGAGAGAGAGAGAGAGAGAGAGAGAGAGAGAGAGAGAGAGAGAGAGAGAGAGACAGAGAGACAGAGAGAGAGAGAGAGACAGAGAGAGAGAGAGAGACAGAGAGAGAGAGACAGAGAGACAGAGAGACATAGAGAGAGAGAGAGAGAGAGAGAGAGGGTCATAGGAATCAGCACCTCAGACAGGAAGTGGTGGATGCGGAGACCTTCCTGCAGGAGGCCACTCCTCCTCAGCCCCTCCCTTCTCAGATCTTCGCTTGCCCGCTGCAGCTCGCCCACTCGCTCCGTGATGTCACGGGACGCAAAGTGACGACCTCTGACCTGTGTAGAGAGAGGTCAGGGAGGAAGAGGAGGATGTGATGAAGATGATGACGATGAGGAGGTGATGGAGAGGATCATCCTCGACATCCCGACTGAGACATGACCCGATTGGCTCCTTACCAGGCTCTGGCCCGCCTCCTGGACGGCCTGGACCAATGGGGTACGGCTTGATATTTCCTGCATTAAAATCTGAAAACACACAAACATGTCAGACAGACAGATAGAGAGACAGACAGACAGGTCAAGTCAAGTCAAGTCAAGTCAAGTCAAGTTTATTGTCACTTCACAGTATAAAGCAGTGGTGTGAAAATCTTATGTGCAATACCCGACGACAGACAGCAGTTAAAAAAATAAGATAAAAATAGATAAAATAGAATAAAAATAGAATAGAATAAAGTTAAAAAATATAAATAAAATGCAATTTATAAAATGCAATATATCGGCACAGAAAAAGAGTGTATATATAAATCAATGTAATAAAATATACATTGTTATATGCTATACGCCCTTGTTCAGCAGCCTGATGGCCTGACTGTGGAAGCTATCTCTGAGTCTATTTGTACGGCACTTGATACTGCGGTATCGCCTGCCTGGCGGTAAAAGTGAGTACAGTTTGTGGCTGGGGTGGGCATTGTCTTTTATGGTGACAGAAAGGCAGGCAGGCAGACAGACAGGCAGGTACCTGGTGTTTCTTAATCAGTTGCTGTGTGCTGCTCAGTGTGTTTCCACAGTCTGTGCTGCTATTGGCTGCCAGCCGCTCATTCATCCAGGTTAGCTCCTCCTCCTCGTCGCGGTAGAAGTGGAACAGCAGCTGCCACAGCTCCAGGGTCTCCCTGCGATGCAGCAGGGGCTTCGCCAGCCCGTTGTACCTGCAAGAGGTACACCAGGTGACCTACCTGATGATAGTCTGGTTCATCATAGTGATCTACCTGATGATAGTCTAGGTCAGTGGTTTTCAATCACTGTGGCACACTAGTGTGCCGTGAGAGATCGTCAGGTGTGCCGTGGGAAATTATCCAACTTCAACAATTAGTCCAAAAAAATCTTATTTAGTTACTGCAAATAATTTTCCATGGTTGTGCGTCTGTGCCTGCAATGTAGTGACTGGCGAGGTAATTAAATACTCTTCCATGTGTACTGACCTGCCCAGTGGGTGGCAGTAGCGCAATAATGACCTTGTTAATTTAAGACAATAGAATTAGTGATGCGCACGAGAGGTGTTGGTGACAAGACGTACAGCGATGGATTAATATTTGAAAAGGAAAAATGGAGACTCTGAACTGGGCCCTGGACAAAATTGTAACCCAGATGAAGAGAGTAATATGAGTGGTGGTCAAAAGAAAGCAAAAACGGTGAGCTCAAGAAAATAGCGAAAGATATCTTCCGTTTGGATTTACTTTCACCGGGGATCCTGATGCACCGACTCCATTATGCTCGGTGTGTGGGGAAAAGCTCAACAACAGTGTCAGGGTCCCACGCTTAAACGCCATCTCCTAACGAAACACCCGTCACTTCAAAGCAAGAAAACCGACTATGTTCCACGGAGGAACAGGCAACTTTTATGAGAAAAACTACAACGGTGTCTGCGAGAGCTCTCAAAGCTAGCTACTCAGTAGTTGAACTCGTAGCCAAATCAAAAAAGCGACACACTGTGGCAGAGACATTAAAACTACCGGCCTGCAAAGCCATTGTAAAGGAGATGCTCAGCCCTGACGCGGTTAAAGAAGTAGCCAAAGTCCCTCGCTCAGATAACACAATTGCCAGACTTATTGATGTCTGCAGACATCGAAAAGATTGTTTTGGAGAAGATACGCGTTAGTGGGAAATTTGCATTGCAACTTGATGATTCTACGGACATTAGTGGACATGCTCAACTACTGGCCAATGTGTGTTTGATGGATGGAGACGCCATCAGAGAAAACTTCCTATTTTGCAAGGCAATGCCAGGAAAAACCACAGGAGAGGAAATTGTTGATGTCACATCTGAATATCTTGAACAAGGAGGACTTCAGAGTGTCTGCCCTGATGGAGCAGCAGCCATGGTCGGGCTACCAAAGGCTTGGTTAGCAGAGTGAAAGAGAGACAACCAGAGGTTATTGTTATGCATTGTTTTTTACACCGCAAGACGCTTGTTGCCAAGACCTTACCAGCAGACCTAGCTCATGTTTGTCGTGGGCATGGTCAACTTTCCGCATATTTGCATCTTTATGTGAGGGAATGGGAGTGGAGCATAAAGCCTCATAGCTCCATACGGAGGTCTGATGGTTGTCGCGCGGCAAAGTGCTGGCCCGTGTGTCTGAGCTGCGGGAGCAACTAAAAGTGTTTTTCCCTGATGAAAAGTGTGATTACGCAAAGCTGCTTGCAAGTGATGAGTGGTGTGCAAGGCTGGCCTACATGGCATATATTTTTCAGCATCTGAATGAACTGAACACACAAATGCAAGGCCAAAATGAAAACCTGCTCACTAGCACAGATCAAATAAATGGATTCCGTTCAAAGGTGTGCCTCTGGCAACAACATCTGGAAAGTGCCAACCTTGATATGTTCCCACTCACACAGAAATGGCAGGGAAATCAACACTGCTGTACTGTGTGAGATAATAGGTAAACATTTGAAAATTCTTGGGGATAAGTTGTCATTCTATGACCTCCACCGAATCCCTTGACTGGGTTAGGGATCCATATAGCTCAGCAGCAGTTTTCGGCTGAGACAAGGCGTGGTTTAAAGCTAAGCTTGGCTGATCGATCTTTGGACAGTTTTTGGTTGACTCAACATTCAACATTGCTCCCATTTTACACAACATATATACTGTATGTGAGCTGAGCTTTCCAAGCATGACTATGCTATATGAGCATGCTATAAAAACTAAAAACAGAGAGAGACTGAGAGCTGTTGAGGAAGTGCTTTGTGTGTGCCTTTCTTCAGCTCCTGCCAGGATATCAGCTTTGTGTTCATTTAAACAGTCCCAGGTTTCATACTGAGTGAGTAAATTGAGAGACTATTGACTAATTGTCATTGTAAATGTGTCATTTTGTAAAACGTTTGGTTGGTGGTGTGTCTCAGGATTTTTTTTTACGTAAAAAATGTGCCTTGGCTCAGAAAAGGTTGAAAAACACTGGTCTAGGTCGTCATGGTGACCTACCTGATGATAGTCTGGTTGTCATGGTGACCTACCTGATGAAAGTTTGGTCGTCATAGTGACCTACCTGATGATAGTGTGGGTCGTCATGGTGACCTACCTGATGATAGTCTGGGTCGCCATGATGACCTACCTGATGGGTCGTCATGGTGACCTACCTGATGATAGTCTGGTCGTCATGGTGAACTACCTGATGATAGTCTGGTCATCAGGGTGAACTACCTGATGATAGTCTGGTCGTCATGGTGAACTACCTGATGATAGTCTGGTCGTCATGGTGAACTACCTGATGATAGTCTGGTCGTCATGGTGAACTACCTGATGATAGTCTGGTCATCAGGGTGAACTACCTGATGATAGTCTGGTCATCAGGGTGAACTACCTGATGATAGTCTGGTCGTCATGGTGAACTACCTGATGATAGTCTGGTCGTCATGGTGAACTACCTGATGATAGTCTGGTCGTCATGGTGAACTACCTGATGATAGTCTGGTCGTCATGGTGAACTACCTGATGATAGTCTGGTCGTCAGGGTGACTTACCTGACGATAGTCTGGGTGGTCTGGTCCTGAATGTCTTGGTTTCCCTCCGACACTAAAGTCCTGGCCGTGTCCATAATAGTCTGGAGACAAAACATTAATAATATGAATATAATGAAATATATATATCTAATACTAATAGAATATTGATATAATATTGATAATATCAAGTTCATTCATCGTAGCTTAGACCTGAGATAACAAAAAGAGATCCTAGGAAGATGAGTCGAAGTTCAGACCATAGGTGATTCAGAGCGTCTGTCCGAGTCTGACCTGAATCCTGTCGCGATATTGGTCCACCTCCTCCTCCAATCCCTGCAGAGCTTTCAACAGCCTATTAACCGACGGCAGGTCGGTTCCACAGTCCTGGTTGGTCAGCTCCCTCTCTACAGACCCCGCCCACTCATCGATGTCATCCAATGAGCGCTGGAATTGAAGTGCCTGGAAAATAGTTTGAAAAGAGTATGTTTGTGTGTATCTGTGTGTGTGTGTGTGTATCTGTGTTTGTGTGTGTGTATGTGTGTGTGTATCTGTGTGTGTGTGTGTGTACCTGGTGGGCCTGCTGCAGCCTGCAGTTCTTCTCCTGGCCACTAGAGAGTAGAGTCTCCCATCCGTCACGAAGCTCGGAGAGACGACAGCTGACCTTCCTGTTGACCTCTGGAGTACAGGAAACCAGCCCCTCCCCCTCCTTACACACACACACACACACACACCTATTGTCAAGACTGCTTACGCTGTGTTGGTTTGCATACCCTGTGCTGGTATGGTTAATGTTATATAAAGTTGTGTTTGTATACCTGGATCATGGCATCTACTCTGCTCTGATTGGCCAGGACGTCAGCCTGGAAGCTCTGGTGCTTGAAAAGTTTGGACTGCAGGTTGGTCCGGTCTGACCAGCTGACCTCCATCGCCACCACCCTCCTCTCAGTGAGCCACACACACACCTGACACACACACACACACACACACACACACACACACACACACACACACACACACACACATTACGTAATTTAGCAGACACTTTTGTCCAAAGCGACAAAAACAGCGATAAATAGTAGTTTAGAGAACATCTCATCACCAGAAGTCAAAACACACACACACACACACACACAAATATAAAAACTCACACGTTTGATTAACAACACTACTGGACTAGAGTGTAGTACAATACAGTAGACTACAGTACAGTTGACTACAGTACAATACAGTACAATAGACTACAGTACAATACAGTAGACTACAGTACAATAGACTACAGTACAGTAGACTACAATACAGTAGACTACAGTACAATAGACTACAGTACAATACAGTACAGTAGAGTGTAGTACAGTACAGTAGACTACAGTAGAGTAGACTATAGTACAGTAAAGTATGGTAAAGTACAGTACAGTAGAATACAGTACAGTACAGTACAGTACAGTACAGTACAGTACAGTACAGTAGATTACCTGGAGGCTGCTGGACAGGAAGTGTTGTATCTGTAGGTGATGCTCCAGGTTGGTTCTGTGAGTCTGACTCTGTTCCACCAGTCTGGTGGTTCTACAGGAAGAACCAAAAACGTTACATAACATACCGCTGTCTGTTACTAGGGCTTTGATCGTGTTACCTGGTTGCTAGGGCTTTGATTTATTGTGTTTAGCCTGTTGCTAAAGCTTTGATCCTGATGGGGTTACCTGGTTGCTAGGGCTTTGATCTTGTTCTGTGTTTACCTGGTTGCTAGGGCTTTGATCTTGTTCTGTGTTTACTTGGTTGCTAGGGCTTTGATCTTGATATGTGTTTACCTGGTTGCTAGGGCTTTGATCTTGATCTGTGTTTACCTGGTTGCTATGGTTTTGATCTTGTTCTGTGTTTACCTGGTTGCTAGGGCTTTGATCTTGGTGCTGATGTTGGAGCAGTCGTAGTGGTTCTGCCGGACCATCTGCTGGCCGAGCTTCTGCACCTCCTCCAGGTGTTCCAGGTGCTCCAGCTGGACCTCCAGCTGAGAGTGTCTCCTGAGCAGGTCCTCCACCTCCACCACGGAGCTCTGATGGAGGCATGTTAAAGGGCCCCTGTGTTACTACCAGCTGGGATGCTGATCAGCCGTTACAAGCCATGTCAAAATCTAGCCTCTAGTGACATCACAAGTGGGAGTGTCCCCAGATTTATGCTGAATAGATAAGCCTACCAGTTGGTACAGTCCACTGGTAGGCTGATAATTGATCTAGTGGACACTCCCACATCTGATGTCAGGAACACAGACACAACCACAGCCCCTGTTCTACCTACCCCCCAGATGGTTAGTTCTATCAGGTGTTAGTGCTACCATCTGTAAGTCCTACCTGGTGTTAGTCCTACCAGGTGTAAGTCCTACTTACCCCCAGGTTGTGGAGAGTTAGGGAGGTCTCCTTGGAGCTGATCCAGGCGTCGCTCTGCTCCAGGAGGACCAGGAAATCCTGTGAGATGGAGACGGTAACCACGATAACCCATCACACAAACCAACCAGTTGTAGCTATCACCTCAGACCAGTAATAATGACCACCTCAGACCAGTAGTAACCACCACCTCAGACCAGTAGTAACTACCACCTTAGACCAGTAGTAACTACCACCTCAGACCAGTAGTAACTACCACCTTAGACCAGTAGTAACTACCACCTCAGACCAGTAGTAACCACCACCTCAGACCAGTAGTAACTACCACCTCAGACCAGTAGTAACTACCACCTCAGACCAGTAGTAACTACCACCTCAGACCAGTAGTAACTACCACCTCAGACCAGTAGTAACTACCACCTCAGACCAGTAGTTACCACCACCTCAGACCAGTAGTAACCACCAGCACCAGGAGGTCCAGTACCTGTAGGTCCTGGGCCTGGTGCAGCAGGGCGCTGCGGTCCCCCCAGGCGGTGTGCAGGGTCTTCTGGGCGTCCTGCAGCTGCTCCACAGCCTTCTGGATCTCCTCTGAGGAGCCGTGACCGGACCGAACCAGACCCAGACCGAAGTCCCGGACCGATGCCACCCGGTCCTCACGGGCCTCCATCTCAGCCTACACACACACACACACACACACACACACACACACACACACACACACACACATACACATACACATACACACACACACACACACACACACACACACACACACACACACACATACACATACACAGTATGGTGTTCACACACACACACACAGATTGTGTTAATATTGTGTGGTGGGGGTTAGTGTTAGTGGTGGGGGTTAGTGTTAGTATTGTGTGGTGGGGGTTAGTGTTAGTATTGTGTGGTGGGGGTTAGTGTTTGTGTTAATGGTGGGGGTTAGTGATTGTATTTTGTGGTGGGGGTTAGTGTTAGTGGTGGGGGTTAGTGTTAGTATTGTGTGGTGGGGGTTAGTGTTTGTGTTAATGGTGGGGGTTAGTGATTGTATTTTGTGGTGGGGGTTAGTGTTAGTGGTGGGGGTTAGTGTTAGTATTTTGTGGTGGGGGTTAGTGTTAGTGGTGGGGGTTAGTGTTAGTATTGTGTGGTGGGGGTTAGTGTTAGTGGTGGGGGTTAGTGTTAGTATTGTGTGGTGGGGGTTAGTGTTAGTGGTGGGGGTTAGTGTTAGTATTGTGTGGTGGGGGTTAGTGTTAGTGGTGGGGGTTAGTGTTAGTATTGTGTGGTGGGGGTTAGTGTTAGTGGTGGGGGTTAGTGTTAGTATTGTGTGGTGGGGGTTAGTGTTAGTGGTGGGGGTTAGTGTTAGTATTGTGTGGTGGCGGTTAGTGATAGTATATTGTGGTGGGGGTTAGTGTTAGTATTATGTGGTGGGGGTTGGTGTTAGTAATGTGTGATGGGGTTTAGTGATCGTATGTTGTGGTGGGGGTTAGTGTTTGTGTTAATAGGGGGGTTAGTGATTGTATTGTGTGGCGGGGGTTAGTATTAGTGGTTGGGGTTAGTGTTAGTGTTAGTTGTGGGGGTTAGTTATAGTTTTGTATGGTGGGGGTTAGTGTTTATGTTAGTGGTGGGGGTTAGTGATAGTATTGTGTGGTGGGGGTTAGTGTTAGTGTTAGTGGTGGGGTTACTGTTAGTGGTGGGGGTTAGTGTTAGTGTAAGTGGTGGAGGTTAGTGTAAGTGTTATTGGTGGGGGTTAGTGTTAGTGTAAGTGGTGGAGGTTAGTGTAAGTGTTAGTGGTGGGGGTTAGTGTTAGTGGATGTGGTGGAGGTTAGTGGAAGTGTTAGTGGTGGGGGTTAGTGTTAGTGTAAGTGGTGGAGGTTAGTGTAAGTGTTATTGGTGGGGGTTAGTGTTAGTGTAAGTGGTGGAGGTTAGTGTAAGTGTTAGTGGTGGGGGTTAGTGTTAGTGGATGTGGTGGAGGTTAGTGGAAGTGTTAGTGGTGGGGGTTAGTGTTAGTGTAAGTGGTGGAGGTTAGTGTAAGTGTTAGTTGTGGGGGTTAGTGTTAGTGGATGTGGTGGAGGTTAGTGGAAGTGTTAGTGGTGGGGGTTAGTGTTAGTGTAAGTGGTGGAGGTTAGTGTAAGTGGTGGGGGTTAGTGATAGTGTTAGTGGTGGGGGTTAGTGTTAGTGTTAGTGGTGGAGGTTAGTGTTAGTGGTGGGGGTTAGTGATAGTGTTAGCGATGGGGGTCAGCCGACCTTCCAGTTGAGGTTCTCCTGCAGGAGCTCCAGGGCCTGAGCTCTGCTGCTAGGGAGTAGCTTCTCCTGCAGCTCCCTGATCCTCCTCACACTCCAGCCCAGCAGGAGGCGCTGGTTGGCCCTGAACAGCTGCAGCTGGTGGGCCTCCTGCAGGCACTCCTTCCTGGAACACACGTCCTGGTTAATACTCCTGGTTGGTGTCTACTCCTGGTTGGTTTCTACTCCTGGATTGTTTCTACTCCTGGTTTCTACTCCTGGCTGGTGTCTTAACCTAGTTTCTAATTAGGAGCAATATTTATATGATATAATATTAGGTATTTTTAATGACAATGACGATACTAATTGGTACATATACATTATATATATTATATAAAATATTATTATAGAATATATATAGAATATAACACTGATATATAACAATATTATAGAATATATATAAAATCTAACACTAATATATAATAATATTATAGAATATATATAAAATATAACACTAATATATAATAATATTATAGAATATATATAAAATATAACACTAATATATAATAATATTATAGAATATATATAAAATATAACACTAATATATAATAATATTATAGAATATATATAAAATATAACACTAATATATAATAATATTATAGAATATATATAGAAAATAACACCAACCTGAGCTTCACCTCCTGGTCCAGAGAGTTGAGAGCCGTGTGGACGTCCTTCTGTTTGGAAGTCAGTCGGTCTAACATCACACACCTTGCCCCCCGCTGGGAGGACACCTGCTGGTCCAACACCTGGACAGGTAACACACTTTATATCTACCTGAGGACCCCTGCTGGTCCAACACCTGGACAGGTAACACACTTTATATCTACCTGAGGACACCTGCTGGTCCAACACCTGGACAGGTAACACACTTTATATCTACCTGAGGACCCCTGCTGGTCCAACACCTGGACAGGTAACGCACTTTATATCTACCTGAGGACCCCTGCTGGTCCAACACCTGGACAGGTAACACACTTTATATCTACCTGCTGGTCCAACACCTGGACAGGTAGCACTGTTTATATCTACCTGACCTCATGGGTCATGTAGTCCGTGACCCGGGCTGCACCTGTTCCTGCGTGATGCACTGCTTCACTAATGAGACACCAACACAAACTCCCTCCTGCTGACCTTTGACCTCAGAGCCTGGCATACCCCTTATGCTGACCTTTGACCTCTCCCAGATCACGCTGGCTTCCCGCTCCGTCTCCTCGTGGCGGCGAATCAGATTCTCCACGCTGTCGACGTCAAAGCCGCAGTCCTGGACCATCAGGGGCAACATCTACACACACACACACACACCACACACATACACACACCTCTATGATGATGGTGATGATAGATGATGAGAATGATGCTCTGAGCAGGATGAAGAGCAGACCTTCTGATTGGCTCTCTCCCGGACCTCCTCCAGCTCCCTGATGAGGTCATGGACCACCAGCGCCTCCTCCAGCCTCCTCCTGTAGGAGCTCAGCTCCCCGTGGAACCTCCTCCACCTGCAGGAGAGAGAGGAGGAACAGGGGGGTTAATGTGTGTGTGTGTGTGTGTGTGTGTGTGTGTGTGTGTGTGTGTGTGTGTGTGTGTGTGTGTGTGTGTGTGTGTGTGTGTGTGTGTGTGTGTGTGTGTGTGTGTGTGTGTGAATACAAGGAAGTAACTGTGTGTGTGTGTGTGTGTGTGTGTGTGTGTGTGTGTGTGTGTGTGTGTGTGTGTGTGTGTGTGTGTGTGTGTGTGTGTGTCTGTGTGTCTGTGAGTGTGTGTGTATACCAGGAGGTAACTGTGTGTGTGTGTGTGTGTGTGTGTGTGTGTGTGTGTGTGTGTGTGTGTGTGTGTGTGTGTCTGTGAGTGTGTGTGTATACCAGGAGGTAACTGTATGTATGTGTGTGTGTGTCTGTGAGTGTGTGTGTGTGTACCAGGAGGTAACTGTGTGTGTGTGTGTGTTTGTTTACCAGGAGGTAACTGTATGTGTGTGTATACCAGGAGGTAACTGTGTGTGTGTGTGTGTGTGTGTGTGTGTGTGTGTGTGTGTGTGTGTGTGTGTGTGTGTGTGTGTGTGTGTGTGTGTGTGTGTGTGTGTGTGTGTGTGTGTGTGTGTGTGTGTGTGTGTGTGTGTGTACCAGGAGATAACTTTGTTTGTGTGTGTGTACCTGAGGTCCAGGTCTCTTGTTTTCTGAGTTATGGTCTTCTGGTCCTTGGTGATTCTCACCTCCAGACGATCAGCCAGAGCATGGATGGAGTTGATGTGGACCTCAGCTACTGGTACCTCCTGGTACACAAACACACACACAGTTACCTCCTCTGGCACACACACACACACACACACAAACACACACACACACCTCCTGGTACACACACACATCCACACACACACACACACACACACACACACAGTTACCTCATGGTACATACACACACACACACACACAGTTACCTCCTGGCACACACACACACACACACACACACACACACACACACACACACACACACACACACACACACACACACACACACAGATACCTCCTGGTACACACACACATACACACACACACTGTTACCTCATGGTACATACACACATGTACACACACACACACACATACACATACACATACACACACACACACACACACTGTTACCTCATGGTACACACACACACACACACACACACACACACACACACACACACACACACACACACACACACACACACACACACACACACACACACACAAACACACAGACACAGATACCTCCTGGTACACACACACACACACACTGTTACCTCATGGTACATACACACATGTACACACACACACACACACACACACAGTTCCCTCCTGGTACACAAACACACACAAACCACACACATACTGTTACCTCCTGGTACACACACGCACACACACACACCAGTACCATCATCATCACGAAGAGGGTGGTTGCCGCGGCGACCAGGTACCCACCCCCGCCCCCAGAGGGGCGTGTCCTCTGAAGTCACTGATCTTCTTCAGTAGCTCCACACCGTGCTCATAGTCTGAACCCAGGTCCCCTACCGCAACCAGCACCTCCTGGACACACACCAGGAGAACCATGAGGAGAACCATGAGGAGAACCAGGAGGAGGAGAGGAGAACCTTGAGGAGAACCAGGAGGAGGAGAGGAGAACCAGGAGGAGGAGAGGATAACCAGGAGGAGAGGACGACCAGGAGGAGAGGATAACGATGAGGAGAGGAGAACCATGAGGAGAGGAGAACCAGGAGGAGGAGAGGAGAACCACGAGGAGAGGAGAACCAGGAGGAAAGGAGAACCAGGAGGAGAGGAGAACCAGGAGGAGGAGAGAAGAACAAGCAGGAGGTGTAGACCTTGCTCCGGATCCAGGCCTCCACCTCCTCCACCTTCTGGAGGAACTCCAGCAGGTCCCTCTGGTCCTCCAGGACCCTCCCCGCGGCCGCCACCGCGCTCCTCAGCTCCTCCCAGTGGAGGTCCAGGGTGGCTGCTGTCTCCCGCACCTCCCCCGCCCGGGGGTGACGCTGGGACACCAAGTCCTCACCTGCCTGGGGAGACCCGCAACTGGTTCAACTGGTTTGACTGAATATACTGGTCATCCTCTACTGGTTCTACTGAATAAACTGGTCGGGTTCTACTGAATATACTGGTCATCCTCTACTGGTTCTACTGAATAAACTGGTCGGGTTCTACTGAATATACTGGTCTGGTTCTACTGAATATACTGCTCTGGTTCTACTGGTTCTACTGAATATACTGGTCTGTTTCTACTGAATGAACTGGTCTTCCTCTACTGGTTCTACTGAATGAACTGGTCTTCCTCTACTGGTTCTACTGGTTCTACTGAATGAACTGGTCTGGTTCTACTGGTTCTACTGAATATACTGGTCTGGTTCTACTGAATATAATGGTCTGGTTCTACTGGTTCTTCTGATCAGGTTCTACTGGTTCTTCTGGTCTGGTTATATTGGTTCTACTGGTCAGGTTATATTGGTTATACTGGTCTGGTTGTACTGGTTCTACTGGTTATTCTGGTCTGGTTCTACTGGTTCTTCAGGTGTGGTTCTACTGGTCTGTATCTTACCTGGAGGATGGAGGCCATGCTGGCGCTGTGGGCCTGGATCTCAGCCACCAACACCTGCAGCCTCTGGAGCAGCTTCACCCTGCAGCTCAGGTCGCCTTCCCCTTCCTCACCCGCATCCCCCAACTGCTGCCTCCGCACAGAGATCCAGTCCTCCGCCTGGACACACACACACACACACACACACACACACACACACACACACACACACACACACACACACACACACACACACACACACACACACACACACACACACACACACACACACACACACACACACACACACACACACACACAATTACATGTGTTGAGGCCTGTTTCT
>CM051016.1:10088069-10110569 GCA_027704905.1 Muraenolepis orangiensis | reverse complement strand
TGGTTGTACTGGTAGATCCCAGTAGAACCAGTAGCAGGCTGTGGTTGTACTGGACAGCTCCCGGTAGAACCAGTAGCAGACTGTGGTTGTACTGGACAGCTCCCAGTAGAACCAGTAGCAGACTGTGTTGTGTTGTACTCAGGGGGGGGGTTACCTGGACGTGAGGGAGGTCGTTCCCCAGGTCTTGAGAAGACGCCATCTGTCTCTGCTGGTTCAGCCACTCCTCCAGGTCACATGACTCACTGGTGAACTCATGGAAATTAAGCATCTCTTTCAGCTTCTGGCCTCTGATGGATAGACAGGTAGACAGGTGAGGGAGTGGTCGGTACAGGTGAGTTAGTTACCTGTCCAGGTGAGTCAGGTACTTGACTAGGTGAGTGAGTCACCTGTACAGGTGAGATACCTGACGAGATAAGTGAGTTACCTGACCAGGTGAGGTAGTTACCTGACCAGATAAGGTACCTCTACAGGTGAGTTACCTGACCAGGTGAGTTACCTGAGTGTGGTCTGGTGCTGTAGCTGCTGCTCCAGGGTCTGGAGCCGACCCCAGGGTCTCCTCAGCTCCTCCAGGCTCCACTCCTGGAGGGCCTGCTTCACCTGCTGCCCCACCTTCTCCACCTCCACACCGAGCACCTCCAGCTGGCCCTCCAACACCTCCACGAGAAAGGAGAGCAGGAGGAGAGAGAGAGGGTGGAGAACTTATAATACAGAGTGTATGTATGAACGCTCAGTATGTGTGTGTGTGTGTGTGCGTGTGTGTGTGTGTGTGTGTGTGTGTATGTACACCTGATGTTTAGTGATCAGTGTGTACCTGATGTTTAGTGATCAGTGTGTGTGTACCTGGTGTTTAGTGATCAGTGTGTGTGTACCTGGTGTTTAGTGATCAGTGTGTGTGTACCTGTTGTTTAGTGATCAGTGTGTGTGTACCTGGTGTTTAGTGATCAGTGTGTGTGTGTGTACCTGGCGTTTAATGATCAGTGTGTGTGTGCACCTGGTGTTTAGTGATCAGTGTGTGTAACTGGTGTTTGGTGATCAGTGTGTGTGTGTACCTGGTGTTTAGTGATCAGTGTGTGTAACTGGTGTTTGGTGATCAGTGTGTGTGTACCTGGTGTTAGTGATCAGTGTGTGTGTACCTGGTGTTTAGTGATCAGTGTGTGTACGTGTTGTGACGTGTGTGTACCTGGTGTTTAGTGATCAGTGTCTGTGTGTTCCTGGTGTTTAGTGATCAGTGTGTGTACCTGGTGTTTAGTGATCAGTGTGTGTACCTGGTGTTTAGTAATCAGTGTGTGTACCTGGTGTTTAGTGATCAGTGTGTGTACCTGGTGTTTAGTGATCAGTGTGTGTACCTGGTGTTTAGTAATCAGTGTGTGTACCTGGTGTTTAGTGATCAGTGTGTGTGTACCTGGTGTTTAGTGATCAGTGTGTGTACCTGGTGTTTAGTGATCAGTGTGTGTGTACCTGGTGTTTAGTGATCAGTGTGTGTACCTGGTGTTTAGTGATCAGTGTGTGTACCTGGTGTTTAGTGATCAGTGTGTGTGTACCTGGTGTTTAGTGATCAGTGTGTGTGTACCTGGTGTTTAGTGATCAGAGTGTGTGTGTTCTGCAGGTCCTTCCCAAAGTCTTCAGTGTTCACCAGACCCAACGTCTCCATCAGACGGACCTCCAGCTCACCACAATCCAGCAGCAGCTGGGACACAACAACATAACATCACAACAACAACAACAGCATCAATAACAACATCAACGACAACATACAAACACAACAACATAACATTACATCATAACAACATAACAGCACAACAACATAACACAACACCATAACATCATGTTCACCTGCTCTCTGGTCACTGCTCTACTGTGTGCTGATGTTCTGCTACGACAGCTTTCCTCAAGCTCCTCCCACTTCCTCCTCAGGTTAGCACACCTTGAGATTCAACACACTGCTGGTTAGCAAGGCATGGATTTATTTTACTAATTGGTGAATCTTCTTAGAATTTGTCCTAATTTGTAAGATGGAGGAGGCCCCACCACGGAGAAGGCCCCACCACAGAGGAGGCCCCACCACAGAGCAGGCCCCACCAGGGAGCAAGCCCCACCATGGAGCAGGCCCCACCATGGAGCACGCCCCACCATGGAGCAGGCCCCACCATGGAGCAGGCCCCACCATGGAGCAGGCCCCACCATGGAGCACGCCCCACCATGAAGCAGGCCCCACCATGGAGCATGCCCCACCATGAAGCAGGCCCCACCACAGAGGAGGCCCGACCACAGAGGAGGCCCCACTCACCACAGAGCCGGCCCAACCACAGAGCAGGCCCCACCATGGAGCAGGCCACCCCATGGAGCAGGCCCCACCATGAAGCAGGCCCCACCATGGAGCAGGCCCCACCATGGAGCAGGCCGCCCCATGGAGCAGGCCCCACCATGAAGCAGGCCCCACCATGGAGCAGGCCCCACCATGGAGCAGGCTGCCCCATGGAGCAGGCCCCACCATGGAGCAGGCCCCACCATGAAGCAGGCCCCACCATGGAGCAGGCCCCACCATGGAGCACGCCCCACCATGGAGCAGGCCCAACCACGGAGCAGGCCCGACCACAGAGGAGGCCCCACCCACCACAGAGCCGACCCCACCCACCACAGAGCAGGCCCCACCATGGAGCAGGCCGCCCATGGAGCAGGCCCCACCACAGAGGAGGCCCAACCACGAAGCCGGCCCCACCACGGAGCAGGCCCCACCATGGAGCAGGCCCCACCACAGAGCAGGCCCCACCACGGAGCAGGCCCCACCACGGAGCAGGCCCCACCATGGAGCAGGCCCCACCACGGAGCAGGCCCCACCACAGAGCAGGCCCCACCATGGAGCAGGCCCCACCACAGACCAGGCCGCACCACGGAGGAGGCTCCATTACAGAGCACGGCAGAAGTAGCACCTTTTGAGCACTTCCTCTCCATCTGATTCGCTAGATTGTCCAAGGCTCCGCCCCCTCTCCAGGATGTCATCCAGGTGTTTCTGGTGGCCGCTGACCTCTGCCTTCAACTCCTGAAGAACAACACACGTTATGTTATAGTACTGGTAGCACTGTTACAGTGGTCTATGGTACTGGTAGCACTGTTACAGTGGTCTATGGTACTGGTAGTACTGTTACAGTGGTCTATATAGTACTGGTAGTACTGTAACAGTGGTCTATGGTACTGGTAGTACTGTTACAGTGGTCTATGGTACTGGTAGCACTGTTACAGTGGTCTATGGTACTGGTAGCACTGTTACAGTGGTCTATGGTACTGGTAGCACTGTTACAGTGGTCTATGGTACTGGTAGTACTGTTACAGTGGTCTATGGTACTGGTAGTACTGTTACAGTGGTCTATGGTACTGGTAGTACTGTTACAGTGGTCTATGGTACTGGTAGCACTGTTACAGTGGTCTATGGTACTGGTAGTACTGTTACAGTGGTCTATGGTACTGGTAGCACTGTTACAGTGGTCTATGGTACTGGTAGCACTGTTACAGTGGTCTATGGTACTGGTAGCACTGTTACAGTGGTCAAGGTCAAGGTCAGATTTATTTATATAGCACATTTTAAAATCAACCGAAGTTGCACCAAAGTGCTTTACAGTATACAGAAACAGACAAAATACATAATACCATATAAAATGCACAAGTCAATGCAATACAATAAAATAAATAATAAAAATACTATATAAAATGCACGAGTCAATGCAATACAATACAATAAATAGTCACAACACGACCACGGTGTACAGCTTAACACACCTCAAAACGCCAAAGAAAACAGGTGAGTTTTCAGCCGTGACTTAAAAATCCCAAGAGTCTGGGCAGATCGAATTTGTAGTGGCAGACTGTTCCACAACTTTGGGGCAGCCACCGCAAATGCTCGGTCGCCTTTAGTTTTTAGCCTAGACCTTGGGACATCTAAAAGTACCTCCTTTGATGACCTCAGTGCTCTAACTGGGGTGCGAACATGGAGAAGTTCAGCTAGGTACTGAGGGGCCAGACCATTTAATGCCTTGAAGACAAACAACATAATTTTAAAATCAATCCTGAAGCGAACAGGAAGCCAGTGCAGGGAAACCAGCAGCGGTGTAATGTGGTCACGCTTCTTTGTGCCGGTCAAGAGGCGCGCAGCAGCGTTCTGCACTAGCTGCAGGCGTCGTAGGGAGAGCTGGTCTAGACCCACATACAGACCATTACAATAGTCCAACCTGGACGAAATAAAGGCATGGATAACCCTCTCGAGGTCATTGCGAGAGAGGTGGGCTTTATTTTGAACAGGAGCCTCAACTGGAAAAAGGAGCCTTTTACAACAGAGCCAATTTGTTTGTCAAATTTAAAACCACTATCAAAAGTGACACCAAGATTTTAATAAAGGAGCGATTTTTGGCAGCAAGGGGTCCTAGAGCACCAACAGAGTCATTAAAACAATGCCCAAACACAATAACCTCTGTCTTGCCATCATTAAGATTGAGGAAATTTAAATTCATCCAAGTCTTAATGTCGTTTAGACAAGCTAGCAGAGGTTTGAGGGAATCTTGACATGGTGGTACTGGTCTATGGTACTGGTAGTACTGTTACAGTGGTCTATAGTACTGGTAGTACTGTTACAGTGGTCTATGGTACTGGTAGTACTGTTACAGTGGTCTCTATAGTACTGGTAGTACTGTTACAGTGGTCTATGGTACTGGTAGTACTGTTACAGTGGTCTATGGTACTGGTAGTACTGTTACAGTGGTCTATAGTACTGGTAGTACTGTTACAGTGGTCTATGGCAGTGGTCCGGGCCGCGGGTCATTTGGTACCGGGCCGCAAAAAAAGATTGAAAATATATATATATATATATTTAAAATATTTTATAAAAATATAATAAAAACATTTTTTATTGATTTATATCAGTCTGAAAGACATTTTATTTTTCACGTGCCGTGAGTTATTACAGTGATACATTTTTCTGAATTCATGGAAAACCGCCCATCTGGCAACGCTGTCAGGAACGTCAAAATAGCTGTGAGGCGCTGATTGGAACGGCCCGTCCACGGCTCCGCGGCTGCACGTTACCCCAAAAATTAAACCCACAATCTAGCAAAAATGAGTGCAAAACAAACTTCTTTAAAGAGCTTCTTTGGAAAGGGGAAAATACCCAATGAGGAGAAAGACGAAGAAGAGCCTACGACTTCAAAGGAAAAACAAGCTGCATTTAAAACACAATATAAGTATAATATAAGTCCTACGTAAAGTATGGGTGTATCGCTACAGCTCCTAGCCCGCTCTGCATAATATGTGGCGACAGGCTAGCAACTGAGGCAATGAGGCCTTCAAAACTGCTTCAGCACATGGGGACCAAGCACCCTGCATTAAAAGACAAGCCTTTGGAGTTTTTTGAAAGAAAAAAACCTGAACAAGAAGGACAGAAGCAATTACTGATGGCCACCACATCAACAAATGCGAGTGCACTGAGAGCATCATGTGTGTGGCTAACCGTATTGCTAAGGTGAAGAAACCTTTTACTATTGGTGAAGAATTTATCCTTCTAAGGACATTTAAGGACATTTGCCGTGAACGTCTTGGAGAGGCTGCAGTTAAAAAGATAGCACTCTTTCGGCTAGCACCATCACTAGGCAAATTGAAAAAATAGCAGAGGACACTGAGACACAATTGTTGGAGAGGATTAATAAGTCACTGTGGTACGCAATCCAGGTTGATGAGTCTACTGATATTGACAACAAGGCAATACTACTTGTTTATGTGCGATATATATATATCAGTAGGACGTGCATGAGGATATGTTATGTGCACTATTGTTGCCAACCAACACCACAGCTGCAGAACTATTCAAGTCGCTGAATGATTACATATCAGGAAAACTGAATTGGTCCTTTTGTGTCGGCATATGCACGGACGGAGCTGCTGCCATGACTGGACGGCTTTCTGGTGTAACTGCTCGGGTTAAGGAGGTTGCACCTGAATGTGAGTCTACGCACTGTGTCATTCACAGGGAAATGCTGGCTAGCTGAAAAATGTCACCTGAACATAACAGCATATAGAATGATGTCATTAAAGTTATTAACCATGTCAAAGCACATGCCCTTAACTCGCGTCTATTCGAGCAGCTTTGTGAGGAGTTGGACACGGAGTACTTGCTTACTTGTGCGACATATTCAACCTGCTTAATGAACTCAATCTGTCACTTCAGGGGGAAATGACAACTGTCTTCAAGTTGGCAGGTAGAGTAGCTGCATTCGAGGCCAAACTGGAATTGTGGGTGACTGCGAGTGAACCGAGGGATATTTGACATGTTTCAAACATTAGCAGGGGTTTTGGAAGAGACTGAGCATGAGCCATTCTCCCAGCTGTTGCATGATCACCTCTCTTTGCTTTTGAAAGAGTTTGAGCGGTACTTCCCAACCACAAAAGACCCACGAACTGCGAAAGAATGGATCCGGGACCTATTTGTGAACAAACCATGTGAATCGAGCTTGTCCGTGCCAGAAGAAGACCAACTGCTGGAGATTGCAAATTACGATGGTGGTCTATGGCAGGGGTTCCCAACCTTTTTTGTGCCACGGACCGGCAGATACATGGAAAAAATCTCGCGGACCGGTTGTCAATTTTCGCGGACCGGTTGTCAAAGTGTGTTGTCAACACACACCCCTAACAAAACGGCAGGGCTCGATTTCAGTATAAACGCGCATGTACGCGGAGCACCCGTAAAAAAAACGCCGGCTCGTTCGCGACCGACACGTCACTAGCGCGTAGTCTCTTTAGTAGCGCGTGCAACTGAAAGTCTCTCGTTATGCCGCCGATATATATTTAATCTATATATATAGATTATACCGCCCATATATACCACTATATAATCTATATATATAGATTATACTATATACCGGTATATAATCTCTATATATAGATTATACCGCCCACCGTTCACCTATACTCAAATTATTTGAGTCAAATATGATGATAAACACACAGCTGTTTCGCGGCCCGGCAGTAACACCTCCACGGCCCGGTACCGGTCCGCGGCCCGGCGGTTGGGAACCCCTGGTCTATGGTACTGGTAGCACTGTTACAGTGGTATATAGTACTGGTAGCACTGTAACAGGGGTCTATGGTACCTTGTGTTTCTGCATGAGGCTCAGGGCTCCAGACAGGGTCCGGTCGTATCCTGTGGGTCCAGTGGGGGGGAGATGTTCTGAGATCCAGCTGAGCTCCAGGTCCACGTCGTGGAGGAACTCAAACAGGACCACCGCCGCCTCCAGCTGGGCCCGGCGTCGCTCCAGAGGCTTGTGGAGGGATTTGAACCTGCGACCGAAACAACTAGACTATAACACAAGTGGTACAGGTGGAGGTAGTACCATTGGGCCTTCAGGTGGAGGGTGTGTTAGTAGGTCTACTGGGGGAGGTTGTGCTCATGGGCCTAGAGGTGGAGGTCGTGTTAGTGAGTCTACAAATGGAGGTAGTGCTCATGGGCCTACAGGTGGAGCTTGTGCTCATGGGCCTACAGGTGGAGCTTCTGCTCATGGGCCTACAGGTGCAGGTAGGGGCCTATGGAAGGAGGGAGGGGGCCTACAGGTGGAGGTAGTGCTTGTGGGCCTACAGGTGGAGGTAGTGTTAGTGAGTCTACAGGTGGAGGTAGTGCTCGTGGGCCTACAGGTGAAGGTAGTGTTAGTGAGTCTACAGGTGGAGGTAGTGCTCGTGGGCCTACAGGTGAAGGTAGTGTTAGTGAGTCTACAGGTTGAGGTAGTGCTCGTGGGCCTACAGGTGGAGGTCGTGTTAGTGAGTCTACAGGTAGAGGTAGTGCTCGTGGGCCTACAGGTGGAGGTAGTGTTAGTGAGTCTACAGGGTAGCTAGGTAAGGTAGGGGGGCCTACGGGAGGAGGTAGGGGCATACAGGTAGAGGTAGTGGGCTTACTGATGGAGGTAGTTGTCGGTGTCCAGCAGGATCCTCTGAGAGTCAAAGTGGTGGGTTGCCAGGTCTTTGGCTCGGGTCACGATGGAGTTCATCTTCTCCGCTAGACCCCCAGCCTCGTCCTCCAGCTGACGGCACTCCTGGGGGGGAGAGGAGTCAGAACTACCAGCTGTTAGACTACACCAGATGTAGGACTATACCAGCTGTAGGGCTACACCAGATGTAGTCCTATACCAGCTGTAGGGCTACACCAGATGTAGGACTATACCAGCTGTAGGACTACACCAGATGTAAGATGACCAGATGGAGGTCTTACCAGCTGTAGGACTACCAGATCTAGGACTACCAGAAGTAGGACTACCAGATGTTAGACTACCAGATGTAGGACTACCAGATGAATGTCCAGATATAGGACAACCAGATGTATGACCCGATGTAGGACGACCAGATGTATGACCGGATATAGGACTATACCAGATGTAGGACTTTACCAGATGTAGGACTACTGGATGTAGGGGTACCACAGCTGTAGGGCTACGAGATGTAGAACTCTGCTGACCTTGAGCAGCTGGCGTGTGGAGCGGAGGTCGTGACCTCTGGCTGCGTTGTGGAGCATCCTCTGGAGGACCTGCATCTTCAGGTTAGCATCCTGACAGAATAGTTACTTCAGTTAACTAACTTAGTTGGTTTGTAAGTTAGTAACTGAGTGACAAGCGGGTTGGTTGGTTGTTAACTAAGTAGCTAGTGGGTTGGATAGTTAGTAACTGAGTAACGAGTGGCTTGGTTAGTAAGTAACGTAGTAACTAGTCGGTTGGCTAGTTATTAACAAAGTAACTTGTGGATTACCGTAATTAACTAACTAACCAGTTGGTTTGTTACTTCAGTTAACTAACTAGTGGGTTGGTTACCAGAGTTAAGTACCTAGTGGGTTGTTGACCTTAGTTCATAACTTACCAGCCCACTAGTTACTTAGTTAATAACTAACCACCATCCCACTATTTACTTAGTTAATAACTAACTAGCTGGTTACCTGCAGCAGCTCCATCAGCTGCTCCTGTTGTCCAGCCTGTCTCAGTTTGTCTCCTCTCTCCTCCATCTTGTCCTGCAGGTGCTGCCACCTGCTGGTCAGGTGAGCCAACCGCAGGACGATGTCCTGACTGCTGTAGTGCCTCTGGGCCAGCATCTTCTCCCCAAGCTGACACACAGACAGGTAGACAGACAGACAGGTAGACAGAGAGACAGAGCGATAGGCAGACAGACACATAAAAAAACTGTCACACAGACAGAAATTCAGGCACACGGAAACATAAACAGACAGAGAGACAGAAACACTGACAGAGACACAGACAGACAGACCTGGGTCAAGGAGTGCAGCCAGACCCGGTTGGCCTCCATCTCACTCTCGGCCGCCTCGTGCCTCTTGAGGCGGCGGAGGACGTTGGTGAGGTCTCTGTAGGACTGGTCCTCCGCCAGCAGGAGCCTTTCCTCCATCCACACCCCCAGCTCCTCTGCATCCCTCTGGAACTCCTGCAGTAGTTAACTAGTTAGTAGTACTAGTTTTTTTTTAACAAATCGTGAGGATTGAATCCTCTTTATTGGTCACATACATTGTAAACATACAGTGAAATGTGTTTTCTGCATTTAACCCATCCTAGTATTAGGAGCAGTGGGCAGCTATTGATATAGCACCCGGGGAGCAGTTAGGGTTAGGGTGTCTTCCTCAAGGACACCTCGACAGTTTTTGCTAGGAGGAGACAGGGATCGAACCAGCAACCTTCCGGTTGTGAGGTGACCGCTCTACCTCCTGAGCTATACTGCCGCCCAGTTAACTAGTTTGTAGAGACATAGTATGAATGAGTTAACTAGTTAGTAAACAAGTTAGTTAACAAAGTAGTGAACTAGTTAGTTAACGAGTTAGTCAACGAGTTAGTCGATTACTTATTTAACAAGTTAACTAGTCAGTCAACCAGTAAGTGAGCTAGTAAGTAAACTAGTACGTTGACTAGTTCGACCACTAGTTAGATACGGTGTGTGTTAACTAGTGTGTTAACTATTTAGTTAATTAGTTCGGTAACTAGTTAGATAACTAGTTAGTTGACCTGGTATTTCTTGGAGGCCAGCAGCAGGCTCCTCCTCTCACTGCTCTTCTCTCTGAGTCGTCGGTTCCTCTCGACGATGGACTGTCCTCTGTCCTGGATACTGGACACACCACACAACACTTAACACCACCCAACACACCTCAACAACACTCAACACCGCCCAACTCAACACAACCCAACACTCAACACACCTCAACAAACCTCAACACCGCCAAACACTTAACACCACCCAAAACACCTCAACAACACTCAACACCGCCCAACTCAACACAATCCAACGGCCAACACTCAATACACCTCAACAAACCTCAACACCGCCAAACACTTAACACCACCCAACACTCATCAACAACACTCAACAAATCTCAACACCACCCAACACTCAACACCACTCAACAAACCTCAACACCGCCAAACACTTAACACCACCCAAAACTCAACTCCCCTCAACAACACCGAACACGGCTCATCACAGCCCAATACCACTCAACACCACCCAAGACTATTCAACAAAACCCAACACCACCCAATACTTATCCCAAAAGAACACCACTCAACACACCCTAACACCACTCAACATACACCAACACCACCTCACCATCATCCCAACCCACCACCACTCAACACCACCTAACAACACTCAACATACCCCAACACCACCCAATACCACCCAATACCATCCAGCACCACCATGCTGGTCTCGTGATGCACGTCGGTTATGGTTTCTGATTGGCTCACTGGGTGAGGAGGTGCAGGTTTGTGATTGGCTCACTGTTTGGTGGGGAGGTGCTGGGACTGCTGGGTGAACTGGGCGATGCGTTGGTCCACAGCCTTCAGAAGACCTTCCACCTCCTCCTGGCGCCTCAGCAGGCTGTAGACACTGTCCACCGAGTCCTGAGGCAGAACCAAAGCCTCCGTTAATGTCTCCTGACCCACCTCCCCCAGTCTCATCACCCCCCCTTGTCTCTTTAACCCCCCTTCCCCTGTCTCCTCTCCCCCCCTGGTCTCCTCACCCCCCTCCCTCCCTGGTCTCCCCCATCACCCCTGGTCTCTTTACCCCATTTCCCCCGGTCTCCTCACCCCCTCCCTCCCCAGTCACCTCACCCCCCTCCCTCCCTGGTCTCCCCTATCCCCCCTACCGGGGGTCTCCTCACCCCCCGGTCGGTGATCCTTAGCCGGGCCTCGTGTCCAGACAGCGTCGCCTCGATCCGGTCCGCCTCCTGGTTCAGCTTCTGGAGCTCCACCCCCTGCTCCAAGCGGCTCAGCCTACTGTCCCACTGTCTCTCCAGCGTGGACCAATGAGAGTGCAGCGTGTCCAGGGTCCGCTGGACGTCCACGCCCCCTCTCTTCCGGAGAGACGTCCCCAGCTTCTGCATGTCCCCCAGCCTGAAGGACCATCATGGTACCGTCATACACCTACATAGACCCGCCCACCAGTTGGTACAGTCCACTGGTAGGTTGGTAATCAGTCCACCAGTTGGTACAGTCCACTGGTAGGTTGGTAATTAGCCAACCAGTTGGTACAGTCCACTGGTAGGCTGGCAGGCTGATGATGTAGATGTGAGGTCACTAGAGGGTAATGGTCAAGGTCACACCTGGTGATGAAACATGTATGGCTATCCCCCTCCTCCACACCTGCTCCCTCCCTCCTCCACCTCACCTCCTCCCACCCCTCCACCTCCCTCCTACTCCTCAGCTCCTCCTCCACCTCCTCCTCACCTCCTCACCTGCTGCTCCTCCATCACCTCCTCAACTCCTCTACCTCATCCTTCTTCCTCCTCCTCCTCCCGCCTCCTCACCTCTTCCTCCCTCCCTCCACCTCCAGCTTCATCTCAAGGTGCAGGTCCAGGAGGTTCTGGGCGGAGGCCACGTCGGTGGCAAGCCCCTCCTCCTGGAGGCGGTCCGAGATAGACTCCGCCCACAGCTGCAGCTCCCGGCTGGTCTGATGGAAGCTTTGCAGGCGCCTGGCCTCCTCCAGGAGGCGCTGTCGCTCTGCTGCCTGTAGCTTTACCTGCAGCACAGCATCACTAGTCGTTTAGTAACAGGTAGAAAGTAGTTTAGTTTGGTAATGGTTAATTAGTACTTTACTGCAACATTTGCACTCTGGTTAGATGCTAAATTATTTTCGCTGTACTTTTTTCTAATTTTAATCTAATCTAATCTAATCTAATTTAGTAGTTTCGTTTTTTTAATGGTTAGTTGGTAGTTTCGTTTTTTAATGGTTAGTTGGTAGTTTATTTTGGTAATGGAGCTTCACCTGCATCCCTACAAGTAGTTTAGTTATGACCAGCAGTTCAGTAGTTTACTTAGTGGGTTTGTTTAATGGTTAAAAGTTTGGGGTTTGTTACTTGCTAAAAGTGTGTTTGTAGTTTAGTTTAGTAATGGTAAGTAGTTGTAGATAAAATATAGATTAGTAAGTTGTAATGGTTAGTGGTTGATGTACTATATTGTACTATTGTACTATAGTTTACCGGGTAGATTAGTGATAGTTTCTTGGTAGTTTAGTAATAGATAATAGTTAGTAGTAGTAATGTTATGGCGGTCCATCCTACCTGCTCCAACAAGGCTTCCAGCCCTCGCACCTCCTCCATGATGGCCTTGCTCTCAGATGAACTGCAGTCCTGCTTCCTGCCGCACAGGAAATGACATCACAAAGTTATTAAGTTAGTAGCACAACAAGTTAGAAGCTCAGTGATCAACTCTTAAGATTGGAACTTGAGGGGATGGAGCCTCACATCTTGGCCACGCTCTTTAGGTAGGAGATCTTCCCCTGGAGGGCCGTGATGTCCCTGAGGGCCTGGACCAGGGTCCTCTCCTGGCTCTGCAGGGAGGAGGAGGAGGAGGCGCTGGAGGCTACGTCCAGGCTGTCCACCTGGACCTCCTGGAGTTGGGCCTGGAGCTGGGTCCTGGTCTCCTCACAGCTCTGGAGGAAGTACACGACGTCAGCCGCGCTGAGGAGCGTATGGCCCTTCTCATCCTTCAACTTCTGGATCTGCTCCCATCTGCGGGAGCACAGGAGGAGGAGGAACATAGAAGGAGGAGGACCATAAGAGGAGGATGAACATATGAGGAGGACCAACATAGGAGGAGAAGGAGCAGAGTAGGAGGAGGAACATAGGAGGAGGTCAATTTCTGAGTCCTACCTATTGGTCACCTGTCTCCTCCTGGTCTGGATCTCCTTCTGCCTCTTCGGCCAACTCCTCAGCAGCTCCTCCGCCAGGCTGATGATGTCATCCAACCGGCCACGCCCACTCGCCAGCTCAGTCAGGAAGTTCTGGGAGTCACATATGGAAGGGGTATTGGACGGCAATAATATGAGGTCATCCATCATGATAATGAGTTCATACATGATAATGATGGCATGCATGATGATGATGATAATGAGTTCATACATGATAATGAGGTCATACATCATGATAATGAAGTCATACATCATGATGATAATGAAGTCATACATAATGATGATGAGGTCATACATCATGATGATGAGGTCATACATCGTGATAATGAGGTCATGCATCGTGATAATGAGGTCATACATCATGATAATGAGGTCATGCATCGTGATAATGAGGTCATACATCATGATAATGAGGTCATACATCATGATAATGAGGTCATACATGATGATAATGAAGTCATACATCATGATGATGAGGGTCATACATCATGATAATGAGGTCATACATCATGATGATGATGATGAGGTCATAGATGATAATGATAATGAAGTCATACATGATGATGATAATGAGGTCATACGTGATGATAATGAGGTCATACATGATGATGACAATGAGGTCATACATGATGATAATGAAGTCATACATCATGATGATGAGGGTCATACATCATGATAATGAGGTCATACATGATGATGATGAGGTCATACATGATGATGATAATGAAGTCATACATGATGATGATAATGAGGTCATACATGATGATAATGAGGTCATACATCATGATGACGATGAGGTCATACATCATGATAATGAAGTCATACATCATGATGATAATGAGGTCATACATGATGATAATTAAGTCGTACATCATGATGATGAAGTCCTACATCATGATAATGAAGTCATACATCATGATAATGAGGTCATACATCATGATAATGAGGTCATACATCATGATGATGAAATCATACATCATGATGATGTCATACATCCTGATGATGATGACGATGAGGTCACAGTAAGGTGAGGAAAGAGACCCTGTGTTCACCTCATACTTGGCCTGTACCACCGCTATGTTCTCCTTGGGGGTGTTAAAGGTGTTAAGAACGTTCTCCTTGTCTCCCATCCACGACTCAAACTCAGCACAGTTGGCGTGGAAACGGTGTAAACTTCCCGCCTCTTCCAGAGCGTTCCTCTTGGACTGAAAACAAACACATGACAGGGAAACCTTACTAACTACCATTTAACTAGAAACTTCACTTCCCAGGGAGCGACGCCTGACCTTGACCAGGGTGTACAGTGAGTTGTAGTCCCGGTCCAGGCTGCTCTGTGTAGTTTCTATGGTGTCTCTCTGGTAGTGGGGGTCCGGCGGCCATGTTGTCTGGACCTCAGACACACTTCGACGAATCGAGCGTCTGCGCTTGGGAAGACTCCGCCTCCTGGTGAGGTTCGCCGCCACTCCATTGGTGGAGAGAGCCGGTGTCTTGGGAGGAGTCTGCTGTGATTGGAGGGCAACAAGGAAATTAAGTCATCGCTCACATGGTGTTACAGTATATATTATAATAGTAGGTAGGTCTTGGTATTACAGTAGTATCGTAGTAGTATTGTAGTTGTAGTAGTATTCCAGTAGTATTGTAGTAGTATTACAGGTATTGAAGTAGTATTGTAGTAGTACTGCAGGAGCATTTTAGTAGCATTACTGTAGGTATTGTAGTAGTAGTAGTAGGAGTAGTAGTTATGTAGCAGGCCGTAGGGTCAGATAGGTATTGGTATTGTAGCAGTATTGTAGCAGAATTGTAGCAGTATTGTAGTAGTATTGTAGCAGTATTGTAGTAATATTGTAGCAGTATTGTAGTAATATTGTAATAGTATTGTAGCAGTATTGTAGTAGTATTGTAGTAGTATTGTAGCAGTATTGTAGTAATATTGTAGTAGTATTGTAGCAGTATTGTAGCAGTATTGTAGTAGTATTGTAGCAGTATTGTAGTAATATTGTAGCAGTATTGTAGTAGTATTGTAGTAGTATTGTAGCAGTATTGTAGTAATATTGTAGTAGTATTGTAGCAGTATTATAGTAGTAGTACCGTAGCAGGCAGTAGGGTCAGGAAGGTCTTGGTATTGTAGTAGTATTGTAGCAGTATTGTAGTTGTATTGTAGCAGTATTGTAGCAGTATTGTAGTGATATTGTAGTAGTATTGTAGTAGTATTGTAGTAGTAGTACCGTAGCAGGCAGTAGGGTCAGGAAGGTCTTGGGGATGCTCTGCTGGTTTCCTCTCTGGTCCCGAGCCTTGACTCTCTCCCCGTCAGACTCTGTCCTCACAATGGTAACAACCTCGTCCCGTTCCCATGGGAACTGACCTGATCACAGGTCAGGAAAGGCAGGGGTTTTAAAAACCTGAACAACTATAAACTATAAACTATCAATTTAGAAATGATCAACTATAAACAAACAACTATATGTTAGTGTTCCCTTAAAAACTATACTATAAAAATGATAAACTACAAACTATAAACTACAAACTATAAACTACAAACTATAAACAACAAACTATAACCCGTCCACTGTGTCAGAAGGTCCAGGGGAGAGACCTACCTTTGTGGTACCTGAAGCGCACCTTGGCACTTTGGTCCCCAGGTGATGATGTCACAGCGCTCTCATCATCATCATCGTCAGACAACTCACTGAACAGGACCATCCTTCTCTGCTGAGGCTCCGCCTACCAACCGTGAGCCATTGTTTCATTGGTCAATGATGGAATTCAGGGAGGAAAATTCAGTTTGTTTCACAGTTCTTTGGTCCATCTCTCTTTATCTATCTAGCAGTATGTCTGTCCATCCCTCCCTCTCTCCCTCCCTCCCCCCTCTCTCCCCCTTCTCTCCCTGCCTCTTTCTCTCTCTTTCTCTCCCTCTCCTTCTTCCTCCCTTCCTCTCTCCCCCTCTCTCTCCCCCTCTCCCCCTATTTCCCTCTCCCTCTCCTCCCTCTCTCCATCCATCCCTCCCCCTCTCTCTCCCTCCCTCTCTCCCTCCATCTCTCTCTCCCTCCCTCTCTCCCTCCATCTCTCCCTCCCTCCAAGCCTCTCTCCCTCCATAATAGGAACCAGGAGGTACTCACAGTCAGAGGAGCTAGCTGTGTAGCGCTCCTAGCTTGTTCGGCTAGTCTGTGTATTTCCGCTGCATACGCCTCCATCTCCTTCTCCACCCGCAGGTGGCGCTGCAGCAGGGCGCTGGTGCTGGACTCGTCCTTCCCGTAGTCCTCGCTGGTCAGCAGTGGCTTCCTGTCCGCTAGCCAGGAGTTCGCTTCTGCTACGTCTGCAAAGTACTAAGCAGGCAGAACACTGCAGAAATTAGCAGAAGTTTGTGTGTGTGTGTGTGTGTGTGTGTGTGTACGTGGTGGATGTGTGGTCTGTTTGATGTGTGGTCTGTTTGATGTGTGGACTGTTTGATGTCTGGTCTGTTGGATGTCTGGTCTGTTTGATGTCTGGTCTGTTGGATGTCTGGTCTGTTGGATGTCTGGTCTGTTTTATGTCTGGTCTGTTTGATGTCTGGTCTGTTGGATGTCTGGTCTGTTTGATGTCTGGACTGTTGGATGTCTGGTCTGTTGGATGTCTGGTCTGTTTGATGTCTGGTCTGTTTGATGTCTGGACTGTTGGATGTCTGGTCTGTTGGATGTCTGGTCTGTTTGATGTCTGGACTGTTGGATGTCTGGTCTGTTGGATGTCTGGTCTGTTTGATGTCTGGTCTGTTTTATGTCTGGTCCGTTTCTTACCTGTTTGATGTGGGCAGCAGCCTGCAGCCGGTTCCTGCGGTTGGTGACCTCGTCCTTCAGATGGCTCCACTGCTTCTGGAGGGTTGTGATCCACTTCTGGATGTCCTGCAGGTCAGCCTGGTTCTGTCTGGAGGCCAGCTGCTGGCCCCGTCTCAGGGTTGCCTGGTAGAGAGACTCGTGGGCCTGGACCTCCGCCTCCAGAGCCTGAAGAGCCCACCATGACTCAGGTTAGATGGAAGGAGGGGAGATGAGGAAAGTGGAGGGGTGATGATGGATGAAGAGGAGGAGGAGGAGGAGGAGGAGGAGGAGGAGGAGGAGGAGGAGGAGGAGAGAGGGTGGAGGTAATGGGAGTGAGGTGAGGAGAGGGGGTAAGGGAGCCTATTTTGGCTTGGGAACCGGAAGGTCACCGGTTCAAGTCCCTGAAACACATGAGCACTGCCGAGGTGCCCTTGAGCAAGGCACCAGACCCCTACACTGCTCCCCGGGCAGCTATATATACAATAGCTGCCCACTGCTCCTAATACTAGGATGGGTTAAATGCAGAGAAACTGATTTCACTGTGTGTGTGTGTGTGTGTGTGTGTGTATGTGTGTGTGTGTGTGTGTGTGTGTGTGTGGGTGTGTGGGTGTGTGTGTGTGGGTGTGTACATGTATGTTATCAATAAAGAGGATTCAATCCTCCAGATTTAGATTTAGGGAGCCTTAGGTGACAGGTTCAGTGAGCAGGAGAGGCGAGGGCAAGGTGAGATGTAGAGATGTAGCAGCAGCCTCCAGTAGCGGACGGTGACGTAGTAACCTTGTGTGTGTGCAGCGCCAGCTGGATGTGGTTGGAGTCTCGGCCCGGCCCCGTGCTCCGGACCCGCAGCAAGCTCTCCTCCATCCAGCGCTCCAGCTGCTCACACTCCTGGAGGAACACGAAGAGGTCCAGCCGGCCCAGGAGCTGCTTCCTCCTGGGGAGAGGAGAAGGCGGAGGAGAGATGAGTAAGGAGAGAGGAGGAGCAGAACATAGAAGGGTGTGTAGAGGAGAAGGGGAAAGAGGAGAGAAGAGAAGACCATTTTACGAAGAAAATAGTCCTCATTGCTGGTATCTGAAAACCAAACGTCTAAAAACAGTCAAGAGAACCTAAAGGGAATAGAGGAGGTGAGGAGAATGAGGTGGGAAGGTGTACCTGTTGTTACTGAGGGAGGTGAGGAGGAGGAGGAGGAGGAGGAGGTGTACCTCTTATTACTGAGGGAGGTGAGGAGGAGGAGGTGTTCCTCTTGTTACTGAGGGAGGTGAGGAGGAGGTGTACCTCTTGTTACTGAGGGAGGTGAGGAGGAGGAGGTGTTCCTCTTGTTACTGAGGGAGGTGAGGAGGAGGTGTTCCTCTTGTTACTGAGGGAGGTGAGGAGGAGGTGTTCCTCTTGTTACTGAGGGAGGTGAGGAGGAGGTGTTCTTCTTGTTACTGAGGGAGGTGAGGAGGAGGTGTTCCTCTTGTTACTGAAGGAGGTGAGGAGAAGGTGTTCCTCTTGTTACTGAGGGAGGTGATATAGAGGAGGAGGAGGAGGAGGTGTACCTGTTGTTACTGAGGGAGTTGATGAGGTGGAGGAGAAGAAGAAAGTGTACCTGTTGTGACTGAGGGAGGTGATGTAGAGGAGGAGAAGGAGGAGGAGGAGGAGGAGGAGGAGGAGGAGGAGGAGGAGGAGGAGGAGGAGGAGAGGAGGAGGAGGAGGAGGAGGAGGAGGAGGAGGAGGAGGAGGAGGAGGAGAAGGAGGAGGAGGAGGAGGAGGAGGTGTACCTCTTGTTACTGAAGGAGGAAAGGGATGTGTACTGGACGTTCAGAGCTCTGAGTCTGGTCTGAAGCTGCTGGTCCTCCTTCTTCTTCACCTGGAGACACAGAGCAGACATCCCTAGTTGATACCAGAGACACAGACATCACTAGCTGATACCAGAGACACAGAGCAGAGTGTGTGTGTGTGTGTGTGTGTGTGTGTGTGTGTGTGTGTGTGTGTGTGTGTGTGTGTGTGTGTTACGTTGGAAGTGCCCCTGCAGGAGGCGGTGATGGAGGCGATGGCCTCCCCGTGGGAGGAGATCTGTGCATCCAGGAGGTCCTGCTTCTGGAGGAGACCCTGCACCTCCTCCAGCTGCCTTCCCAGGTCAGAGGTCACCTCCACCTGAAGAAGAAGGAGGAATAACATCAACATTGAAAAGAAGAGGGACACCTGAACTGCGTATATGACACACACACACATACACACACACACACACACACACACACACACACACAGGTTACCTCCAGCTGTTTGAGGTCCTGGGACACCAGCTCGATGTCTCTGAGCAGCGTCTGGGTTTCAACTACGTCTCCCAGAATCCCTTTCTGCTGCTCCAGCTGCTGCAGTAGAGTCCTCCAATCACGGCTGATCTTTTGCTCCCTTGAACACACACACATATACACACATACACACACACATACACACACATGCATGGACACACACATATATGCATGGACACACACACACCACACATACACATACACACACGCACACACACACAAACATACACACACATGCATAGACACACACACACACACACAAATACACACACATGCATAGAAACACAAAGTCAAACGTGTCAAAAAAATGTAATATTAAACTCTCTCTCTCTCTCTCTCTCTCTCTCTCTCTCTCTCTCTCTCTCTCTCTCTCTCTCTCTCTCTCTCTCTCCCTTCTTCCTCACCTCCTGGTCACCTCCCCAGTGCTGTGGTAGCTGCCTTGCTCTAGGTCCCTGGCCATGTCGGTGAGGGTTTTGAACCGAGGCTCCCTGGCCAAGGCGTCGGTCTGCAGGGCCTCCAGGCCTCGCACTGCCGCCCTGGCCTCCTCCAGGCCCCTGAGGGCCCCCCCGCCTCTTCCGCCCTGCCGGGTCATCAGCCTCCGGGTGTCCTCCAGGTACGCCTCCCTCAGAGAGGCCTGGGGAGAGATCAGCTCTAATATACAGTACATGACATGTCTGACCTCCTTCTCTCTCCTCCTCTCTCCTCTCTCCTCCTCTCCCCTCCTCTCTCATCCTATCTCCTCCTCTCTTCTCTCTCCTCTTCTCTCCTCCTCTCGTCTCTCCTCTCCTCCCGCCTCCTCCTATCCTTTCCTTTCTTCCCCTCTCCCCTCCCCTCCTCTCTTCTCCTCTCTCCTTGTCTCCTCTCTCGTCCTCTCCCCTCTCTTCTCCTCTCTCCTCCTCTCCTCCTCTCTTCTCCTCTCTCCTCTCTCCTTATCTCTTCTCCTCTCTCCTTATCTCTTCGCCTCTCTTCCCTCCTCTCTTCCCTCTTTCCCCTCCTCCTCTCTCTCCTCCTCTCCTCAGTGAGCCTACCTTCCTGCTGAACTTGTTAGCCAGTTGTTCCAGTAGCTCTATGCGCTGCAGCGCCCCCTGCAGGGCTCCCTCTCTCTCGTGCTCCGCCCTCTCCAGACGCACCCAGGCCCTCTCCAGGTCAGACAGAGCCTTACCTGCACACACACACACACACACACACACACACACACACACACACACACACACACACACACACACACACACACACACACACACACACACACCACAAACCCACCATACCCACACGGAAATTAATTTACTATTTACAATTTTTTATTTTAATCTGGTGTGTGTGTGTGTGTGTGTGTGGGGGGGGGGGTGTACCTTCTGGGGGGTTGTAGGCCCACTGGTTGTTAGCGGTCAGTTGGAGCTTCAGACTAAAGAGGTGAGCCTCGATCGCCCCACGCTCCTGAAGGAAGAGAGAGAGAGAGAGAGAGAGAGAGAGAGAGAGAGAGAGAGGAGAGAGAGAGAGGAGAGAGAGAGAGAGAGGAGAGAGAGAGAGAGAGAGAGAGAGAGAGAGGTGCCAGAAGTTATAACTTATACTATATATAAGATATAACTTATTATTATATCATAAACATACATACTATATTAAAACCTCCAAACAACATGTGACGACCTGTCACCATCTGTGACAAGATGATGGTTGGTCACCTGGTATTGAGGAGGTGTGGTAGGTCTCACCTGGTATTGAGGAGGTGTGGTAGGTCTCACCTGGTATTTAGGAGGTGTGGTAGGTCTCACCTGGTATTTAGGAGGTGTGGGAGGTCTCACCTGGTATTGAGGAGGTGTGGTAGGTCTCACCTGGTATTTAGGAGGTGTGGTAGGTCTCATCTGGTATTTAGGAGGTGTGGTAGGTCTCACCTGGTATTTAGGAGGTGTGGGAGGTCTCACCTGGTATTGAGGAGGTGTGGTAGGTCTCACCTGGTATTTAGGAGGTGTGGTAGGTCTCATCTGGTATTTAGGAGGTGTGGTAGGTCTCACCTGGTATTGAGGAGGTGTGGTAGGTCTCATCTGGTATTTAGGAGGTGTGGTAGGTCTCATCTGGTATTTAGGAGGTGTGGTAGGTCTCATCTGGTATTTAGGAGGTGTGGTAGGTCTCACCTGGTATTTAGGAGGTGTGGTAGGTCTCACCTGGTATTGAGGAGGTGTGGTAGGTCTCATCTGGTATTTAGGAGGTGTGGTAGGTCTCACCTGGTATTGAGGAGGTGTGGTAGGTCTCATCTGGTATTTAGGAGGTGTGGTAGGTCTCATCTGGTATTTAGGAGGTGTGGTAGGTCTCACCTGGTATTTAGGAGGTGTGGTAGGTCTCACCTGGTATTGAGGAGGTGTGGGAGGTCTCACCTGGTATTGAGGAGGTGTGGTAGGTCTCATCTGGTATTTAGGAGGTGTGGTAGGTCTCATCTGGTATTTAGGAGGTGTGGTAGGTCTCACCTGGTATTGAGGAGGTGTGGGAGGTCTCACCTGGTATTTAGGAGGTGTGGTAGGTCTCACCTGGTATTTAGGAGGTGTGGAAGGTCTCACCTGGTATTGAGGAGGTGTGGTAGGTCTCACCTGGTATTTAGGAGGTTTCTCGATGGTCCGATAGGTCTTAAAGGAGCTCATCAGAGTCTGCATGTCTTTCAGAGAGTTAGGGAACCTTCTGTCATTCAACTGGTCCACCTGTCAATCACCAATCAATCAAACTCAAAACTCAACCAAACCAGATGACATCATACTGATGAAGGGTGAGGGCTGGTGTGAGTACTGTGGTTCTTGCATCACTACTGGTTAGTTGGTACCTTGGTTCTGATCCACTGGATCAGGTCAGAGACCATAGTCTGGTACTGAACCTTCATGTGGTCCAGCTCCTTCAGCAGACCCACCATCTGAAAGGAGGAGGAGGAGGAAGAGGAGGAGGAGGAGGAAGAGGAGGAGGAGGAGGAGGAAGAGGAGGAGGAGGAGGTTCTACATCAACAGCTGAGCAGTAGGAGGTGCTAGCTCTCCCTGCTACCACTCCTCTGACATCACTCCTCTGACATCACTCCTCTGACATCATTCCTCTGACATCACTCCTCTGACATCACCGCTCACATTACACTCATAATGACACCACCAGTGTTTGTGTGTGTGTGTGTGTATATATACTGTATGTGTGTGTGTGTGTGTGTGTGTGTGTGTACTACCAGGTTCAAGGATAGTTTTTATCC
>CM051016.1:10070569-10080569 GCA_027704905.1 Muraenolepis orangiensis | reverse complement strand
CACACACTAACAAATCAACACACATGTACCGTATGTAAGTGTGTGTGTGTGTGTGTGTGTGTGATTGATGTTCATCTTCTCCTGGTTGCAGTGACCGTGTCATGGTATCACAACACGCCCTCACCCTTCCTCCCCCGCCCTCACCCTCCCTGCCTATTTACCATCCATCCTTATGAGTTATGTCCCCTCGTCGAGAGGAAGAGGAAGAGGAAGAGGAAGAGCACATTCCTCAACCGTCCACCGCTCCACTCTGGGAGGATGACACGAATGACCAGTGTGGGTCCAACAGAACGGCTGTGGACTTTTAAAGGGTTGAGTTAAGAACATCCTTAAGGGTTCATCTTAAGAACCTCCTTAAGGGATCATCTTAAGAACCTCCTTAAGGGATCATCTTAAGAACCTCCGAAAGGGTTCATCTTATGAACCTCCTTAAGGGATCATCTTAAGAACCTCCGAAAGGGTTCATCTTAAGAACCTCCGAAAGGGATCATCTTAAGAACCTCCGAAAGGGTTCATCTTAAGAACCTCCTTAAGGGATCATCTTAAGAACCTCCGAAAGGGTTCATCTTAAGAACCTCCGAAAGGGTTTGTTTTAAGGTACTTCATTCATAATGAAATGAAACAGTTTAATCAGAAGAATGTTTATTGTTTCACGTACAGAAGAATACACTACACATATGGACAGGAGAGGACGCCGTTACGTAACATACTGTACATTATGAAACATTACATACTGTACATAATGAAACATGACATACTGTACATAATGAAACGTGACATAACATTACAGAATGAAACATGACATAACATAATGAAACATGACATAAACATAATGAAACATGACGTAACATTACAGAATGAAACATGACCTAACGTAACACTTCACACACATGCCCTGATGTCATGTATGTATCGGTAAAGGAAAATGATTTGTGATTAAAATAAGCTGTGCCGCTTCTAGAACAGTATCAGAACATAACATTCATCACAACATTAATAACCTACCATTCGTAACATTCATAACAAGACATACCATTCATAACATAACATTCATCACAACATCCATAACATACTATTCAAAACATAAAAGATCAACGTTATGAATGGTATTTCATGTTATGAATGCTATTACATAGCATTCATAACAGAACATTCATCACCCCAAGGCACTGCTTGTTTGCTAACCAGATGGCTGCTCAATCCTCCAGAAACCCGGAGCTCTGTCATAGGAATGCACCCGGGCCAATCACATGACAGCCTGCGGGTCACATGACAGCCTGCGGGGGTCCCATGAACTCCTGACATCTGACCTTTATGTGCGGGAAAATCCAACCTACTGTTGGTTGTATATTCTAAGATATATTCACTTTATATATTCACTATATTTGAAATGTTTTTTCTACCTTCCCTAAAATACTTTCATGTTTTTAAAAATAGATTACAATTCATTTGATGAAACCACGCATTCACTCAATTGTTAATTCACAAATTTATTCACCCTCAAAACCTATGAATACATTAAATAACACTGTTGCGTTACATCACTGTTGTGTTTTTGTCATATTTATATTGCCTTATTTCCTTTAGCTTTAATCTATTGGCTATGGCTAGCATGTGGCTAATGTGTGGGCAATGTGGAGAAGGGGGAGGTGATTTGTGATAAATGTTCATTTAAAATTAACCATATTTTCATCTGAGTGCTACCTACCTAGCGCAATAGTCTAGAATGCCAGTTCAGCGTACTTGGCGCTCTAGCTAAGCACGCTGGTCCTCGGCGCTAGTCCTCGGCGTGGTTGTACAGGGTGTCGGCGACGGGGTCCTTGCGGTGTCCGGGGGGCACCAGGTGGTCTGGTAGCTCCGCCGGGATCTCGTAGCCCTCTAGCTTCACCCGGATGAGGTGCTGCGCCAGCGCAAACTCCTGGTCGTCCAGCATGCCGTCGCCATCGCGGTCCGCCAGCTTCCAGATGCGGCCCAGCACCGTGTTGGGCAGCCGCGAGGTCATCATCTCCCGCTTGGCGTTGACCCCGGACACCTTCCCGTTGACGGGCATCAGGGTGTAGAACAGCTCGTCGTAGCGGTGCTTGTCGCGACTCACGATCCATTCCTCGGCGTCCTCGCCGGCGCTCACGCCCTCGCCGTAGCCGTGGCCGAACGGCCCGTCGCTGGCGCCCTCGAAGGCCCCGCCCGACACCATGGGGGGCGGGGCCTTGGACTCCTCATCCCGGATCATGGACATGAGGCCCGCAATCTTGTGCGCTAGCATCTTGTCCACGGACTCGATGAGCTTGGGCTTCATGGACGAGAACTTGCTGAAGTCATAGTGCTGGAGCTGGTCCTGGTGGGGGGAGAAAGAGGGAAGGGGGGGGAAGAGAGAGAGGGGGGGAGAGAGAGAGAGGGTATGGCTGAGTAACCAGTAAGCAATCACAGGGTTTCACACACAGAATATGTTGATTTCTGTTGGTCTGATTCAGTCTTGTTCCCCATGAGGTCCTCACTCAACAACAACAGCTGTCCTGAGGACCAGGGTCTGACCTTCGACCCCCAGAGAGTAAAAAAACCTCTCCAGCCCAGCTGGATCTGGCAGACACGAGGAATTATAATTCATGCAATAAAAGGGTTAGGGTCAGGGTTATGGGGTCTGGTTTAAGGAGTCAGGGTTATGGGGTCTGGTTTAAGGGGTCATGGTAAGGGTCAGGGTTAAGGGGTCAGGGTTAAGGGGTCATGGTAAGGGTCAGGGTTAAGGGGTCAGGGTTAGGCTCAGGGTTAAGGTCAGGGTTAAGAGAATGGGGTTAAGGGGTCATGGTTAAGGGGTCAGGGGTCTGGGTCAGGGCTTGGGTCAGGGGTCAGGGTTAATGGTCTGGGTCAGGGTTAAGGGGTCTGGGTTAAGGAGTCATGGTTAGGGGGTTAAGGTTAAGGGGTCAGGGTTTAGAGTCTTGGTCTGGGTTAATGGGTCTGGGTCAGGGTAAAGGGGTCAGGGTTAATGGGTCTGGGCTAATGGGTCTGGGTCAGGGTTAATGGGTCTGGGCTAATGGGTCTGGGTCAGGGTTAATGGGTCTGGGTCAGGGTTAATGGGTCTGGGCAAATGGGTCTGGGTCAGGGTTAATGGGTCTGGGTCAGGATAAAGGGGTCAGGGTTAATGGGTCTGGGCTAATGGGTCTGGGTCAGGGTTAATGGGTCTGGGTCAGGGTTAATGGGTCAGGGTTAATGGGTCTGGGTCTGGGTCTGGGCTAATGGGTCTGGGCTAATGGGTCTGGGCTAATGGGTCTGGGTCAGGGTTAATGGGTCTGGGTCAGGGTAAAGGGGTCAGGGTTAATGGGTCTGGGTCAGGGTAAAGGGGTCAGGGTTAATGGGTCTGGGTCAGGGTTAATGGGTCTGGGTCAGGGTTAAGGGGTCTGGGCTAATGGGTCTGGGTCAGGGTTAATGGGTCTGGGTCAGGGTAAAGGGGTCAGGGTTAATGGGTCTGGGTCAGGGTAAAGGGGTCAGGGTTAATGGGTCTGGGTCAGGGTTAATGGGTCAGGGTTAATGGGTCTGGGTCAGGGTAAAGGGGTCAGGGTTAATGGGTCTGGGTTAGGGTAAAGGGGTCTGGGTTACGGCTTTACCTGCATCTTGGTGACATCGGGGAAGTCTCCAGGGCTGATGTGGTGCTCTCTCTGCAGGAGGGTGTAGATCTCCGGGAGACGCATGATAAGCTCCTCCTTCTTCTTCTCCCGCCCAAACAGAGACGGCATCTCCTTCTTCAGGTGGCTGATGATGTAGGCGTGCACCTGCAATCGGCAACCAATCAGAGACAAGGCCTGAAGCTATACAGCAATAAGCTGCATCGCTCTCCAGATAACGTAGAAACCTGGCTGTATTGAAACATTTGGCTCCCCCTCCCTCTCCCCCCCCCATCCCTCTCTCCCCCATGCTGTTCAACAGCACTGTTTATACACACTTCCCTGATTATCACCCAGAGAGTATGGAGGTCAGAGGTCAACTGGTGGAATGCAAGATTAGCCCACATGGGTTTTGTGGTGTGTGTTGTGTGCGTGTGTGTAGGGGAAGGAAGTGGTATTGTAACGACATGCAACTCCTCTCGGAGCTGCAGAACGGACTTCTTAACTACGTCAGTCACTTCTAAACCACATCAAACACTTCTAAACCACATCAAACACTTCTAAACCACATCACTTCTAATCTACCTCAAATACTTCCTAACTACATCAATCACTTCTAAACTACATCAATCACTTCTAAAATACATCACTTCTTAAATACATCAATCACTTCTAAACTACGTCAAATACTTCCTAACTACATCAATCACTTCTAAACTACATCAAACACTTCTAAACCACATCACTTCTAATCTACCTCAAATACTTCCTAACTACATCAAACACTTCTAAACTACATCAAACACTTCTAAACTACATCAAACACTTCTAAAATACATCACTTCTTAAATACATCAATCACTTCTAAACTACGGGGGGTGAGACAGCCCAGGTGTGAGACAGGCCAGGTGTGAGACAGGCCAGGGGGTAAGACAGCACAAGAGGTGAGACAGGCCAGGGGGTGAGACAGTCCAGGGGGTGAGACAGTCCAGGGGGTGAGACAGTCCAGGGGGTGAGACAGGCCAGGGGGTGAGACAGGGTCAGGGGGTACCTTAGCGAGGCGGGCCCTCTTGATGAGGTCGTTCAGTTTACGCAGGGCTGCGTTCCGGGGGAGACTCTGGATGTCCCTGAACAGGTCCTGGGACTCTGCCTCGAACAGACGCCTGGAGGAGGGGGGGTTAGGTAGTAGTATACATTATACTTTTACCCATTAATACACTATACTAAAGAATACTTTGTATCCTGCTTACTGTGTAGCGTTTTATCATTGTATCGTTCATGGCTCACTATGTTTAGTGTTTTATAATCTCACTACTGTCTACTGGCGAGAGAGTGAGAGATCAATAAAAGGGTTGCTATGGCAACTGGGCGTGGTGCTGGTGTTGCTGACTGTGCCTAGACTCAATTCAATGAAGTGTGTGTGTGTGTGTGTGTGTGTGTGTGTGTGTGTGTGTGTGTGTGTGTGTGTGTGTGTGTGTGTGTGTGTGTGTGTGTGTGTGTGTGTGTGTGTGTGTGTGTGTGTGTATGTATATATATATATATATATGGTGTGTACCTGTTCTCTGAGTTCTGGAGGGGTTTACCCCAGAAAGACCCCAGGTAGACCCGGGCCACTTCTGGCGTGTTGATCACCTTCCCCAGGGACCACATGAGGGCGCCATACACACGCATCAGCTGCTGGGTGTCTACCTGCACAGACCAGGAGAGACCAGAACATTAGAGATCAGGAGAGAACATTAGAGACTAGGAGAGACCAGGAGCGACCAGAACATTAGAGACAGGGGAGAGCAGGGGATACCAGGAGAGACCGGAATATTAGAGACCAGGAGAGAACATTAGAGACCAGGAGAGACAGAACATTAGAGAAAGGGGAGACCAGGGGATGCCAGGAGAGACCAGAATATTAGAGACCAGGAGAGAACATCACCTGGTCTGCCTTGTTGAGGACCACCCTGATCTTGTCGTCCTGTCCTCTGAAGGCCTTGATGGCATCAGAGAACTCGTCCGAGATGTCCAGCTTGTGGGCGTCGAACAGCAAAATGATCCGGTCCACACGCTCCCCGAACCACCGCAGAACCTCAGAGAAGTCGTAGCCTGCAGGGGAAAGTTAAACATCAGAACCCAGTAAAAAACGACCACCACTATGTCACCAGTACTAAGGTGCGCGCGCGCACACACACACACACACACACACACACACACACACACACACACACACACACACACACACACACACACACACACACACACACACACACACACACACACACACACACACACACACACACACACACACACACACACACACACACACACACACACACTCTCGTGGTCATGAATATTGCAGGTGTGGAGGGAGGGGGCGTGGCATCTGTGGTGGGTGTCAGGTTACTGCTGGGCCCTGGCCTAAAAGGGGGCATGGCCTGTGTGGTGTCAGGTTACTGCTGGGCCCTGGTGCTAAGGGGGTGGTCTAAAGGTGTTGCGTTGTGGGCGTGGCCTGGAGGATCAGGTACAAGGTGAGCTGATATGGGATATAGGAGGGTGTGAAGCACAAGAGTAAATACACAAAACTGCTAGGTTAGCATTTACTAGCACACCCAGACACCACCGGATTCTGGTACATGCTTGATTCTCATAAGCGAGCAGACCCAGACCCAAACCCTACTGGGTTAGCATTTGCTAACACACCTAGAGCTACATGCTGTGTTAGCATTAGCTAACACCACAGGTACAGGGAGCTATGTGTGTGAATATGGACCATTAGCCTGTGGAGCTAGCAGCAGTAGTAGCTGGGTGTGAACCACTAGCTCTGGGGTCTTCCTGTGGCCCTCAAAGGAGACCAGCAGTCATGTGGTCATGTGGTCATGTGAAGTTCCTCAAACACATGACTCGTTACGACAGAAACGCTCATTCAAGTTTAGACTCACTGGAGCATACAATACGGGCAGGCAGGCAGACAGACAGGCAGAGAAAGAGACAGGCAGGAACAGAGTAAGTTGAACTAGTTTAGAATCAATGACACAGCAACTCTATGAGGAACCCAACAGAGTTACTGCCGTGTTGTGTAACTGTGTTGTGTTACTGTGTGTGTTGTGTTACTGTGTGTGTTTGTGATAGTGTGTTGTGTAACTGTATTGTTACCGTGTGTCTGGTTAGTATGTGTGTTAGTATGTTGTGTAACTGTGTGTTGTGTAACAGTGTTGTGTTAGTGTGTTCTAGTTGTGCTGACGTGCGTCTTGAAGGAGGTTAAACACTTCCAGATGAAGGACACACCCTCTCTCTCTCTCTCTCTCTCTCTCTCTCTCTCTCTCTCTCTCTCTCTCTCTCTCTCTCTCTCCTCTCTCTCTCTCTCTCTCTCTCTCTCTCTCTCTCTCTCCTCTCTCTCTCTCTCTCTCTCTCTCTCTCTCTCTCTCTCTCTCTCTCTCTCTCTCTCTCTCTCTCTCTCTCTCTCTCTCTCTCTCTCTCTCTCTCTCTCTCTCTCTCTCTCTCTCTCTCTCTCTCTCTTCTACTAGCCACGGTCAGGCCTAGCCTAGCAGGCTAAGCTAAGCTATCCCCAGAACATTAGAGTCCCAGCAGGTTCCCCAACACCTGACTCCACCTGTCCAGACACGACAGTACGAGGAAACAGGAACTCAGATGTGGAACCCGTCATTCTGGTTTAGGACCCGGACCACAATCCTGGGGAGGGGGGGGGGGGAGGATGCTAGATAGCTAGCTAGCGTTGGCAATGCCACACAATAAGAGGAAATTAAAGCCAATAACAACACATTATGTAACCCCTAGCACAAGCATGCAGCACATGGCTCAGTGTACTGCAGGGTTAGGGGTTCTATTCCCTGTGTAGCTCAGTAGGTAGAGCAAGGCACTAACACTACCAGGGTTAGAGGTTCTATTCCCTGTGTAGATTAGTTGGTAGAGCAAGGCACTACCACTGCAGGGTTGTGGGTTGTATTCCTACCTCTGCTGAGGCGTTGCTTCTCCCCTGACAGGATCCCTGGTGTGTCTATGATACTGATGCTCTGGAGGACCTGGTTGGGCATCTGGGAGCAGATTAACCTACAGATACAAATATTCTACATTATATTATATTTATAATACATTATATACATTAACATAAATATACAGGCTTTTTATATATATATATATATATTCCAGTAGTCTAACACTAGGGACCAATTCATTACTTTAATTTAACTTTAATTATGCCCATGGCTCTGAGTGGATAATGGAGTCACCGTCATCGCAGAGTCACCACGCCAGTGGGCGGAGTCAAAGGTCAGGTACTGAGCGGGCTATAAGGAGAGCACTACCGACAAACACTTCCCCTGGAAACAACAAGTTATTGTTGAAGGTTCCCCCCCCCCCCCTCTCATACGGAACATTCCTACCATTCCACAGGAAACACGTTATTCAGCTAAATGTAGACCGAGATAACGGCTGACAGCTGTGCATGTGCGTGTGTGTGTGTGTGTGTGTGTACCGGTTGAGGAAGGCGTTCCCGAAAGCGTTGAGCTTTCTGAAGGGCTTCTTGGGGTCGACCACCAGGGCATTGCCGGGGATGATGCCCTCCGTCTCCCCATGCATCACCGCGATGAAGCCGTCTGTGGTCGGTTCTGGACCGATCCGCATCCCCGGGAAGTCCTGCTCCAGGAGATACCTGCAGCGGGACCAGGACCAGGTTAGATCAGGGCAAGGTTAGACTAGGACCAGGTTAGACTAGGACCAGGTTAGACCAGGACCAGGTTAGACTAGGGCAAGGTTAGACCAGGACCAGGTTAGACTAGGACCAGGTTAGACCAGGACCAGGTTAGACTAGGGCAAGGTTAGACTAGGACCAGGTTAGACTCGGACCAGGTTAGACCAGACAAGACCAGGTTAGACCAGACCAGGTTGACAGGACCAGAACAGGTTAGACCAGACCAGGTTAGACCAGACCAGACAAGGTCAGACAAGGTCAGACAAGGTCCTTACCACAGGTAGGGGTTAGACAGTACAGAGACGGGTCATTAAGGAGCAGGTAGGGGTTAGACAGTACAGAGACGGGTCATTAAGGAGCAGGTAGGGGTTAGACAGTACAGAGACGGGTCATTAAGGAGCAGGTAGGGGTTAGACAGTACAGAGGCAGGTCATTAAGGAGCAGGTAGGGGTTAGACAGTACAGAGACGGGTCATTAAGGAGCAGGTAGGAGTTAGAGAGAACAGAGACGGGTCATTAAGGAGCAGGTAGGGGTTAGGGTGCTTCCTGCTTGTCTTCAGACGGTGGGAATCAAACTCAGAACATTTACTAGACTTCATAGTTATACCATGATTCATAGCAGCCCTCTGGGCAGGGCGGGGCTACTTCGACTGGAGCTGTGTGCGTGTGTTTTGGGGCATAACAGTTCCAGTTGAACAAGTTTTTGTCACACTGAAGTCAATCAGTTCATTCTCTTCTTGATTTACACATGGAATCACACTCACTCTCACTAACACAGAGGACTTTTAGCACAATCCAATCAGATCAGAGTTTGGTTGCACGGTACAGGAAGAAGCCCATAAAGGAAGTAGCCCCACACAGGAAGAAGCTCCCCCCGTACAGGAAGTCGAATATGTTCTCCATGCAAGAAGAGTACAGAGAGGAGATGGATCAAATGGAAATATGAGCAATCATAACTTAACACGTACATTTGGCCTTAAATAAAACTTAAGTGTGACACGTCAGGGGGACCACAAACACCGACCAATCAGACGCGAAGACAGAACCACCGTAGCCGCTGGCTGCAGTGTAGCCGCTAGCTTTAGCATGGCCGCCAGTGGGTTAACGGCTCAGGAAATATCAGATGAGGCGACGCTTGCCCGGCTGGCGGCAGGACAATAGAGGTCACTCGAAGTCAGGAAGAACCAACAAACAGGAGACAGCCTTACACTGCCCCCCTGCTGCCTCACCCACGGCCTCACTCAAGTAACAACTACTACATGTCTACTAGTAGTAGTAATAACTACTACAGGTCTACTAGTAGTAGTAATAACTACTACAGGTCTACTAGTAGTAGAAGTGGCAACTACTACAGGTATGCTAGTAGTAGTAGCAACTACTACAGATCTACTAGAAGTAGAAGTAACAACTACTACAGGTCTACTAGTAGTAGAAGTAACAACTACTACATGTCTACTAGTAGTAGTAATAACTACTACAGGTCTACTAGTAGTAGAAGTGGCAACTACTACAGGTCTGCTAGTAGTAGTAGCAACTACTACAGATCTACTAGAAGTAGAAGTAACAACTACTACAGGTCTACTAGTAGTAGTAATAACTACTACAGGTCTACTAGTAGTAGAAGTAGCAACTACTACAGGTCTGCTAGTAGTGGCAACTACGATAGGTCTACTAGTAGTAGAAGTAGCAACTACTACAGGTCTGCTAGT
>CM051016.1:10045569-10065569 GCA_027704905.1 Muraenolepis orangiensis | reverse complement strand
TTTTCCCCCAATTCTCACTTACCTGTATATACATATACCTATTATTATGCTCATATCACATTTATACCTGGACTGTCTTTTAACCTGTACATTTAAACTGTAAATTGTATTATATTACCATGCACTTTACTGCAACATTTGCACTCTGGTTAGATGCTAAATTATTTTCGCTGTACTGTACTTGTGCTGTGCAATGACAATACATTTTAATTTAATCTAATCTAATGTTAGTCAATAATGGAAAAAAAATGTTTTGGGCCCAACGGCACCACGTGACATCACGTGACTTGTAATTCCACCGTTTGGCCACTACGACAAATGTGCTTCAACGTTTGGCCTACATCCTGGGGGCTTGCTTGGGACAGACCAGGAACAACAGCCTGCTCCCTAGCGGACAGACCAGGAACAACAGCCTGCTCCCTAGCGGACAGACCAGGAACAACAGTCTGCTCCCTAGCGGACAGACCAGGAAGAACAGCCTGCTCCCTAGCGGACAGACCAGGAACAACAGCCTGCTTCCTAGCGGACAGACCAGGAACAACAGCCTGTTCCCAAGCGGACAGACCAGGAACAACAGCCTGCTCCCTAGCGGACAGACCAGGAACAACAGCCTTCTCCCTAGCGGACAGACCAGGAACAACAGCCTGCTCCCTAGCGGACAGACCAGGAACAACAGCCTGCTCCCTAGCGGACAGACCAGGAACTGCCCCAATGTGCGTTCATGACACGCTGGGACCTGAAGCTTTCATCTTTTTAATCTTGACGTTAAAAGAGATGTTGTTGGGTCGCTGTTCGGTTTCTTTTCTTTCTCCTTACATAGTAACACATTTAGGAACCTTATAATACTTTATTTATCTAATTAATTAATTAACCTTTATAAGACTTTATCTTATTGATGAACCTTTATAAGACTTTAATAATGACATTAATGAAACCTCCAACAAAAGCTTACGCTCAGCAAGGCAGAAAGAAACGTTTATAAAGTTTTTAAAAAAAAGAAAGTTTATCATTAGTTTTATTAATGTTTGATTAATAAAATAAACTAATAAGATATGAATAATAAAACCCAGATTTGACCCCAACTGCTACGCCCTCTGACACAAAACAACATAGATTCTCTCAGGGGCTACAAAGACATATATCAATACTATTAATACTTACATACTACTAAAATACTAAACTACACAATACTGGTCATCATATCTAAAATCGAATACATTATATTTAGCATTAATACTACTAATACTTATAAACAAATATATCTAATATTTAATACTTACTTTAGGGTTAGTGATGGTTAGTTTAGGGTTAGTGGTGTGTGTTGTGTGGTGTATCTCCACAAGAGGGCGCCACCTCCCTGTATTGACCCCTTGACCAGAAACCAACAACACGTGAAAACTATTCTTTATTGAAAGAACAGAAAACCAGCAATAAATAGAAAAGCATAGAATCAGAATTTAACCATAAAAGACACAACAGACCAGTAAGACTTGAAGTACAGCTTACTGGGAGCCCAACATTAAAGCTTCTTTAACACATGTACTGTACTAAAGGTCATTAAGGAGCATGTAGGGGTTAGACAGTACAGAGATGGGTCATTGAGGAGCAAGTAGGGGTTAGACAGTACTGAGACAGGTCATTGAGGAGCAGGTAGGGGTTAGACAGTGAATACACAGCCAGACAGCCAGGTAATGTAGAAAACATAAAATATGGCATAGGTCATTAAGGCACAAGGCAATTACATAGGTCATTAAGGAGCAGGTAGGGGTTAGACAGTACAGAGACGGGTCTTTAAGGAGCAGGTAGGGGTTAGACAGTACAGAGACGGGTCATTAAGGAGCAGGTAGAGGTTAGACAGTACAGAGACGGGTCATTAAGGAGCAGGTAGGGGTTAGACAGTACAGAGACGGGTCATTAAGGAGCAGGTAGAGGCTAGACAGTACAGAGACGGGTCATTAAGGAGCAGGTAGAGGCTAGACAGTACAGAGACGGGTCATTAAGGAGCAGGTAGGGGTTAGACAGTACAGAGACAGGTCATTAAGGAGCAGGTGGGGTTAGACAGAACAGAGACGGGTCATTAAGGAGCAGGTAGGGGTTAGACGGTACAGAGATGGGTCATTAAGGAGCAGGTAGGGGTTAGACAGTACAGAGATGGGTCATTAAGGAGCAGATAGGGGTTAGACAGTACAGAGACGGGTCATTAAGGAGCAGGTAGGGGTTAGACAGTGAATACACAGCCAGACAGCCAGGTAATGTAGAGAACATAAAATATGGCTTTTGGCCATTTAAACTTCTAGAATATTCCTAGAAATTTCTTAGATTAGAACAGATTAGATATTCAGTCTATAAAAACAGGAACCAACCAGAAAATATAAGACATGTCAATCACGTCTTTTGGCATAAATGATAGCATACGGATGCTAATCAGGATCAGGTCCTAATCAGTGTGTGTGTGTGCGTGTATCTCTCTATGTTTGTGTGTGTGCGTGTGTGTGTGTGTATGAGTGTGTGTGTGTGTGTGTATGCGTGTTTATCTCTCTATGTGTGTGTGTGTGTGTGTGTGTGTGTATCTCTCTATGTGTGTGTGTTTGTATCTCTCTATGTGTGTGTGTGTCTGTATCTCTCTATGTGTGTGTGTGTTTGTATCTGTCTATGTGTGTGTGTGTGTGTATCTCTCTATGTGTGTGTGTGTATCTCTCTATGTGTTTGTATGTGTGTGTGTATCTGTGTGTGTGTGTGTGTGTGTGTGTGTGTGTGTGTGTGTGTATCTCCATCAGTTGGCGGAGCTGAAGTCCTGACAGATGGACCGGACCAGGTCCTGGGTGAAGGAGGTCAGGCCGCTGAAGTCTCGGCTGAAGAAGGTGTGTCGCTCCAGGGGAGGAGACGCCATCGCATTCAGGTCCTCCAGGGGAGCCCAGGCCACGCCCACAGAGAACACCTTGATCCCTGATGTTTCCACACAAACCCTTCATGTTAGCCTGGGACCACACACACACACAAACACAAACACACACACACAAACACACACACACACACACAAACAGCAACAAACATGCCACACACACACATACCGCGTTTGTGGGCGTTCTGGGCGGGGCCTCTGATGTCGTCGTATGATTGGCCATCGGTGATGATGATCAGGAAGTTCCTCCCGGGAACTGTTGGCCTGAAAAACAAATAATACTAAAGTACTTGTGCTAGTAATAACAAGTATAACGAGTAATATAATAACACACAATAATACAATAATAATAACGTAATAACACTAATATCAATACTAGTCCTTATCTACTAGTACTTGTCTTGTCACTAGTACTAGTCTTAGTACAAGCAGTACTAGTAATAATACTAATATTTATTCAAAGCATTCAGAGTATTTAGAGTATTTAAAGCATTCAGAGTATTTACAGTATTCAGAGCATTCAGAGTTTCTAGAGTATCTAGAGTATTCAGAGTATCTAGAGTATTAAGAGTATTTGGAGTATCTCGAGTATTCAGAGTATCTAGACTATTCAGAGTATTCAGAGCATTCCGAGTATTCCGAGTATTCAGTACTTGAAGAGGTTGTTGGTGACGTAGTTGATGGCCTCCCCCGTGGCTGTTCCTCCGTTCATGTAGCGGATTTTGCCCAAAGCCGTGACCACTTCCTCTCTGGACAGGAAGTCAGACAGGCCAAACTCCAGGGTCTGCTCGTAGGTGTACTGCACCGCCCCTGAGGACCACACCCACATAACAACAGAATCCTGTGTCTGTGTGCACGTTTGTGTGTGTGTGTGCATGTGCGTGTGCATGTGAGCGTGTGTCTGTGTGTGTGTTTGTGTGTACCGATGCGGGCGCCCACGTCAGACACATCAAAGCTCCGAGTGATGGCCGTCAGGAAGTCGAGGATCAGCCGGAAATTGACGTCCCCCACGCTGGACGAACCGTCAATCAGGAAGCCAATGTTGACAGAGTTCAGACATGTCCGACCTGACGGGGAGGGGGGAGAGAGAGAGGGAGAAGGAGAGAGGGACAGCAGACCAATGAGAGACCAGCAGGGTACCGGATGGGGTCACCATGGTAACATAATGATGGTGTGTGTGACCCACTGCAGAGCAGCGCCTCCGGGGAGCAGATCTTCTGAGTCAAGGACCGGACATGTTTAGTGGTACTGAACCAGCTGGGGACAGACACACTGAAGAACCCATTGTCTTTACACACCGCCTGGAGGAAGAGAAGAAGGAGGAGGAGGAGGAGGAGGAGGAGAAGGAGGAGAAGGAGGGAGACGGAAGGGGGGAGACGAAGCGGACGAGGAGAAGGAGGAGGGGGAGGGGGAGGAAGAGGAGTAGTTAGGACAAGCAGGTGGGACATCTCTTAGCAAAACGGTTGGTCTAAGGAGGACCGGGGACCTTCTGGGCGTAGTCCTTGTCCTGGACCTGGGGCAGCTCCTCCGGGGCCGGCTTGGCCACAGAGAGCAGGAACACGTTGATCCCGGAGTCCCGGGCCAGACCGGCCGCCTGCTCCAGGTTGTCAGACGGCCAACCGTCCAGCAACACCAGCATGACCCTGGGGTGACCTCGCCGCACGCCATGCTCAGCAAGAAAGAAATCCTCTGCCACGTGCTGGATGGCCTTACCTGGACACCAATTAACTAATCAATTAACTATTACCTTACCTGGAGACAAATGAACGCATCAATTAATTGTTCCCTTACCTGGGCGCCAATTAACTAATCAATTTAACTATTCCCTTACCTGGAGACCAATTAACTCATCACTTACCTGGACACCAGTTAACTCATCACCTAGCAACCACCAATTAACTCATCACCTAGCAAACAACAGTTAACTCATAATTTACCTGGACAACAATAAACTCATCACTTACAAACCACTACCTCCATTCATCTGCTACTCACCTGTACAGGAGTACTAACCCTTCTCACTGTATTCACCTCATGTAGAGGTTTAAATAGGTTTTTTAGATATGCTTACATTTAGTAATGTATAGATTAATTTGCCTGTACAGGTTTGTGTTCTTGTACAGGTGTACCGCTTGTGTTTACCTGGACAGGTGTACCACTTGTGTTTACCTGGACAGGTGTACCACTTGTGTTTACCTGGACAGGTGTACCACTTGTGTTTACCTGGACAGGTGTACCACTTGTGTTTACCTGGACAGGTGTATCGGTTGTGTGTGACACCTGTACCTGTGCAGGTGTCACACCTGTACAGATATGTTCACCACCTCCCGTATTGTATTTTATGTCCAGATGTGCGTACCTGTGTTGGTGTCTCCGCCCAGATAAGGCAGCTCTCTGATTGACAGCATGAGCTGTTTGGTCGAGTTGGAAAGATAGATCTCAGTCTTAGGAGTGTCACTACACGCACACACACACACACACACACACACACAAATATACACATAAATCATACAGAATTGTTATATATAATGTGTGTGTATGTATGTATGTGTATGTGTGTGTGTGTGTGTGTGTGTGTGTGTGTGTGTGTGTGTGTGTGTGTGTGTGTGTGAGTCTCACCCCGTCTGCACCAGCCCTACGTGAGGTCCCGAGGGTCCGACCTTCAGGGCGGTCAGCAGCTTACTGAGGAAGTTTTTCTGGAGGCCAAAGCGTCTCTGGCCGAGGTTCCTACTGCTGTCCACCACCACCGCTAGCTCCACCTGACACTCTGGACCAGGAACACACCATCACACCACCATTACACCAGCTCCACCTGGCCCTCTGGACCAGTAACACCACCATCACACCAGCTCCACCTGGCCCTCTGGACCAGTAACACCACCATCACACCAGCTCCACCTGGCCCTCTGGACCAGTAACACCACCATCACACCAGCTCCACCTGGCCCTCTGGACCCAGGAATGACACCATGAGGACCTCCGCTGTGTAGACCTCTACCAGGAGGACCTCCACCGTGAGGACCTCCCCCGTGAAGACCTCTACCAGGAGGACCTTCCCGTGAGAACCTCCCCCGTGAGGACCTCTACCATAGGACCTCCACCTTGAGGACCTCCAGCGTGAGGACCTCCACCAGGAGGACCTCCACCGTGAGGACCTCCAGCGGGAGGACCTCTACCGTGAGGACCTCCACTGTGAGGACCTCCACCGTGAGGACCTCCACCAGGAGGAACTCCACCAGGAGGACCTCTACCGTGAGGACTCCACCGTGAGGACAAACATTAGGATAAACGTTACATCAGACAGCGGTTTGATAGCCTATGCGCACTCAACGATTAGGGTTCCACTATGTGTTGTGTATGCGTTGTGTAATTTTATTCAATTTTTATTCTATTTTTATCTATTTTTATCTTATTTTTATAACTGCTGTCTGTCGTCGGGTATTGCACATAAGATTTTCACTCACTGCTTTATACTTGTGTAAACTGTGAAGTGACAATAAACTTGACTTGACTTGATGCGGCCGTTTGAGTGGAGGTCTGTCAGAAGGGTCCTGGGAACAGGGCCCTCTGCATAGCAGAGTCATATGAGGCTACAGAAGGAGAGCAGCAGGGGACCTAGCATTGAGCCCTGAGGGACACCACTCCGCTCAGTACCTGGGTTTCCTTTCACTGTCTTCTTCACGGTGGACTTCTTCTTCGGCTTTTTCTTCTCTAAGCGAACACACAAAACATATTTTGGTTAGAGTAAAAGTCATATATGACCATAATTGTTTCATGTGGGTGATATTGTATTAGTAGTGATATGTGATATGCTCTAGTACAGTAAGTGCAGTTTGTAGTACTCACCAGGTTTTACAGCAGGTAAGGTTGTAGTACTGCTGGTAATGTTCTGACCTGTCAACTCCTGAGGTATGGAGACTGGTTCTGGACACACACACACACACACACACACACATTTCAGTATTGGGTACTAGTGTAAACTAGTGTGTAGTAGTGTGTATTCATGTGTAGTAGTGTGTACTACTTTGCAGTAGTGTAGTAGTTTGTAGTAGTGTACTAGTGTAAAATAGTGTACTAGTGTGTAGTACTGTGTTTAGTTGTGTAAAAATGTTTATTAACTAATTAACTAATGTGTATAGTCTGTATAGTGTGTAGTAGTGTGTAGCAGTGTAGTAGTAGTAGTAGTGTGTAGTAGTAAACTAGATTGTGCTAGTGTGTACTAGGGTGTACTAGGGTGTACTAGTGTGTACTAGTGTGTACTTGTGAGGCTGAAGGAGGCGGTCCACTGAGACAGAGACTGTGATTGGACGCCGTGGGAGTAAGAACTGGTGTAGCTCCGCTTCCCCAACAGCCTGCGGACTCGGACCGGACCCCCACCAGGACCCACCACCCCCCTGTGGAGAAGCAGGGACCACACCTCAGAACCTGGTTCACCTGTCTTACTGACAGGCTACCTGTCTAAGGTAGAGAGATAGACAGAAAGGTAGACAGATAGACAGACAGGCCGATAGACAGATAGACAGGTAGATAGACAGACAGATAGACAGGTAGATAGACAGACAGCTAGACAGACAGGTAGACAGACAAGCAGACAGACAGGTAGACAGACAGATAGGAAGACAGGCAGATAGGTAGACAGAAAGGCAGACAGACAGGTAGACAGATAGACAGACAGGTAGACAGACAGGTACCTGTGTATAGCAGCTCCACATACGTTAGAGACCGAGGCGTAAGTCCCGGTCCCGAACACGGACCCCCGGGCCTGGGAGCAGTCTGGGGGACACAAGACCACCTGACCGTCCTCCAACAGGTCTGCACCTTTGGTCTGACACGTAATGGGGGAGGGGACTGAAGAACATCACCACCATGACATCACCACTATGACATCACCACCATAACACCACGAGGAGATAACCACAACATCACCACCATGACATCAGTAGTGATGGAGATGGCCTTCTTTAGGACCAGATGTCGGAAGAAGGCCATCTCCATCACTAAGGACCACAACCACCCTGGGCACCATCTCTTCTCCCCCCTACCGTCTGGTCGACGGTTCCGCAGCATCCGTACAAGGACTACCAGGTTCAAGGACAGTTTTTAATCCACTGGCAGTGCGCCTAATGCTAGGAGTGCTGCCACTATCATAACATTGTCATTAACATTACACTAGCATACTTTGCTGGACTTTCTGGACTCATTACAGTTACTGCACTGTACTGCACTGTATTCATGATGCTGCTGCACTACTGGCACTTGCAAATGCTTTTAAATATTTTTGCACAATTCAACACATGAACATATCATCCATCACCATCCGTCACTTTATTGTTCTTTTTATGTTTATTTTTTATTGTACATATATATATGTATTGTATATGTATTGTATATTTTATCACCAAAACATCACCACTACAACATCACCACCATAACACATCACAAATTATTACTATTATAATTATTACTATTATTATTATTATTATTATTATTGTTATTATTATGATTATGATTATGATTATTATTATTATTATTATTATTATTATTATTATTATTATTTTGTAGAACTAGAAACACAATCAGTTAAATGAGATGAGAGATACTGACCAGACTGTTGTGAACACACTGGTGAGTTGAACAACAACATCACACCTGGGGGGAGAGAGAGAGAGAGAGAGAGAGAGAGAGAGAGAGAGAGAGAGAGAGAGAGAGAGAGAGAGAGAGAGAGAGAGAGAGAGAGAGAGAGAGAGAGAGAGAGAGATGGAGACAGACAGAGAGTGAGTGGTGAAAAATTCCAACTAATTACATAATTACAAGAACACACTGTGTTTTATTGTCACTGTAAGATACTAGTAGTTAGTGTACTGTCTAAGTGTATCAGTACCAAGTTAAGTACTAACTAGTATTTAACCGGTTAGTATTGAACCAGGTTCAATACTAACCGGTTAAATACTAACCAGGTTAAGTACTAACCTGGTTAGTGTTTAACCTGTAGTGTTGGAATGTTTTATGAGAAGGGGAGTGGGGGGGGCCTAATCTGTTGTTGTCATTACAGAGAGAGAGAGAGAGAGAGAGAGAGAGAGGGAGAGAGAGAGAGAGAGAGAGAGAGAGAGAGAGAGAGAGAGAGAGAGAGAGAGACCCAACATCCTCACTACAATCTCAATAACTGACAATTTTACATAGATGCATACTTATCCTGTCAACAACCCTAGTCACAATGTTTTCTGGAATATTATATTATGCTATATTATATTATAGTATATAATAGTATATTAAAGTCTATTATATTATATAACATTATATGATCCATCCTTCATCCATCCAGCCATTGTTGACCGCTTATCCGTGTCAGGTTGCGGACATTATATGATATCATAGTTTATAATATTATATTTAATGATATCATCTTAGTTGACAATTTTCCATAGTATTTTATAGCATTTATTTCATTTGACGTTTTATGTGCTTTGGCAATGTTACCCTCCAGACAAGTAGACAGGTAGACAGACACACAGGCAGACCGACACACAGGCAGACAGGCAGACAGGGAATCCGACACACAGGGAGAAAGACAGACAGACAGACAGACAGGCAGACAGGCAGGCAGACAGACAGATACACAGACACATAGGCAGGTAGTTGGTCTTACCTGTTACAGCCATGATGTAGTGGACCTCCATGGTTTAAAAGAGACAACTCCTTTAGAGAGAGATAGAGAGAGAGAGAGAGAGAGAGAGTCTGAATACCAATCAGCCAGGACAATCAGATAGGTGTGAAATCAATTATTCTTACCCTTTGTCTCTGTCTGTCTGTATATCTCTGGTATATCCTCTGTAATGTCGAACACAGTGTCACTCGCCCAGAGAGAGAGAGATGGCCCTTTAAATAATCTGCACCATCACACACCCACACACACATACACACACACAGACACACACACCTTCACCTGTGACATCATCAAAAGTGGGAGGGGTTTAAGTATAACGGCTGAAAGAGAGAGACACACACACAGAGGGAGAGAGAGAGAGAGAGAGAGAGAGAGAGAGAGTTAACTTTTGGAATTTCTTCAAATATCTGTTTTTGTTCCCAAATCAAAGCCCCTCTCCTCATCTGACCTCCCAGTAGAGTTAGAGTGACAGGTCTCCTTCTAGAAGCTACCGTCTACCCCCTACCTGCTCCTTAATGACCCGTCTCTGTACTGTCTAACCCCTACCTGCTCCTTAATGACCCGTCTCAGTACTGTCTAACCCCTACCTGCTCATGAATGACCCGTCTCTGTACTGTCTAACCCCTACCTGCTCCTTAACGACCCGTCTCTGTACTGTCTAACCCCTACCTGCTCCTTAATGACCCGTCTCTGTACTGTCTAACCCCTACCTGCTCCTTAATGACCCGTCTCTGTACTGTCTAACCCCTACCTGCTCCTTAATGACCCGTCTCTGTACTGTCTAACCCCTACCTGCTCCTTAACGACCCGTCTCTGTACTGTCTAACCCCGACCTGCAAAAATATTAAATAGTCAATTATTTGTATGGGCTGGCTTCTGCATGGCAGTAGGTGTTGCGTCGTATTAGAAGGGTCTTAGTAGTCTTAGTCGCAGTAGTAGTAGTATAAGAAGTAGTAGTATAAGAAGTGGTATTAAAGTATTTTTTACTTGTTTGGCAGAAAGCTGAGTTGAGGTGTCGGTTGACCCTGGATCCTCCAAGATGATGAGGTCACTTCCTTGAGGCAGGAAGTCTGGATGAAACCCACACCTGAGGGTCGCCTGAGGTCTGGACCAGATCTATCAATCTAAACTACCTGGAACATGAACCATTACTCATTCATTAACTCATTCATTCATTCACTTCATGGGAGAGGGGCCAGCATGAAGTATCTGTTGACCACAGAAACGGGTCATTAAGGAGCAGGTAGGGGTTAGACAGTACAGAGACTGGTCATTAAGGAGCAGGTAGGGGTTAGACAGTACAGAGACTGGTCATTAAGGAGCAGGTAGGGGTTAGACAGTACGGAGACGGGTCATTGAGGAGCCGGTGGGGGTTAGACAGTACGGAGATGGGTCATTAAGGAGCAGGTAGGGGTTAGACAGTATGGAGACGGGTCATTAAGGAGCAGGTAGGGGTTAGACAGTACAGAGACGGGTCATTGAGGAGCCGGTGGGGGTTAGACAGTACAGAGACGGGTCGTTAAGGAGCAGGTAGGGGTTAGATGGTACAGAGACGGTTATTAAGGAGCAGTTAGGGGTTAGACAGTACGGAGACGGGTCATAAAGGAGCAGGTAGGGGTTAGACAGTACAGAAACGGGTCATTAAGGAGCAGGTAGGGGTTAGATGGTACCAAGACGGTCATTAAGGAGCAGGTAGGGGTTAGACAGTACATAGACCGGTCATTAAGGAGCAGGTAGGGGTTAGATAGTACAGAGACGGGTCATTAAGGAGCAGGTAGGGGTTATACAGTACAGATACAGGTCATTAAGCAGCAGGTAGGGGTTAGACAGTACAGAGACGGGTCATTAAGGAGCAGGTAGGGGCTAGACAGTACAGAGACGGGTCATTAAGGAGCAGGTAGGGGTTAGATAGTACAGAGACGGGTCATTAAGGAGCAGGTAGGGGTTAGACAGTACAGAGACGGGTCATTCAGGAGCAGGTAGGGGTTAGACAGGACAGAGACGGGTCATTGTTTGTAACCAACAATTGTAACAGCTTATACAGTCCCTAGGACCCAGAGAGGTTCTACAGTAGGACCCAGAGAGGTTCTACAGTCAGTAGGACCCAGAGAGGTTCTTCAGTAGGACCCAGAGAGGTTCTACAAGAGGACCCAGAAAGGTTCTACAGTCAGTAGGACCCAGAGAGGTTCTACAGTCAGTAGGACCCAGAGAGGTTCTACAGTCTGTTGGACCCAGAGAGGTTCTACAGTCAGTAGGACCCAGAGATGTTCTACAGTCAGTAGGACCCAGAGAGGTTCTACAGTCAGAAGGACCCAGAGAGGTTCTACAGTCAGTAGGACCCAGAGAGGTTCTACAGTCAGAAGGACCCAGAGAGGTTCTTCAGTAGGACCCAGAAGGGTTATACAGTCAGTAGGACCCAGAGAGGTTCTATAGTCAGTAGGACCCAGAGAGGTTCTATAGTCAGTAGGACCCAGAGAGGTTATACAGTCAGTAGGACCCAGAGAGGTTCTACAGTCAGTAGGACCCAGAGAGGTTCTACAGTCAGTAGGACCCAGAGAGGCTCTACAGTCAGTAGGACCCAGAGAGGTTCTACAGTCAGTAGGACCCAGAGAGGTTCACAGAGACGGGTCATTAAGGAGCAGGTAGGGGTTAGACAGTACAGATACAGGTCATTAAGCAGCAGGTAGGGGTTAGACAGTACAGAGATGGGTCATTAAGCAGCAGGTAGGGGTTAGACAGTACAGAGACGGGTCATTAAGGAGCAGGTAGGGGTTAGACAGTACAGAGACTGGTCATTCAGGAGCAGGTAGGGGTTAGACAGTACAGAGACAGGTCATTCAGGAGCAGGTAGGGGTTAGACAGGACAGAGACGGGTCATTGTTTGTAACCAACAATTGTAACAGCTTATACAGTCCCTAGGACCCAGAAAGGTTCTACAGTAGGACCCAGAGAGGTTCTACAGTCAGTAGGACCCAGAGAGGTTCTTCAGTAGGACCCAGAGAGGTTCTACAAGAGGACCCAGAAAGGTTCTACAGTCAGTAGGACCCAGAGATGTTCTACAGTCAGTAGGACCCAGAGAGGTTCTACAGTCAGTAGGACCCAGAGAGGTTCTACAGTCAGAAGGACCCAGAGAGGTTCTTCAGTCAGTAGGAGCAAGAGAGGTTCTACAGTCTGTAGGATCCAGAGAGGTTCTACAGTCTGTAAGTCCTTGAGAGGTTCTACAGTAGTCCCAAGAAAGGTTCTACAGTCAGTAGGACCCAGAGAGGTTCTACAGTCAGTAGGACCCAGAGAGGTTCTTCAGTCAGTAGGAGCAAGAGAGGTTCTACAGTCAGTAGGACCCAGAGAGGTTCTACAGTAGGACCCAGAGAGGTTCTACAGTCAGTAGGACCCAGAGAGGTTATACGTCAGTAGGACCCAGAGAGGTTCTACAGTCAGTAGGACCCAGAGAGGTTCTACAGTCAGTAGGACCCAGAGAGGATCTACAGTCAGTAGGACCCAGAGAGGTTCTACAGTCAGTAGGACCCAGAGAGGTTCTACAGTCAGTAGGACCCAGAGAGGTTCCCCAGCAGGACCCAGGGAACCACCTGTACTCTGTTCTCCGCGGTGTCGACTTCAGACTGGATTAGTGGAAACCTTCCAAATTCCTCTGATAGAAAGTCCCTTGAACCGAAGCCAGGCAGCTTGTCTTTCTCCCCGGGAGAGAGGAGTGTGTTCTTCCCAGGAGGAGAGAGGAGAGAGGACGAGGAGGAGAGAGGAGGAGGGAGGAGGAGGAGGAGGAGGAGGAGGAGGAGGGAGCAGGAGGACACCTGAGACATGTCACAGAGCACAAGGAGCTCTTTGTCTGAAGACCCGGTGGCCGCATAGCTTCACCCCCGCCCTCGGTACCAACAAGAGAGATGTCCAGAACATAGTAAGGTAGTTCAGAACCTAGTGAGGTAGTTCAGAACCTAACGAGGCAGTTCAGAACCTAGAAAGGTAGTTTAGAACCTGAGGTAGTTCAGAACCTAGTGAGGTAGTTCAGAATCAAATGAGGTAGTTCAGAACCTAGTGAGGTAGTTCAGAACCTGAGGTAGTTCAGAACCTAGTGAGGTAGTTTAGAACCTAGTGAGGTAGTTCAGAACCTGAGGTAGTTCAGAACCTAGTGAGTTAGTTCAGAATCGAATGAGGTAGTTCTGAACCTAGCGAGGTAGTTTAGAACCTGAGGTAGTTCAGAACCTTATGAGGTAGTTCAGAACCTAGCAAGGTAGTTCAGAACCTAGTGAGGTAGTTCAGAATCAAATTAGGTAGTTCATAACCTAGAAAGGAAGTTCAGAAACTGAGGTAGTTTAGAACCTAGTGAGAAAGTTCAGAACCTGAGGTAGTTCAGAACCTTATGAGGTAGTTCAGAACCTAGTGAGGTAGTTCAGAGCCTAGTGAGGTAGTTCAGAACCTTATGAGGTAGTTCAGAACCTAGTGAGGTAGCTCAGAACCTAGCGAGGTAGTTCAGAACCTAGTGAGGAAGTTCAGAATCAAATGAGGTAGTTTAAAACCAGACGAGGTACTTCAAAAGATTAGGTAGTTCAGAACCTATGAGGTAGTTTAGAACCTAGCGAGGTAGTTCAGAACCTGAGGTAGTTCAGAACCTGAGGTAGTTCAGAACCTAGCAAGGCAGTTCAGGACCTAACGACGTAGTTCATGGTCAGACTGGCCCAGTAACAGAACAAACATCAAGAACAACATTAAAAACGACATGTGTGTATAAATGTGTTTAGAATTCTCCAGTTGTTTATACATATATTTACGTTTGTGACTGTGCTTGTAGGTGTGTGCGTGTGTGTGTTTGTGTGTTTGTGTAACCCAGTGAGGTGAGTGTAGGTATGAGTGTAGGTGTGTGTAGCCAAGTGAGGTGAGTGTAGGTATGAGTGTAGGTGTGTGTAACCCAGTGAGGTGAGTGTAGGTATGAGTGTAGGTGTGTGTAGCCAAGTCAGGTGAGTGTAGGTATGTGTGTGAGAGATCAGAGCAGTTCATGAGGACCTGAGAGATACCCCCACCCCTAGTAATTAGTCGTTGTAGTAGGATGTGTCCAAGTAGTACCTAGTATTTGTAGGATGTGTTCCAGTAATGAGTAGTTGTAGGATGTGTTCCAGTAGTAAATAGTAGTTGTAGGATGTGTTCCAGTAGTAATGAGTAGTTGTAGGATGTGTTCCAGTAGTAATGAGTAGTTGTAGGATGTGTGCCAGTAGTAATGAGTAGTTGTAGGATGTGTTCCAGTAGTAATGAGTAGTTGTAGGATGTGTTCCAGTAGTAATTAGTATTTGTAGGATGTGTTCCAGTAGTAATGAGTAGTTGTAGGATGTGTTCCAGTGGTAATGAGTAGTTGTAGGATGTGTCCAAGTAGTACCTAGTATTTGTAGGATGTGTTCCAGTAGTAATGAGTAGTTGTAGGATGTGTCCAAGTAGTACCTAGTATTTGTAGGATGTGTTCCAGTAGTAATGAGTAGTTGTAGGATGTGTTCCAGTGGTAATGAGTAGTTGTAGGATGTGTTCCAGTAGTAATTAGTATTTGTAGGATGTGTTCCAGTAGTAATGAGTAGTTGTAGGATGTGTTCCAGTGGTAATGAGTAGTTGTAGGATGCGTCCAAGTAGTACCTAGTATTTGTAGGATGTGTTCCAGTAGTAATGAGTAGTTGTAGGATGTGTCCAAATAGTACCTAGTATTTGTAGGATGTGTTCCAGTAGTAATGAGTAGTTGTAGGATGTGTTCCAGTGGTAATGAGTAGTTGTAGGATGTGTTCCAATGGTACATAGTAGTTGTAGGATGTGTTCCAGTAGTAATGAGTAGTTCAAGTCCAAGGCTCTTATTGTGAAGGAATTCTGATAGTCTTATATGCAATTTAAAAAGAATACAAAACATAACAGCAGCCGGTCTGGTCTGGTCACCATGGATGTAGGACCCCTCTTCATCATCACAACCAGTCTCCTCCTCAGGGAGAGAGGTCCTCCTCCTCCCTCCTCTCTCCTCTCTCCTTCTCCCTCCTCCCTCCTCTCTCCTTCTAGGAGGAGGGGGAGAGACAGGAGGTTCGTAAACATGCTAGCAGAGAAAGAGGCTGCTTCAACCACACTTTAATCAGTCTGACTGGGGCCAGGTGAGGCTGCTTTAACCAAGCCAGGTGAGGCTGCCTCTGGAGGTGAGGCCATACTCTAAACCAGATGTTTGAAGAGGAACAACACGATGTGGTTAATCAGTTCTTTATTGGTTCTTAGTTGAGGCAAAAAGGAATCACAAATATTTAGTCAAGTTACAGTTAAGAGAACATGTTATAAAACACCTGGAATAGAGAGAGAGAGAGAGAGAGAGGGGTTGATTTCACTTTACTTCTGTCCGAGTTGAGAGAGCTGTAAAAGAAGATATGAAATAGTGATTATATATTTATGATCTCACACACACACACACACACACACACACACACACACACACACACACACACACACACACACACACACACACACACACACACACACACACACACACACACACACACACACACACACACACACACACACACACACACACACACACACACACACACACACACACACACCTGTTTGATGAATTGAGCCGAGTTAAAGAGCTCACTGCAGCCATATATAACCTTCTTCCCTGGTTTAGCCTATAGAGAGAGAGAGATACATAGAGATACAGAGAGAGATACATAGAGATACAGAGAGAGAGAGCCATAGAGATACAGAGAGAGAGAGATACAGAGAGATACAGAGAGAGAGAGACATGTTGATTCGAGTATGTAATACTTGGTGTGTATAACAGTGTGTAGTAGTGAGTATGAGTATTGTATACTAGTGTGTACCAGTACATAGTATCTTGGTGTAGTCCACTAGCTTCTGGTACTCTAGTAATGTGTAGTACTGTGTGGTACTGGTGTGCACTAGTACCTTTGTATAGTCCACTAGGTTCTGGTACTCTAGTACTGTGTAGTAGTGGTGTGTACCAGGACCTTGGTGTAGTCCACTAGGTTCTGGTACTCTAGTAATGTGTAGTACTGTGTAGTAGTGGTGTGTACCAGAACCTAGTGGGCTACACCAAGGTCCTGGTACACACCACTACCACACAGTACTACACATTACTAGTACTAGTACTAGTAATGTGTAGTACTGTGTGGTACTGGTGTGCACTAGTACCTTTGTGTAGTCCACTAGGTTCTGGTACTCTAGTACTGTGTAGTAGTGGTGTGTACCAGGACCTTGGTGTAGTCCACTAGGTTCTGGTACTCTAGTAATGTGTAGTACTGTGTAGTAGTGGTGTGTACTAGTACCTTTGTGTAGTCCACTAGGTTCTGGTACTCGATGTAGTTTCCTCCTCCAACCACGAACACAATTGCCTGTTACCAGGACAACAAATTACTTAACAGCCAATATGAACACCGCAGTGATTTCCCACCAATAATAAAACGACCAATCAGACGCCGGCTGAGTGTTCTACCTCCTGGAAAGGGTTCTTGTTCCTGGGGATGGAGCTGGGGAGAGAGGACCAGAGTTAGCTCTAAAAAGTCGAACTAGTCAGCCTTTAACCAGCTATAACTAGTCTAACTACTCAGCCTTTAGCCAGCTCTAACTAGTCTAACTAGTCAGCCTTTAACCAGCTCTAACTAGTCTAACTAGTCAGCCTTTAACCAGCCCTTACTATTCAGCCTTTAGCCAGCTCTAACTAGTCTAACTAGTTAGCCTTTAACCAGCTATAACTAGTCCTACTAGTCAACCTTTAACTAGCTCTAACTAGTCTACCTAGCAAGCCTTAAACCAGCACTATCTAGATAGCCTTTAACTAGCCCTAACTAGTCTACCTAGCAAGCCTTAAACCAGCACTATCAAGATAGCCTTTAACTAGCCTTAACTAGTCTACATAGCAAGCCTTAAACCAGCACTATCTAGATAGCCTTTAACTAGCCCTAACTAGTCTACCGAGCAAGCCTTAAACCAGCACTATCTAGATAGCCTTTAACTAGCCCTAACTAGTCTACCTAGCAAGCCTTACACCAGCACTATCTAGATAGCCTTTAACTAGCCCTAAGTAGTCTACCTAGCAAGCCTTAAACCAGCTCTAACTAGTAAGCCTTTAAGCAGCTCTAACTAGTCAGCCTTTAACTAGCTCTAACTAGTCTAACTAGCCAGCATTAAACCAGCTCTAAGTAGTCCAACTTGTGTAGTCTAACCATCTCTAAGTAGTAGTCTAACCAGATCAAACAAGTAGTCTAACCAACACTAGTGGCAGTCTAACCAGCGCTAACTAACTAGTAGTCATACCAATTCTAACTAGTCATGTTAGTCGTACCTCTCACTGCCTCGAAGCATCTTGGGGTCGAAGTAGCGATAACCGTCGGTCTCCTGACAGACGGGAGGAAAACATTGGTTCCTCAATCATTTGACCAATCAGGGAGCGAGACTCAATTATATGAACAATACAATAAAGGAGTGAGACTCAATCATCTGACCAATCAGGGAGCGAGACTAAATTATATGAACAATACAATAAAGGAGTGAGACTCAATCATCTGACCAATCAGGGAGTGAGACTCAATTATATGAACAATACAATAAAGGAGTGAGACTCAATCATCTGACCAATCAGGGAGTGAGACTCAATTATATGAACAATACAATAAAGGAGTGAGACTCAATCATCTGACCAATCAGGGAGTGAGAATCAATCATCTGACCAATCAGGGAGTGAGACGGAGTCATCTGACCAATTAGGGAGTGAAACTCAGACCAATCAGGTGTCTGAACTAAAAGGTCTGAATTATAAATATCTATATTATAAAATATTACGTATCATTTTTTTAATATTAAATATAATAATATATTATACAACTGAAACAGATCAGACCTCTCTCCCACCAAGACACACACACCAAACACACACACACCAAACACACACACACACATTCTTGAGGACAGAATGTGCTCCTCTTTCATCCCCTCGATTATTCTTTCTCTTCGGTGCTCTGTACTTTATCTGACTCCATCATCTCCTCTCTCCTCCTGCCTTCCCCTCTCTCCTCCTGCCTTCCCCTCTCTCCTCCTGCCTTCCCCTCTCTCCTTCTCTCATCTCCTCCTCTCTTCTCGCTCTCTATCCTCTCTCCTATTTCTTCTCCTCCTCCCTTCCCTTCCCTTCCCCTCTCCTCCTCCTCCTCCTCCTCCTCCTCCTCCTCCTCTCGTCTCATTCTCTCCCCTCTCTCTCCTCCTTCCTTCCTCTCTCTCTCTCCTCTCCTTAAACAACAGGATCATTGTTCGTTTTCTGTAACTCCAGACGCTGAGAATCTCCAAACTCCTGTTACTGTGTGTGTGTGTGTGTGTGTGTGTGTGTGTGTGTGTGTGTGTGTGTGTGTGTGTGTGTGTGTGTGTGTGGAGGTACAGTATCATCAGGTGAATCACTCCACATACAAGATTGTCTTTCACACACAGGTTGATGGTTCCAAGACCGTCTTCTAGTCACTTCATCATTTAGCTGTCTCTCACACACACACACACACACACACACACACACACACACACACACACACACACACACACACACACACACACACACACACACACACACACACACACACACACACACACACACACACACACACACACACACACACACACACACACAGTTTGCTAAATGAGAGCAGACTCCTAGGGCATAACATGAGACTCCAGACAGGAAGTTGGCTACCTAGCTAGCTGGCAGCGTAGCTACTTGGCTACCTAGCTTCCTGTTTACCTGGCTAACCACCTAGCGGCCTAGCAGCCTAGCTACCTGTCTAGCTGTATAACAAGCCATCTGTCTCCCTGTTAACATGGCTTGCAGGCTAAATCGAGCTAGCCATTTGTCTACCTGTCTAACTATCTACCCGTCTGCCTGTCTAACTAACTACCTGTCTAGCTGATTGTCTACCTGTCTTCCGGTCAGTCTACCTCTCTACCTATCTGTCTACATGTGTCTCCAGGTGAGCAGACTGACTGGTGAGACTGAATTTGCCTGTCTGTCTACCTGTCTGTCTGTCTCCAGGTGAGCACTCTTACCGGATGTGACTTCATCTCCATCAGGTTGTCCAGAATCCTGGTGACCGGAAGATTCTGAGAGAAAGAGAAACAGATTTGATTTACTTTTCATATTTGACAGCTCTGCACAGTACGTCAATGTACATAAAAAATAATACTATTAATAATAATACTACTAATAATAATAATGTCTATGGAGCTGGTAAAGTTTGATTAAGTCACTCTTAACCCCAACCATTAGCACACCTTTTGGTTCTCTCCTTAAATTTCAAATGTTCCTTTTTATAGAACTTTGATATTTATCCTGAGAGAGAGAGAGAGAGAGAGAGGAGAGAGAGAGAGAGAGAGAGAGAGAGAGAGAGAGAGAGAGAGAGATTGTTGTTGTAGTTC
>CM051016.1:9933069-10040569 GCA_027704905.1 Muraenolepis orangiensis | reverse complement strand
TTGGTCTCCAAAACTCAGGAGGGGGAGGGGGTGGGTTGGTGGGTCACCCTGGGATGGTGTACGGACAATGGGGTTGTTGTTGTTGTTGTTGTTTATTTACATTTGTAAACTGTGTAGAGTCCGGTTCAGATTTATTTTTGGATGGGGGGGGGGGGGGGCAAGACTGTCTTCAGTCTTGGCCAGGGCTTCTGAACCAGGTATGAATCATGGTAGAACCAGGCAAGAACCTGGGTAGAACCAGATGAGAGCCAGGGTTCCTGAAAGGGTTCTGTTGGCCCAGCAGTGTTTTTAAAGAGCTCACCCGGAGATGGGCGGAACTACTGAACCTTTACCCTTTTATCATCTCAGATTCTGAGCTGCTATTTTAACTGCAAATAAACAAAAATAAACTCAAATAAACACGTTTTGTTTGTTGTTGTTCCAGGAGACCGGCCGGAAAAACTGACTAACAAACTGCTTTTAGCACACATTTCACAACAATAACAAACTAATGGGACCCAGAGCCTCGTACCTCTGAAGGAGGCTGCTGGGCCTCAGTCATAATGAACTAATGGGACCCAGAACCTCGTACCTCTGAAGGAGGCTGCTGGGCCTCAGTCATAATGAACTAATGGGACCCAGAACCTCGTACCTCTGAAGGAGGCTGCTGGGCCTCAGTCATAATGAACTAATGGGACCCAGAACCTCGTACCTCTGAAGGAGGCTGCTGGGCCTCAGTCATAATGAACTAATGGGACCCAGAACCTCGTACCTCTGATGGAGGCTGCAGGGCCGTGATGTAGAAGATCAGAAACAAACGAATCTTATCCTCCGGGGTCCCAGCTGCAACACACACACACACACACACACACACACACACACACACACACACACACACACACACACACACACACACACACACACACACACACACACACACACACACACACACACACACACACACACACACACACACACACACACACACACACACACACACACACACACACACACACACACACACACACACACTATTAAGACATTATCACATAACCATACAGTATTACATGTGTACAATACAAGATATTTATTGGCCATTTCTAACCATGGCCAAGTACATTGGAATGCTTACTCCCCATTCCCTCCCGCAGTATACATCTCCAAAACAATACCATAAAGATAATATATACAATAAAAATGAACAAAAAAAGGACAGCAAAGTGACTGATAGATGGTATGAACATCTGTGTGTGTGTGTGTGTGTGTGTGTGTGTGTGTGTGTGTGTGTGTGTGTGTGTGTGTGTGTGTGTGTGTGGTGTGTGTGTGTGTGTGGTGTGTGTGTGTGTGTGTGTGTGTGTGTGTGTGTGTGTGTGTGTGTGTTACCATCAGGGTCACTGATCACGTCCAGGAGTGATTTGTCCAGAGTAGATTTACTCATCAACTTCTCCTCGTACTCAAAGTACACATCCAGCTTACGAGTCTGAGTGATAGAATGAGAGAGACGTGTTGACCTGTTCCAGGGCAGTGTGTTGTCATTGTTACCTTGTGTGTTTTTCATGGTTACCTTGATGTGGTCCAGTACGGCGGTCGCTACGTTGGTGTGAAGATCAATCAGACGCTTCTTCTCCAACAGCTCAGGAAGGGAGCTGAGACAGATGATCAATAACTAGCAGCTCCTAATCAGATGACTGATCAATAACTAGTAGCTTCTGATCAGATGACGGATCAATAACTCGTACCTTATAATCGGATAACTGATAAACTAGTAGCTTCTAATCAGATAATTTATCAATAACAGTACCTGGTAAAATCAAACATTAATTAATATTGAGATAAGGTTTATTAGGTATATTATGGTCAGGTATATTAGGTGTATTAAGGTAAGAACTGCCCATGAAAAGAATGAACAAGTAGGAGTTTTCGCTGTCTACCGCTGTCTATACCTTGTCTAAACAAAGTATATTAGGGTAAGGTTTATAAGGTATATTAGGTTAAGGTATATAAGGTATATTAGGGTTAGGATATAAGGTATATTAGGGTAAGGTATATTAGGATAAGGTATATAAGGTATATTAAGGTTAGGATATAAGGTAAATTAAGGTTAGGATATAAAGTATATTAGGGTAAGGTATATAAGCTATATTAAGGTTAGGATATAAGGTATATTAGGGTAAGGTTTATAAGGTATATTAGGGTAAGGTATATAAGGTATATTAGAGTAAGGTTTATAAGGTATATTAGGGTAAGGTATATAAGGTATATTAAGGTTAGGATATAAGGTATATTAGGTTAAGGTTTATAAGGTATATTAGGGTAAGGTATATAAGGTATATTAGAGTAAGGTTTATAAGGTATATTAGGGTAAGGTATATAAGGTATATTAAGGTTAGGATATAAGGTATATTAGGTTAAGGTTTATAAGGTATATTAGGGTAAGGTATATAAGGTATATTAGAGTAAGGTTTATAAGGTATATTAGGGTAAGGTATATAAGGTATATTAAGGTTAGGATATAAAGTATATTAGGTTAAGGTTTATAAGGTATATTAGGGTAAGGTATATAAGGTATATTAGAGTAAGGTTTATAAGGTATATTAGGGTAAGGTATATAAGGTATATTAAGGTTAGGATATAAAGTATATTAGGGTAAGGTATATAAGGTATATTAAGGTAAGGTATATAAGGTATATTTAGGTCACCAATATTAGGTATATTAAGGTAAGGTCTATTCGGTATATTAAGGTAAGGTATATTAGGTATATTACGGATATTAAGGTAAGGTATATTAAGGTACGGTTTATAAGGTATATTAAGGTAAGGTTTATCAAGTATATTAAGGTAAGGTATATTAAGGTAAGGTAAATTAGGTATATTAAGGTAAGGTAAATTAGGTATATTAAGGTAAGGTAAGGTATATTAGGTATATTATGGTACGGTTTATCAGGTATATTAAGGTAAGGTTTATTAGGTATATTAAGGTAAGGTATATTAGGTATACTAAGGTAATTTTAATTAGGTTTATTAAGGTAACCTATATTAGGTATATTAAGGTAGGGTTTATCAGGTATATAAAGGTAAGGTATATTAGGTATATTAAGGTATTTTTTATTAGGTATATTAAGGTAAGGTATATTAAAAGGTAAGGTATATTAGGGGAGGGGAAGATTAAGGTAAGGTATATTAGGTATATTAAGGTAAAGGTACCTGACAGCTGAGGTGAGTTTGGCCGTGTTGTCTGACAGAGCGCTGATCGCCCCCTCGTCCTCTCCCTCTAAACCCTACACACAAACACACACACACAGTATACTATCTTATAATACTATGATAATAATACTTTTATATACAGTATAACGGTTTATATAGTATAATATACAAACAGTATATTTAATTAAATGTATAATTTATATTATATGTATTATATATATATTATATAATACATTACACAGAAAATGACCAGCAGATAGCGGCCGTGTTGGGACTGCGCCTTCTAGTGGTGAAGGTCGGTACACCGGTACCATTACACTGGCCCATCCCTAGTATATAGTATAATATATATAATAAAAATAAAAAATACATAACATATATAAGGTTAGTACCATGATGGTCTTCAGCCTCTTGACCTCGTCCTCCTGGGCCCGGTAGCGGTCCAGCTCCTCCTGGACCGACTCGGCGACTTCCGGGAACGGGCTGAAACAGACCAATCACACGGCTCACGGCTACCACTGACCTATCACCAGCCACTGTGTTACGACTCTGACCAATCACCAGCCACTGTGTTACGACTCTGACCAATCACAAGCCTCTGTGTTACGACTCTGACCAATCACCAGCCTCTGTGTTACGACTCTGACCAATCACCAGCCTCTGTGTTACGACTCTGACCAATCACAAGCCTCTGTGTTACGACTCTGACCAATCACCAGCCACTGTGTTACGACTCTGACCAATCACCAGCCACTGTGTTACGACTCTGACCAATCACAAGCCTCTGTGTTACGACTCTGACCAATCACCAGCCACTGTGTTACGACTCTGACCAATCACAAGCCTCTGTGTTACGACTCTGACCAATCACAAGCCTCTGTGTTACGACTCTGACCAATCACCAGCCTCTGTGTTATGACTCTGACCAATCACAAGCCTCTGTGTTACGACTCTGACCAATCACAAGCCTCTGTGTTACGACTCTGACCAATCACCAGCCACTGTGTTACGACTGACCAATCACAAGCCTCTGTGTTACGACTCTGACCAATCACCAGCCTCTGTGTTACGACTCTGACCAATCACCAGCCTCTGTGTTACGACTCTGACCAATCACAAGCCTTTGACTATTCACCAGCCTCTGTGTTACGACTGACCAAATCACTAGCCTGGATACTGATAATAGAGCACTTTGGACTCTTCTGTAGATACTGTAGAGCTGATAGTGCAGGTGCACAGGTAGAACATTCAGGTAGAGTAGAACAGTAGAACAGGTAGATTATTCAGGTAGAGTAGAGAAGAGCAGTAGAACACACCTGCCCCTGTGTTTCTGCCAGAAGGCGTCCCGCCCACTGAGGTCATACGTCCTGCGGTTCTTCTTCTTTGGTCGGGCACCGGCCGGGGAAGACTCCGCCCCCAGACCCTCCTCCATTGACACCCTGTTCAGGTGGAGGTCCTGACACACACACACGCACGCACACACACACACACACACACACACACAAACTTGAGTGTTCTGTTGTTAGCAGCAGGTATCAAAAAGCTTAAAGCTGGTGGGCTGCTCACCAGGACATCGTGGATAAGCGCCTGATAGGTCCAGGTGTGGTGGAGGGGCGTGGCCAAGTCCAGATTACGATCAGCCAGAACAAACAGAGGTCTTTGGAAACTACAGAGAGAGAGAGAGAGAGAGAGAGAGAGAGAGTATGCTGGAAGCTGTAGTCTACCTGACCTGTGGTTGTGGTGAATGCTGGGAGCTGTAGTCTACCACAGGAGTTCCCAAACTTTTCAGCCCGCGACCCCCAAAATAACAGCGGGGAATAATCGCGATCGTGACCATTGTGAAGTCCAACGCAAACATTGTGTGTGTGGCTTTTTTTCAGCTGCAAATGATACTGTTGTGAATCTGTCGAAATCTGAATTCCTTTATTTGTCACCCTTACATATTAAACGGACTTACATAATAAAAATATCTATGCACACGTTGTTATTATTAACAATAATAACGATAATAATAATACACTTAAATTTTTTTTTTTTTAAAAGAACACCTCATGGGTCACATCAACGTTGGGAACCCCTGATCTACCAGACCTTTGGTGTGGTGCATGCTGGGAGCTGTAGTCTACCTGACGTGTGGGTGTGGTGCATGCTGGGAGCTGTAGTCTACAAGACCTTTGGTGTGGGGCATGCTGGGAGCTGTAGTCTACCAGAGCTTTGGTGTGGTGCATGCTGGGAGCTGTAGTCTGCCTGACCTGTGGTGTGGTGCATGCTGGGAGCTGTAGTCTACCTGTGGGTGTGGTGCATGCTGGGAGCTGTAGTCTACCTGAACTGTCCTCCTGTCATGGTGTCTCCAGTGAACAGACTGTTCCTGGCGTCCCGAAGGTTCTCTCGGAGCCTCTTATCCAGCTTCTACACACACACACACAATATAGATATACAGTATGTAAATCACCACTGCCGACCAGTCAACCAATCAGAACTCACCACTGCCAACTAGTCAACCAATCAGAACTCACCACTGCCAACTAGTCAACCAATCAGAACTCACCACTGCCACCATCTCAGCAGCATTTCCAGTCGGACAACGGATGATCGGTACTGCACCTGTCATCACACACACACACAGTAAATACACACACATAGTAAACACACAGACACACAGTAAACACACACACACACACAGTACAGACGTTGTGCAGGTCTTACCCAGTGTGACGAAGAAGCAGAACAGACCATCTACCATGGTGTCCATGATGGAATCCATGTCTGTGTCCACTATGTCTGCTCTGTTTATGGCTACAGACAGACAGAGGGAGAGACAGGAAGACAGACGGGTAGGCCGGCGAAGAGATATTTATTTGTTTGTATATTTTACACACACTTAAGAGTTTGCACATATATATATATACAGTTGAAACCAGAAGTTTACATACACTATATGAAAAGACACATACGATTTTTTTCCGCACTGTCTGACATGAAATCAGACTAAACTTTTCCTGATTTAGGTCCGTTAGGATTACCAAAATTATTTCTATTGGCTAAATGCTAGAATAATGAGAGAAGGAATTTTTTTTAAGAAGGAACAATTGTTTTATTACTTTCTTCAAAGTCAGAAGTTTACATACACTAAGACTACTATGCCTTTAAACAATTTGGGAAAGCCCAGATGATGATGTCATGTCTTTGGAAGCTTCTGATAGGTTTATTGACAACATCTGAGTTAATTAGATACACACCTGTGGATGTATTTTAAGGCACACCTGAAACACACTGCTTATTTGTGCAACATCATGGGAAAGTCAAAAGAAATCAGCCAAGATCTCAGGAAGAGAATTGTGGACTTGCACAAGACTGGTTCATCCTTGGGTGCAATTTCCAGATGCCTGAAGGTGCCACGTTCATCCGTTCAAACTATTATACGCAAGTATAAACACCATGGGAATGTCCAGCCATCATACCGCTCAGGAAGGAGACGGGTTCTGTGTCCCAGAGATGAACGTGCTTTGGTCCGAAAAGTGCATACCAACCCAAGAACCAAAGCAAAAGACCTTGTGAAGACGCTGGCTGAAGCTGGTAAGAGTGTGTCATTATCCACAGTGAAACGAGTACTGTACCGACATGGGCTGAAAGGCTACTCTGCCAGGAAGAAGCCATTACTCCAAAAGAAACACAAAAAAGCTAGATTACAGTTCGCAAATGCGCACAGAGACAAAGACCTTAATTTTTGGAGACATGTCCTGTGGTCTGACGAAACTAAAATTGAACTGTTTGGCCATAATGACCATCGATACGTTTGGAGGAAAAAGGGGGAAGCTTGCAAGCCTGAGAACACCATCCCAACTGTGAAATACGGAGGTGGCAGCATCATGTTATGGGGTTGTTTTGCTGCAGGAGGGACTGGTGCACTTCACAAAATAGATGGCATCATGAGAAAAGAACATTATGTGGAAATATTAAAGCAACATCTCAAGACATCAACCAGAAAGTTAAAGCTTGGGCGCAAATGGGTCTTCCAAATGGACAATGACCCGAAGCACACTGCCAAACTGGTTAAAAAGTGGCTTGAGGATAACAAAGTGAATGTTTTGGAGTGGCCATCACAAAGCCCTGATCTGAATCCCATTGAAAATGTATGGGCAGAGCTGAAAAGGCATGTGCGAGCAAGACGGCCTACAAACTTGGCTCAGTTACACCAGTTTTGTCAGGAGGAATGGGCCAAAATTCCTGCCAACTATTGTGAGAAGCTTGTGGAAGGATATCCAAAACGTTTGACCCAAGTCATACAGTTTAAAGGCAATGGTACCAAATACTAATGAAATGTATGTAAACTTCTGACTTTGAAGAAAGTAATAAAACAATTGTTCCTTCTTAAAAAAAATTTCCTTCTCTCATTATTCTAGCATTTAGCCAATAGAAATAATTTTGGTAATCCTAACGGACCTAAATCAGGAAAAGTTTAGTCTGATTTCATGTCAGACAGTGCGGAAAAAAATCGTATGTGTCTTTTCATATAGTGTATGTAAACTTCTGGTTTCAACTGTATATATATATATATTAATGCATATGTGTGTGTTACCGTGGTAGGAGATCAGTTCTTTGTTCTGATGACAAAGGATGAACATGTCGTCCTCCAGGGTGATGAAATTCAGATACTGATCATAAACCTGAGGAACCAATAACAGATCAATACTCTGATCAGCCAATCACACTGACACAACCAATAACACATAAATACTCTGATCAGACAATCACACTCACACAACCAATAACAGATCAATACTCTGATCAGACAATCAATAACAGATAAATACTCTGATCAGACAATCACACAACCAATAACAGATCAATAGTCTGATCAGCCAATCACACTCACACAACCAATAACCGATCAATACTCTGTTCAGTCAATCACACTCACACAACCAATAACAGATCAATACTCAGACAATCAGACAATATTTTTGATATTTTTTGTGAATTGTGAGTAGTGATGTCCTCAGAGTAGTGATGTCATAGATCAGAGTGGTGATGTTATAGATCGGAGTAGTGATGTCATAGATCAGAGTAGTGATGTCATAGTTCAGAGTAGTGATGTCATCAGAGTAGAGATATCATCAGAGTAGAGCTGTCATGTTTCAGAGTAGTGATGTCATCAGAGTAGTGAAGTCAAGTAACAGAGTAGTGATGTCATCAGAGTAACACGGATGAGGGCCTTAGTTATGCGCCTAGCGTAACATGCCGTTACCTTGGTAACCTGGGTGACAGCGTTAGCCGCCAGCGCTGAGCTAGCGATGTCCTCCAGTTTGCTCCGGCTGACGGCTGAGATGAAGTTCAGGTAATAAGACTCATACAGCTGGCTCCTCAAGTCCTAAACACAATATACAGTATATACTAATATATATCAATATACACTGATATACTGACTCATACATGTATTAATACATACATATAACAATATATACTGATAAACTGACTCATAGAGCTGGCTCCTCACAATATATATGCTAATATAGTGATATACACACACAATACATACTGATATACACACAATATTAACTGATACACAATATATATTGATATACTGATACACAGTGTGTATATATCAGTGTGTGTGTGTGTGTACCTGACATATCCTGTCGATGTTCTCCTCGGTCGGCATCACAAAGTAGATGGCAGGAACATCTGGGATGGGGTCTCTGTCAGAGTGGAGCAGACTACACACACACACACATACAAACACGCACTGCTTTAAAGTTCAAATTTGCAGCAGGTGCTCTGTGTGTGTGTGTGTGTGTGTGTGTGTGTGTGTGTGTGGGGGGGGGTGAGTGTGTTTGTCCTACAGGTGCAGGGTGATGCCCATGTCTCGTAGCTCCTTTATGGATAGGAGAGGAGAGATGATGTCCTGTCCGAAACGGTCGTATATCAGCACCTGAACACATGGGTCAAAGGTCACCAAACACACAGGGAGCTAAAGGTCACCAAACACAGGGGGTCAAAGGTAGTGTATAGTAGGCAGTGTTGTTTATAGTGTAAAGTATATAGTAGGTAGTATATAGTGCTGTTTATAGTATATAGTAGGTAGTATATAGTGTTGTTTATAGTACGGTATATAGTATAGTAGGTAGTATATAGTGTTGTTTATAGTATATAGTATAGTATAAACTAGGTAGTATATAGTGTTGTTTATAGTACAGTATATAGTAGGTAGTATATAGTGTTGTTTATAGTATATAGTTTAGTATATAGTAGGTAGGTATATAGTGTTGTTATAGTATATAGTAGGTAGTATATAGTGTTGTTTATAGTAAAGTATATAGTAGGTAGAATATAGTGTTGTTTATAGTGTATAGTAGGTAGTATATAGTAAAGTATATAGTAGGCAGTATATAGTGTTGTTTATAGTATATAGTATAGTAGGTAGTATATAGTGTTGTTTATAGTATAGTATATAGCAGGTAGTATATAGTGTTGTTTATAGTATATAGTATAGTAGGTAGTATATAGTGTTGTTTATAGTATATAGTATAGTAGGTAGTATATAGTGTTGTTTATAGTATATAGTATAGTATAAAGCAGGTAGTAAATAGTGTTGTTTATAGTATATAGTATAGTATAAAGTAGGTAGTATATAGTGTTGTTTATAGTATATATATATATATATTCTATTGCACTTGTTGCATATGGACAATAAGGACATCTTGGAATGTTGAATCTAACTGAAGCATGAGGACATGACATTCTGTTCATACTATGTGTCGTATGACAGGAGTTATGTTAATATTCCTGTATGTAATCCTGTGGTATTCCTGTAGTATTTGGTACCTTCCAGACAGGCTCAGATGCTGAGTTCTTCAGAGGAGGAGCATTGAAGTTCAGCATCCGCTTCAGAGCAGCTAGAGGCAGACAGGTAGAGACAGACAGGTTGATATGCACAGAGAGACAGACAGGTTGATATACACAGAGAGACAGACAGGTAGAGACAGACAGGTAGATATGCACAGAGAGACAGGCCGGTAGCTAGACAGGCTACTAACTAGTACTGTACGTACTAGTAACTGTGGACTGTTATTCTTATTATACACCGATGTATTTTAATATTTTAAAATGTAATATAAAACCAGAATTAAAACACAGAAGTAGCATATATTTTATTTTCTCCAGACCTGTCTGCTTCTCCCGGACGGACGCCGCCATGTTTTCTGTTTATGCAGTGACGACGTGGCGTCAGATGACGTACGTCAGATGATGTGGCGTCACGTGACGTGGTTTCCGGTGACGTGATGACACTTAATCTCCAAAATGTGTACAAATTAATTCAAATTAATTCAAGTGTTTTGTATTTATTTTAAATAAATCATACAAACGTGGTTTGTATATGAGGTGAGTGTCCTCTCTTTTTCTAATGGTAGGAGTTGAGCTCGCTTGAATCTAGGTGCTGATCGAGTTTTATTGTTAATATGTTCAATTACCATACACCAGGGTGTCCAAACTGCGGCCCGCGGCGAAGTTTAATAATAAAATGGAACATGGTCCGTTTGCATTCTTCAGTCTAAGGCGCAGCATCCCTGCTCCCATTGACTGACATGCTGTTCCCATCAGTGGCGAATCGTGTCTATCACAACTGGACCTTCTGTAGGAAGACCCTGTTAGGGACATAACTGTTTGATTGGGTTTTCAGTGCATGATTGCTATTACAATTATTTGTTTCTAGAAATTGTATGTCCCTCACTCTTATCAGATATATTTTTTACAATACAATTATTTTTAAACAGCATATATTGAGATAACAACTGTACATTATGAGAACAGGACATATTTTTCCACTATTTTTCTTAAGAAAAGTGAATTATTATAATAATTGCTCAAACTTTCTAGCATGTATAATCAACCCCTTCCATATCTTTATGCAACTGCAAATATACACATGATATTTGGAAATTGCATTAAACTATGGTAGAAAAATAACAACATAACAGTGTGGACAGAGGTTTAACACAGTAGCATAACAGGGTGGACAAAACACCAACAAATTACAAAACCTTCATGTGATTGAATGAGTTTTAATAACTATATCATGAATAAACTTTATGATGGACCAAGAAAGAACTGGAACACAGAACAGAACAGAACTGAATTTGAACACTTTGAACAGAAATTGTGTGTGTAGAGTGTGGCGTGTGTGTGGTGGTGGCTGCGTTAACCTGTGGGCCTTGATTAACAATGACCCATAGGTGTGCAGCCTCACCAGCTAATCAGACCCGGCCCCTTGCACTTTTCTAGCAGAAGTTCCCCAAGTGGTCTTGTAGATATTTCCATGTGGAGTTCTCCACTTGGAAAGGGTGCTTGTTGAGTGCCTGTAGCTCAGGTACAAGACACAGAAGTTGGTCATCTGCATACCAGCTGAGGTCATTGCGTGGTGTCGGCCAGAAGTATTTGTTCACCCCATTGCGGTGCATGCATTTCACTTGAACGCTATGCTCCTCCACGTCCATGATGATGCCGGGGTACACGTTATTGTCATACTTGACAAAATCTCCAATAGACGTGCTATCAACTGCCTCTAGTCGCCATGGGTTCTCTGGGTTCATGGGTTCCACTGATATTTGTCACCTAATTTGTCACTACTGTCCCTGTAGTTGATTAGCCCAGGTAAGAGGCTGATTACCTGGTGCATCCTCACTGTGCCCTCAACAGGAGTCAGAGCAGGGATCTGAGGCGAGAAGAGATGGTATACAGTAGTATGAGATATAATCAAAATATTATCATAATCACCACATCAACATCAATGTAGAGAGATGTTGAATGCATATAGGGAAATCACTGCATACATGGCAACAAATCCTGTTATAAGTCAACATTGCTATATAAATGTCCACCCTGTTAAGTTGGTGTCCACCCTGTTAGTTGAATAAGGTTAACAGGGTGGAGGGCTAACTTTTTGAGCTAAAGTTAGCCTTAAGCCTGCCTGTGTTAGCCTAATGGCTGACATGACCTTGAATACTTGATGAGGAATCTATAATTCTTCACAAATACTTTTTAAATGATTCAATTTGATTGATCTCTTCAATGCTTACAATACTTACAGCCTAACAGGGTGGACACGTTATGTTCAACACATCAAACTCACTTAGAAAAATCAGATAGTAAGAGAGGTAGAAAACCATACAGCTTACCACCTTAGCTTTCCCCTCCACTAATGTTATGTCTTCTCATTAGATTGTTGTTGTTTTTCTTAAAGGGACAGTTAACACAGCTCAACAGGGTGGACAGTGACCGCCCGGGACAAACATAAAACCTTGTTTTTTTTGTAAAATGTATTTATATTTTTATAAAAACAACATTTGATTAAATCGATTTTGACCAGGATAATGAAATATTCATTGCCATTGAATATTTTTGAAAATGTATATGTTTTTATTCGTTTGTTTTTTGATTGAAGTTGGATGAACAGCACTGGGGACATGGCAAAACTCGTTTATACCTCTTTAATCAAAGCTTTTAAAATGTAAAAAACAACAACTAAGAAGCCCATATCATTGTTCATAATGAATAACAAATGGATATACATAAAAAAACAAATGGAATCAGTATTTGTCCAAATTTTGACATGATTTGTACTGGGGACGCAAAAGGCACCACATAAAAAAATTGACCCATCTCATTTAGACAGTTAAGATTGTCGCAGCCAATTTCCAAGATGACCATAGTTGTCAAAGCAGTGTCCATGTAGTGAAGTAACAGCACAGCACAGACCACCACACAGGCTATCGGTGAATGGGACAGTCTAACACGCTTAACGTGAAAAGGCTTAACGTAACTTAAAGTTCCAAAACAGAGCATAATAATCAGTCAATAATCACCAAATGTCTCTAGCATATGTCTTGTCATTAACACTTTCACCTTTTTCAAAATATCAAAACCTAAATCCTACTATTACGGAAGTTATGTTACATTAAGTGTTTTTCTCTCATGAAGTTGCGTTTGTAGAGCCGATGAATGGGAGTCGGAGGCAGCGTGTTTAGTATGGAACACTTTATTTTCCATTAGGTTTTACAAAGGGAAACACATCTGCTACCTGCTACTGTCAAGCTAGCCAAAAGGCCCGTCATAAGGGGGCTGCAGGGTGCACGTGCTCCGCTGAGTGAAGCCCCACGGGAACCCGGGACACCTGAGTGCCGTGCTGAGCAGTGGGGATCGGAGCAAAGGCCTTAGCGGCGTCCTACAGGAAAACTCGCTGGGCCATCGCCGACCAGGGGGCCGATGCGTTGGGGAGGAAACTAACAGGACCTTCTAGCGTACTATGGAACTGTGGGGAAATCTGAAAGATTACGCCCATTGGCTACAAACCACTATATGATTGGTTGATCAAATTGTCAATCCAAACGTACGCTCTCATTCAGTCTAAGGGCCAAAGCATGCGGGAATACTTTGGTTGAAGGATATTCTTCCCAGCAACCCAGAAAAATATCAGCTAACACAAAACCACTCAAATGCGTAGCGCATGGACCGAGAAAGACAAAAATCTAAGTAACACTGTAATATAACATAACAACACAGATACCATTCTCTTGTATTCATTTAATTGAATTTTGATTACATTTTATTAAATTGTAAAAAAAAAACAACTTAATACTATAATTCGATTTTTTTTTTGTTTCATATGAGAGTTCCAGGGTCTTCTCTGAATACCTTGAAGGCCCTGACACTTCACCACTGGTTCCTATCATAGCCAAGTTAAAATGTATGACATAATTTGTGATGTGTTAATAAGGCCAATTACTTAAATTGAATACAAATATCTAACAGTTAGTAGCCCATTTGATGTGTTAAGAAACCCAATACATTTATTTAAACTGGCTACACAACACGCCTATCCGGTAATACAGTTTACTTACACCTCCCTTTAAAGGGCTGTGTAAGTAAACTGCAAGATGCACAAGATGTGCTGGGAGCACCATCTTGAGTTAGAAGCAACATTTGGGAACTTCTGTTGTGAGAAGGAGCTGCTAGACGACTACATTAGGAGACAATATATAGAAATCAAGGACCACCTGCAATACCTCCAATGACCACCACTGATAACTGTAGAAGCAGGTAGACCACTGCTGCTTTTATACTGTTTGTTGCCCATGACTCCTTTATATTTTGTGGCCCCCAATGAACAGTTTGTACAGTCCTGCGATACAGGTTCTCAAGGTTATCGTTCCACATGTCACCATGTTGAAGGGACAGGTGTAGTTCTCAGGGTTGATCTAGATTTTCCTCAGGGTTTTTCTAGATGTATCCTAGATTTCTTCAGTCTCTATCAAACCCATTTTTCCATCAGCTTTTTTAATGCTTTTTTAACTTGAGGAATTAAATTGGATAACTTTGCTCCGCTTTGTCAAATTTGCTGTTAGTTGCCGTCAGTAATGTCCGTTTTCTGTCAGTACTGTGGGGATAGGAGGTGGACAGGAAATGGTCTCATTTACATTTAGTTTTTGTTTGACACCCAATATCTTTCTAGTATATTTCTGGTATTTCTGCCTTCCTCACTATTTTTCATCTCTCCTCCCTCCCCCCCCCCCCCTCCCAAGTCAGTCAGAAAGTGCTAGACAACCAGAGAACAATAACAAGGTAATGACAAAGGCAACAGTGTATTGTATTTACAGTAGCAGCAGATATACTTATATAGATATATATATATCTATATATAAAAATACATATATCAATATAAATATATATATTTATATATATATAAAAATATATCAATATATATATATAAATATATATATAAATATATATTCACCCATCACAGATTCACAGAATAGCAATAATACAGGCTGTTCCAGTAACAACACTCAGTGTCCTTAAATGAAGAATAAACATTTAAAGAGAAGGAGACTAAAAACAATGTGTGTGTGTGTTTTATGTGTGTTTTATGTGTTTTTTGTGTGCAGGAGGTGCATGTGGTGGCTGACTGCCTGCTCCATGGAGTTCTTGAAGGCCTGGTAGGAGGAGAAGTTGCTGGGCAGGAGCAGCAGGTTTGAGCTGGGGTCGCTCTGGGGGAACAGCCCCTCCTCCCTGGCCCCTTGCTGGCGGAGGAGGGAGAGGGTGGGGGAGGGGAGGAGGCCTGCGGCAGGTACCTCCTCCACCCCCGTGGTGAAGCGCAGGAGATCCTGGAGAGAGATGGAGCTCCTCCCGTCTGGAGGAGAGAGGAGAGAGATTGAACACATCACACATCACACATCACACATGCTCTCTCTCTCTCTCTCTGATTGGCTGCAGCTGTAGGGGGCGGGTAGTACCTTCACAGTCCTGCAGGAAGTCTCTCCAGTAGGAGAGGACTTCCGACTCCTCCCTCTGCTGGGCGGTGGAGGGCGGGTTGAAGGCGATGACCCGTGGGACCAAGAACCGGGGGGAGAGGGGGTGCTGGTCAGAGAGACGCTGAGGGCTGTGGAGGAGGCGCTGAGGGGTGAGGAGGGAGCTGAATGTGTGGGCGTCCAGGACGTTCTCCGGACCACAGAAGGTTCTGTAGAAGGCGGCTGGGTGGAGCTGGACCTGCAGACCAGAGACACTGAAGTACATCTGGAAACTACCAAGTGCTACTAAACTAAATCTAAATCTGGAGGATTGAATCCACTTTATTGGTCACATACATGTACACACTGTGCTGCCACTTTCACTTTGATAACATTGTCATTAACATTACACTTAGATACTTTGCTGGACTTTCTGGACTCATCACAGTTACTGCACTGTATACACGATGCTGCTGCACTACTGGCACTTTAAATGCTTTTGAAAGATTTTTGTAAAAAACACTCACTCTGTCACTCAAAAATCTTGTATCTTGTATCACACAGTGAAATTAGTTTAGCTGCATTTAACCCATCCTAGTAATGAGAGCAGTGGGCAGCTATTGTATGTACAGCGCCCGGGGAGCAGTGTGGGGGTCTGGTGCCTTGCTCAAGGGCACCTCGGCAGTGCCCAGTGCTACAACTACTTAATAAAGAAGGAAATCATCTCACCTGTTCAAATACTCCTAGTGTCTTCAGACCCTCTCGGAACCTGAGACAGACAGGCATGATCAGTTGACGACGGACTGGCCTAAACAAATCATACTAATAAAACACACACACACACAGTGTGTGTGTGTGTGTGTGTGTGTGTGTGTGTGTGTGTGTGTGTGTGTGTGTGTGTGTGTGTGTGTGGTGTGTGTGTGTGTGTGTGTGTGTGTGTGTGTGTGTGTGTGTGTGTGTGTGTGTGTGTGTGTGTGTGTGTGTGTGTGTGTGTGTGTGTGTGTGTGTGTGTGTGTGTGTGTGTGTGTATATATATATATATATAGTGTACCTCTGTAGCGGTAGCTGCATCCTGGTCGTCATGGTGAAGCCCACCAGGTCCTCCACTAGGGCATCTCTCTCCTCCAGGCTGCTGATTGGTCGGTTACACCCGGCCAGCTCCAGGTACTCCCAGCTGGCTGCCATGGCCTCGTTCAGGTCCTCCACACTCTGGGCCTTTGCCATCTAAACACACCCACAGCAGATCAAAGTCATCCATCTGTGTGTACTCAGTATGTGTGTGTACACTGTGCTCAGTTTGTGTGTGTGTGTGTGTGTACCGTGCTCAGTGTGTGTGTACCGTGCTCAGTGTGTGTGTGTACCGTGCTCAGTGTGTGTGTGTACCGTGCTCAGTGTGTGTGTACCGTGCTCAGTGTGTGTGTGTGTGTGTGTACCGTGCTCAGTGTGTGTGTGTGTGCGTACCGTGCTCAGTGTGTGTGTGTGTGTGTGTGTGTGTGTACTGTGCTCAGAATGTGTGTACTGTGCTCAGAGTGTGTGTGTGTGTACTGTGCTCCGTGTGTGTGTACTGTGCGCGTGTGTGTGTGTGTGTGTGTGTACTGTTCTCAGTGTGTGTGTGTACTGTGCTCAGTGTGTGTGTACCGTGCTCAGTGTGTGTGTGTACCGTGCTCAGTGTGTGTGTACCGTGCTCAGTGTGTGTGTGTGTGTGTACCGTGCTCAGTGTGTGTGTGTACCGTGCTCAGTGTGTGTGTGCGTGTGTACCGTGCTCAGTGTGTGTGTGTGTGTGTACTGTGCTCAGAATGTGTGTACTGTGCTCAGAGTGTGTGTGTGTGTACTGTGCTCCGTGTGTGTGTACGTGCGCGTGTGTGTGTGTGTGTGTGTACGTCCAGTGTGTGTGTACGTGCTCAGTGGTGTGTAGTGCAGTTGTGGTACCGTGCAGTTGACTCAGTGTGTGTGTGTGTGGTGTACCGTGCTCAGAGTGATGTGTGTACCGTGCTCAGAGTGTGTGGTGTGTACCGTGCTCAGTGTGGTGGTGTGTGTACTGTGCAAGGTACTGTGCTCAGAGTGGTGGTAGTGCTCCGTGTGTAGTGCGTGTGTGTGTGTGTGTGTGTGTACTGTTCTCAGTGTGTGTGTGTACTGTGCTCAGTGTGTACTGTGTGTACTGTGTGTGTGTACCATGCTCAGCACGTGTGTGAAGTGTGTGTTGGGGGTCATGTGCTGCAGGGACAGCGAGTCTCCGCTGGGGAAGTTGAAGACACTCTGGAAGAGGGCGGGAGAGAAGAAGAGGGGGGGAGGTGCTCCGTGGACCAGACACACAGACAGGAGACAACCCAGGGACAGGTACAGGTCCTCTCTAAGGGCTGAACACACAGAGACAGACACACATACACAAAAACACACACACAAATGTTAATTATTAAATGTATTTATATTCTTGAATTAATGTTATTATTCAACTGATCCCTTCTACAGTGATAGTTCTAGAGAGGTAGATGTAAGTTCTAGACAGACAGGTCATCATCACCAACACCATCAACACATCTCCAACGTCTGGAAGCTTTCCCGCTGCTTTCAAGACTGCCAGAGTCACCCCCCCTCCTGAAGAAACCAACACTCGACCCCTCTGAACTACAGACCCATTTCCCTTTTCTTCCAAAAACTACAAAAATCCAAAAAGAACATGCCGTCTTTAACCAATTGTCCTTGTACCTCCACCAGAACTGCCTCTTGGAACCTCACAAATCCTGTCCTTTCCCCCTCTGACACAAGTGGAACGCATTGCCGCATGCCTGGCAGGCATCTCTAAGCGGAGGACTATGCACCACCTGAAGCTCAAACTGGACAAGACTGAGCTAATGTTCATCCCGGCCTGTCCGCAACGAGACCTGGCTGTCAGCATTGATGATGCTGTGGTGACATCTTTCTCTGCCTTTTCTCACTGAAAAGGCTGTGCAGGTGCTCATCCAGGCTCTTGTCATCTCCCGTTTGGACTTCTGCATCTCCCTCCTTGCTGGCGCCCTGGTGTCTGCCATCAGACGTGGAGCTGGTTCAGGAAGCTGCAGCTCGTCTGGTGTTTAACCCACCCAAGTTGTTCCACACAGCTACCTGTAGCTACCTGTAGCTACCTGTAGCTACCTGTAGCTACCTGTAGCTACCTGTAGCTACCTGTAGCTACCTGTAGCTACCTGTAGCTACCTGTAGCTACCTGTAGCTACCTGTAGCTACCTGTAGCTACCTGTAGCTACCTGTAGCTACCTGTAGCTACCTGTAGCTACTCGCATCCAGTTCAAGACCTTGGTCCTAGCCTACAGGGCAGTGAAGGAACAGTTCTTGCCTACCTCCAGGCAATGGTCAAGCTCTACATCCCTGCCCGTCCACTTCAATCTACGTTGGTCACGGCTCTTCTCTGTCCTGAATGAACTCCCCATGGATGTCAGGACTGCAGAGTCACTGTCCATCTTCCGCTGCAGGCTGAAAATGTACCTCTTCGGGAAACACTACCCGGATCCTTCCACCTAGCGCGTCCTCTCATCACTTTTAGACTAGAGTACTTACGTCTTTCCAAGTAGATTGTTTGCTTGTTAGTTAGTTCGATATTGTTCACCAACTTATTGTACTTTTACCTGAGCACTTGTTCAGTTCTTGGAGACTTGTTGGGAATTAATTTTGACTTCTGGTGACGAGTTGTTCTCTTACCTACGTTAAACGCACTACTGTAAGTCGCTTTGGACAAAAGCATCTGCTAAATGACTGTAATGTACTATGTTCTACAGTGATAGATAGATGTAGGTTCTACAGTGATAGTTCTAGGTTCCGTACCTCTAGAATCGAGGGCCAGGTTCTTGTTCCCGTCTGGACCTTCAAACACCTGACTGTTCTGGATATCCTGGATGAGCCGCTTCAGGAAGTACCGGGCGGCCGCCGGGCTGCCGCCGGGGCAGCTGGGAAACGCAGTGTGCGCATCCTTAAACCTGGAGACACCAGTGCCATTAGATCACATTTAGACGGAGGTTCTACTGGTTGGGACGGAACCTCCGGAACCGTCAGAAGAGTCCACCAACCTGACGGAGAGTCTCCTCCGGGGGTCAAAGGTCGGCCTCCTCACCAGCTCCAGACCAGCTTCCAGTACACCCTCCTCCCCCTGCACCTCCACCAGGGAGCAGCGAGCAGCAGGAGGCGAGGAGGAGGAGTCAGGGTCAGGAGGAGCAGGAGGAGCAGCAGGAGCAGCAGGAGGCGCAGGGAGGAGCTGCAGAGCCAAAGCCTGGAGGAGCTTTGTTGACGATTCACACAGAAGAGACCTGGCAGGAGGGGGGGGCGCAAGAGAGAGGGTAGGAGTCAGATCAACCGAGACAGAGCGTGTTTATGTTAGTTGGAGAGGAGAGGGTAAGGTAGAGTACCGTTTACAGCTGATTGAGGGGGAGGTAATGGTGGCGGCGCAGCGTTTAGAGAGGAGACTTATCCTGGGACTCCCGTCCGGAGGAGGAACTGACTGGACGAGCAAGGCTGACACACACACACTTTAGATCAGTAAAGTTTATTCCAGTAGTTTAGTTCATTTAGTTTAGTAGTTTAATTTAGTTAAGATCAGTTTAGTAGTTTAGATCAGTTTAGTTTAGTACCTCTCTCGTCCTCAGTCTGGGTACAGTCTAGACAGGCCCAGTCGCTGATGTTCATGTCCAGACCAGAGCACATCCTGTGGGTTCCTCTGGAACCACATAGCCTGCAGCGCAGAACCTCAAACCGCCTGCAACACACACACACACACACACACACACACACACACACACACACACACACACACACACACACACACACACACACACACACACACACACACACACACACACACACACACACACACACACACACACACACACACACACACACACACACACACACACACACACACACACACACACACACACACACGTTTTTCCCTGGTCATGTAGCACCAGTTCTCTAGGGCTGTTGCTACAATTGTTGAGGACTTTACATCAAAAACATCTTTAACACACACACACACACACACACACACACACACACAGTAACATACAGGATTTCACAAACCTAACAGTACCTGTCCAAGCCAGACAGACAGACAGGAGGACAGACAGGAGGATAGTCAGACAGACAGACAGAGACAGAAAGACAGGAGGATAGTCAAACAGACAGACAGGTAGATGAGAGCTGTGTGTCTGTGTGCTTCTCAGGCCTGGGGGTGTGACAGCTCCTCCTCCCTGGGGGGAGACGAGGAGAGGGTCCCTGGGGAGGAGGGAGCTAACGTAGGAAAAAACACACAGGAAGCGGTCACACAGGTGGGCAGCGTGCGTGCACACACACACACACACACACCCACCCACACACACCCACCCACACCCCCCCCCCTACCCGGTCTCGCCGCTGTACGAGCGTCCATGTCTGCAGCAGCAGACCGGGGCGTCACAGTTCTCATAGACCTGCAGAAGCTCCTCAAACGCATTGGACTCCAACTCCCAGGATGCATCTCTGGCAGGAGGGAACAAAACCAAAGACATCATCAGGATTGTCAAATATTATTATTAATATTAATGTATGTAGTGGTACTATACTACAATAAGAATAATATAGTACTGTAGTAATATTATAGAAGTAGTACTATAGTGGTATTATTACAGTACACCTCTCTGTGATTTAGTGGTTAGGGTAGTACTATAGTAGTAGTACTGTAGTAGTAGTAAAGTTGTATTACCTCTCTGGGATCTTGTGTAGTAGTAGTAAGTTTAGTACTATAGTAGTATTATAGTAGTACTAATACCTCTCTGGGATGTAAATGCCCAGGGTCAGCATCTCCTCCTGGAAGTCTTCCTTGTTGTTACACAGAGAACACCTGAAGAAGTGGAGGCCTGCACTCCGGGCCTGGCGCTGAGGACAAACAGGTAGTAAGATAGGTAATCAGACAGACCGGTAGTTAGACAGACATACAGGTAGTCAGACAGACAAGTAGTCAAATCGACAGACAGGTAGACAGGAAGTTAGACAGACCTACAGGTTGTCAGACAGACAGACATACAGACAGGTGCACCTGTATGCAGTCCCGGTGGAACCAGCTGGCGTGGCAGGCGGGACATTTGAGGACCGAGTAGCAGAGGGGCGGGGCTATAGCGTCCAGACAGACGGAGCAGCTCTGAGGGAGACACACCTCGCCTCCACCCACTGACTGATGGGGGGCGTGCTCTATACAGTACGACCTGGGGCAGGATGGAACAGTCTACACATCAAACATATACAGTACCCCCTGGGGCAGGATGTAACACACACACACACAGAGCGAGAGCGAGAGCGAGAGCGAGAGCGAGAGACTCACATGAATTCTCCGGTGAACTGGAAGATAAAGCTGCTTCTGCTTTGTCCGCAGGGGAAGTGGACCGTCTTCCTACAGGTCGTTACACAGCAGCCCACCGACGCCCCCATCCTCCGACACACTGCACACTTCTGACACACACACACACACACACACACACACATCGTCACTTTTACCGTCAGGCAAAAACAGACTTAGAGATAGCTTCCACAGTCAGGCCATCGGGCTGCTGAACTAGGGTGTATAGCATATAACAATGTATATTTTAAAACATTGATTTATATATAGCTCTTTTTCTGTGCTAATATATTGCATTTTATATATGCACTTTTATATTTTTATATATTTAACTTTATACAGTTTGTACTTTTTACTTCTTTTTTTATTTGATTATTTTTATTACTGCCGTCTGTCGTCGGGTATTGCACATAAGATTTTCACCCATTGCTTATACCATAACTTTGAAACTTGACACACACACACACACGCACACACACACACGCTAGTGGTGCTAGGCTAACTGTAGAAATTATTGATGCTAAGCTAGCTGAAGACAGAGTGATGCTAGGCTAACTGCAGATGCTAGAAATGCTAGGCTAACTGCCAACAGAGTGATGCTAGGCTAACTGCAGATGCTAGGCTAAATGAGTACCAGGCGGGAGCAGCGCATGACTTCCTTCTTGATGTCCTTGACCAGGAAACCGAAGACGCCATCTTTCTCCTGACCTTTCTGGTACACACCGCTAGCTGTTAACTAACAAGAAGAACAACAATAGTAATAAGAACAACAACAACAACAACAAGAACAGAAGAGGCCCTACTTTAGTTGTAGTGTCATGCAGGATATGCCAGTCATGTTTCTGAGCTTTCCTTGCTAAGAGGAAGGGTAGCTGCCTCGACAGAGATCGGCGGAGGCAATTCTCGCTAGGACTAGTCCGGGAATAGGCTTAAGGCAGCCAGTTATGGTCCGGAGGGTGTTGTTAATGGCAGCATCAACCTTCTCCACATGTGGGCTTCTTCCCCAGGCTGGGGCACAGTATTCGGCTGCAGAGAAAACCAGGGCTTGCGTAGAGATTCTTAGTGTCCTGGCAGAGGCTCCCCAGGTTGTACCAGCGAGACGATGGATACGTGAGTCCCTTGATGTCCCTTTGGCCCTCACTTCTTCTAGATGTTGTTGGTAGGACAGTGTCCTATCCAGCGGATACCAAGGTACTTTGGGGCTTGCTGAAACTCCAGGCGCTTATCAACAGACACATCCAGTTCCCTTTTTGCTTCTCTGTTGTTAGGATGGTAGGCCGCTGACACAGTTTAACCAGTACTTAGCTGTAGGCACCGCTGGCAAAAGGTTGGCATCCAGGATGCCCTTATCCTGTTTAAGACCCTCTTCCATCGCCTTCCATGTCGGTTGTCCTAGCATAAAGGCCAGGTCATCCTGGTAACAGTATTGTCTGGATGTTGTCTAGTCTACGGTAGGTCGTAGATGTAGATGTTAAACAGCATCCCGGACTCCGGGAGATCCAGACTGATGTTCCGACCGATGTCTCCACAGTCAATTACGCAAGTTCTATCTTCTGACAGGTTTGGACCCGCTACTGACCGCTACTGACTGTACCAGTGAAGGGACTCGGGTGATAGGCAGTCGGTGGTGTCCTCGGGGGGGGGGTTCCGACCGTCTATCATCCGGGTCTCTCTTGCGTCTCTCTGGTGGCGTCAAGACTGCTGCACACGGCGAAGACCGGGTCCAGGTTGGTGTGGACCGTGGGTGTTCCATCGGGGAGAGTAAAAGCTTGGGTGCTCTTTTGGGGTCGTGCAGGAGGAGAGCATCGGGGATTGGGGGCCCGTTCACTCAGCGTCTCTCTATCTGCATTCTATTGACGATATATATTGATAACATATTGATGAATGGTGGTTACCAGACACAGGTAGTGGACGGTCAGCTTCTTCTCTTTCAGGTAAATCTTTTCACCCAGCAGGTCAGGATGGTCGTCACTTAGTCTACACAGGACACAGCCTGCACACACACAAAGATTATGTTAGAGTTTGTATTTAGATTCTCCATATCCAACATATAAAAGTTGATATCAGACTAACTCCAGTTAACTCACAATCTTCTGGAATTTCCACCCACTTCCGTTTTAACTTCTTCCTACTCATGGTGCTGTAGAGTGAGAGAAAACGAGAGTGACACACACATATATACACACACACACACACACACACACACACATATATATATAGATATATAGATATATATATATCTATATATAGATATATATAGATATATAGATAGATATATATATATAGATAGATATATATATATATATAGATATATAGATATAGATATATATATATAGATATATTTACATTTAGGGCATTTGGCAGACGCTTTTATCCAAAGCGACGGTGTACATTTGTTGAAGTATACATATACATATATATATGCATCAAAATACACAATTTCAGCATATTGATTTGTCTGGGTGTTACCATGCATGCAAAAACAATAAATGCAAAATATTTTTGCGGCACCCATTGGGGAGCCATGATAAAGCGGTTCATTTTTTGTAGTTTTCTGGTGCCATCACTTTGGGCTTTGGTTTCAATGTTTGGTTTCAAGAAGAAGAAGAAGAAGAAACCCATGTGGCAGCATGCCACGGAACATTCTGCAGGCCAGGCACTCCAGTGAGGCTACAGCTTGACTGGTGGATGCAATGGAGCACCGGCTGGACTCCACATTCCCACTGTGGTCTCCAAACGCTGATCCGCAATCCAGAGGACATTGCTTTCCTGGCCTGCATGAAGGGCGACATAGTGGCCACATTTGCAGTGTTGGATACCAAACTGCACTCCAAGGTGAGGGCATACCACACCAAAGAGCATCAGGAAATGACTGTGAAATTCAGCATAGCGGTGTTGGACCTGGTGGACCTGTGGACCTGGCGCCACAGAAGAACAGGGGCCCATTGTCCCGCTATATTCCTGACAAGGCCGAACCACCGTTCCTGGGCAAGTTGCGTGCTGAACTCATTGAGTATACAGCAAGAGTGCTCAACTACAACTTTGTGCAGCTGTGTCTTGTGTATCTGGGTGCAGACGGTGCAACGCACAGTCCAGGTACCTTCCAATGGCCGGGAGCACTGCACAATTGTTGCAGTAGAGAGGGTCAGCAGCTTCAAGTTCCGCGAGCACATCTCCGGAGACCTCACATGGTCCACGCACACGTGATAAAAAGGGCCCAATAACGCCTGTATTTCCTCAGGCGTCTGAGGAAATTCAGCATGGGCCCCTGCATCCTGAGAACATTCTACACCGGCACAATCGTAGAAGCCGTAGATGCCGCATGGAATGACCTCCCACTTTACCCTCACCTGTACGAGGAAAAGTATTTTGACGAGGGCATTGCAGCATCAGCGATCAAGGCACTGGAGCATCAAGGTGCCAGTTGGCAAGCTGTGCGCACTTGAACCCATGCCGGCTGACCTCCCCATGCAAGCCCCACAGCTCCGCTTTGGCACTGACTAGGACTCTAGGATTCTTGATACATCCTAAAAACGATTTAAAAGTTGTTATTATTCTTATTATTATTATAAATAAATGTTCTCAAATTTTTTTTTCCTTTTTAGAAATTGCCTATATTGCCCCGGGACTGTATCAGTCTACAGAGCATGTCTCTGGACCCCAGTGACTATGGCTGGACATGAGGTGTTCATGGTTATGAGCCAGTTCCAACACTAGACCTCATGGCTCCTGAAGAGCTACGCTAGTTCACAAGCTTTAATTGTAATGGAGATTGCAGCAAAGCGATGCAGCTGCAAGAAGAATGGTGTCAAGTGCATCTCAGCATGTGGAGTTTGAAAATACATTACATGCTAGAATTGTATTCATGATGGTGTTGAGTCTGCAGAAGTCTCAGACATTGACACCTGAAGCAGTTGTCACAATGGATCAATATTTGCATTATGCAAGTAATTGAAATAAACGTGTAAAGCTACTTTACATTTTTTATGTAAAACTGGGTGTGACCGTTTCTCCACCAAGGAGTGATTCTGGTGAAAAATAAATGTTTGCAATCAACTCAGAATCATGGAAAACCCCTAGTTTGACCCCTAACAAGTTACTCTTTTTTTGGGGGGGATTTTTCAAAAATCCCGAGGTTTCCCACGGGAGTTGAATTTTAATATTTTAATACCCATTAAAACACATCTTTACAAATACATTGGTGAAGACATTTCTTGGTAACGATTTAGTTTCCAGATGTTTCCCTTACTACTAAGAAAACACCCAAAACGGCCCAGTTTCATATTTTCACGCTGTTCTACCTCTAAATCTCAATGAATTTTCCTAAAACTTTGCATTTGTATGTGTGTCCGAACAAAATGCACTGTTGAGATTTTAATTTAGCATTGCAATTTGATGCACCCTAATAAATATACACACATATATAGATTATACATACATACATATCAGTTGTGTTGTGCAGAGGTAGGGTTAGTACACAGTAGTACTATTTGACTACTGTTGTAATCCATATTATGGCAAGAACCACTCAACTCAGCAAAGAGAAACGACAGTCCATCATTACTTTAAAACATGAAGGTCAGTCTATCCAGAAAATGTCAAGAACTTTGAATGTATCCTCAAGTCCAAACTAGCTGAAACTAGCTCTCATGAGGACCACCCCAGGAAAGGAAGACCAAGAGTTACCAGCCTCAGAAACTGCTAATTAACAGCACCGTAGATTAGAGCCCACATCAATTCTTCACAGAGTTCAAGTAGCAGACAAATATCAACATCAACTATTCAGAGAGACTCCATAAATCAGGCCTTTGTGGTCAAATTGCTGCAAAGAAGCCACTACTGAGGATGAACAACAACAACAAGAAGAGAATTGTTTGGGCCAAGAAACACAAGGAATGGACGTTAGACCAGTGGACAAAAAAGACACAGAAGGCGAGCAGATGGTAACAGGATGTGTGGTTCCCACCGTGAAGCGTGGAGCATGGGGAGGAGGAGGAGGAGGTGGGATGGTGCTTTGCTGGTCACACTGTTGGTGATTTATTAGAAATTCAAGGCCCATTTAACCAGCATGGCTACCACAGCATTCTGCAGCACCATACCATCCCATCCGGTTACTGTTTGGGTTTACTGGGACCATCATTTGTTTTTCAACAAGACAATGACCCCAAACACTCCTCCAGGCTATGTAAGGGCTATTAGACCAAGAAGGAAAGGGATAGATTGCTGCGTCATGACCCGGCCTCCACAATCACCCAACCTAAACCCAACTGAGATGGTTTGGGATGAGTTGGACCGCAGAGTGAAGGAAAAGCAGCCAACAAGACAGTCCTTCAAGACTGTTGGAAAACCATTCCAGGAAAACGTAACCCTAACGTAACCCTAACCCTAACCCCATGAATCGTTATCTTTGTAGCTCCGTTTAAACTTTTGCCAATGTTATGTTTCTCATGTCAAGAGAGAGAGCGAGAGAGCGAGAGAGCGAGAGATATCAGCTAAATCTGATGTTATTGTATAATAATATAGTATATTGTTATTGCGTTCTTTTATTGTATAGATATTTCCAAATGTAAATTCTTAACCCCGTACTTAACCCTGGCTTTGCTAACAACAATAACCAGACAAAGACGGATATAAATCCTCCGTCATAAATTAAGTCGTATTTTACAACTCCGTGTTCACGTACCTTCAGCAGGGAGACTGATATTCAAGTAATATTCCAGTAATATTATCTGTAAATTTCAGTAGTTTTCCATGCGTATGTTTATTTCCTGAACAAAGTCTTTTTTTTAAATTTCCCTCTTCTCAAAACAAGATGTGACGTCATGCAGGCTTTTCCGGTGGAACTCTGCTTGCAAAATAAAAGCCCTCCATGTCCTGCAAGGTATCATACATCTCTATTACTCATATTGTTATATATATATATATATATATATATATATATATATATAAATAAAGTATATATAAATAAAGTTAATCTTGTGCATTACTATATATAAAGTACGGAAGAGTATTAGGGCCAGGCATAAAAAAAAAATGAGAGGAAGATTTTTATTTTATATTGCATGTCGAGAATAAAGTCGAAATGTCGAGAATAGAATTAAGTCGAAATACAATTCGACTTTATTCTCGAAATTGTATTTCGACTTTATTCTCGAAATTGTATTTCGACTTTATTCTCGAAATTGTATTTCGACTTTTTTCTCGACATTTCGACTTTTTTCTCGACATTTAAACTTTATTCTCGACATTGTATTTCATATTTTTTTTTATGCCCGGCCCTAATACTCTTCCGTACTTCTGTAATAAAGATACAAATATACTTATATATGTGCTGCGCAAAACCCAAAACATACATGACTGATGAAAGTAACCACATATACACCGTGCACCAGGTCGCTTTATATTAAAAACATCGTTCACGTTATCAAAAACATACGTTATATTTGATCTTTGAGGAAAAAATTATATAAACTCCCAAACTGATCATAATTTTTTTCTTTTTGGAAGACTAGAAAAAATACTTTATTGTATTAATCATGCATAACACAACGCAAAGTGAAACAAAGACCCTCAACTTAGAAAAATAAAATATCATTAAAAACAAACGAGTGGAATAAACCTCCCCAACCATGTTGTTGTCGCTCAGAACCGTGATGTCATCGTTCAGAACCGTGATGTCATCAGCTGAACCGCGATGTCATCTCCCCGAACCGTGATGTTATCGTCTGACCGTGGGGTAATCTCCTGACCCGTGAGGACGTTGTTCTGCGCTGTGATGTCAGTCTAAAGTGTGATGTCACCACCTGATCTGTGATGTCATCAGTGATGTCAGCACAGTTACTCGGACAGGGTTAATGCTTCCCGTTTTCTGCTCACAGAACCACTCATAAAACCTTCTAAAAATTCATGTGTGTGTGTGTGTATGTGTGTTGGGGGGGGGGGGGGGGTAGGGAGAGGTCAGGTGGTCAGAGGTCATCCTGCTACTCAGCAGAGGTCAGAATCCAAAACCCCAGAACTAGGAGACAAGGGAACTCTGCTTGCAAAATAAAAGCCCTCCATGTCCTGCAAGGTATCATACATCTCTATTACTCATATTGTTATATATATATATATATATATATATATATATATATATATAAATAAAGTATATATAAATAAAGTTAATCTTGTGCATTACTATATATAAAGTACGGAAGAGTATTAGGGCCAGGCATAAAAAAAAAATGAGAGGAAGATTTTTATTTTATATTGCATGTCGAGAATAAAGTCGAAATGTCGAGAATAGAATTAAGTCGAAATACAATTCGACTTTATTCTCGAAATTGTATTTCGACTTTATTCTCGAAATTGTATTTCGACTTTATTCTCGAAATTGTATTTCGACTTTTTTCTCGACATTTCGACTTTTTTCTCGACATTTAAACTTTATTCTCGACATTGTATTTCATATTTTTTTTTATGCCCGGCCCTAATACTCTTCCGTACTTCTGTAATAAAGATACAAATATACTTATATATGTGCTGCGCAAAACCCAAAACATACATGACTGATGAAAGTAACCACATATACACCGTGCACCAGGTCGCTTTATATTAAAAACATCGTTCACGTTATCAAAAACATACGTTATATTTGAGGAAAAAATTATAATATAATTATAGTTGAGCACCGCCCTCTAGCGGTGACTGGAGGTACTCCTGATTCAAGGTTCTGGAGTCAGATGTTTGAATGGGTAAAGCACACATACACATTTTAGCTTAAGTGTGTGTTAGGTGGTGTGTGGGATAGGTGGTGTGTGTTAGGTGGTGGTGTGTGATAGGTGGTGTGTGTTAGGTGGTGTGTGTGATAGGTGGTGTGTTAGGTGGTGTGTGTGATAGGTGGTGTGTGTTAGGTGGTGTGTGATAGGTAGTGTGTTAGGTGGTATGTGTGATAGGTGGTGTGTGTTAGGTGGTGTATTGATAGGTAGTGTCTGTTAGGTGGTGTGTGTGATAGGTGGTGTGTGTGATAGGTGGTGTGTGTTAGGTGGTGTGTGATAGGTGGTGTGTGATAGGTGATCCGTGGTGGCTGCCGTGAAAAAGCTTCAAGCGTATTCCGGCCATTTAGAACAGTAACAACACGCAGGACTATCATTACTTAACAATTAATCACAACCAAAAACATAAGTCAATCTAAATCTGGAGGATTGAATCCTCTTTTATTGGTCACATACATGTAGACACACACAGTGAATTTAGTTTCTCTGCATTGAACCCATCCTAGTATTAGGAGCAGTGGGCAGCTATTTTTATATACAGCGACCGGGGAGCAGTGTAGGGGTCTGGTGCCCTGCTCAAGGGCACCTCGGCAGTGCCCAGGTGTTTCGGGGACTTGAATGGGCAACTTTCCGGGTCCAAAGCCAAAAGAGCCCAACAGACTGAGCTATCCTGCCGCCCAATTAAATATATCAATGATTGAATAAATTAACAGTTGTAATTCAGTCCATCCTAACCTACCGTCTGTCACATGTACCATCGAACCTTTACACATGAAAGGTATTTTATTGTATTACTGATTAGTTTATAAGTTTGCACAATTCACTATATGTATAAGTCATCCATCATTTACTGTCCTTGTTGTGTACAGTATTGTTATAGTAGTGTTGTTAATATATACATGTATAGCACATAGTATAGTATATAGGGTTGTTAATAGTATAGCATATCATAGGTAGTATATAGTGTTGTTAATAGTATTGTATAGTATAGTTTAGTATAGTATTGTTGTGGAAATTCCTACTGCGGGGGGATGGGTAGATTCAAGTAAGTATTCCATTGTATTTGCAATGGTTGCAAATGGCAGAAACAATGGTCTTGAATCTTCAAGTGTCTCTGGTGTTCAGGGAAAACACGACACATGTCAACATGTACACCATTTAATATTTATTATAGACATTTTATATACATTTCAACAGTTGTATTTTGCTATGTGGTACAATCTTTAAAATCTGTTGTTTGTAAATCAAAAAAAAACAACTTACAAAACTCATCAAAACTCCCAAACTGATCATAATTTTTTTCTTTTTGGAAGACTAGAAAAAATACTTTATTGTATTAATCATGCATAACACAACGCAAAGTGAAACAAAGACCCTCAACTTAGAAAAATAAAATATCATTAAAAACAAACGAGTGGAATAAACCTCCCCAACCATGTTGTTGTCGCTCAGAACCGTGATGTCATCGTTCAGAACCGTGATGTCATCAGCTGAACCGCGATGTCATCTCCCCGAACCGTGATGTTATCGTCTGACCGTGGGGTAATCTCCTGACCCGTGAGGACGTTGTTCTGCGCTGTGATGTCAGTCTAAAGTGTGATGTCACCACCTGATCTGTGATGTCATCAGTGATGTCAGCACAGTTACTCGGACAGGGTTAATGCTTCCCGTTTTCTGCTCACAGAACCACTCATAAAACCTTCTAAAAATTCATGTGTGTGTGTGTATGTGTGTTGGGGGGGGGGGGGTAGGGAGAGGTCAGGTGGTCAGAGGTCATCCTGCTACTCAGCAGAGGTCAGAATCCAAAACCCCAGAACTAGGAGACAAGGGTATAAAGACCAGGGTGTTGGGACCAGGGTGAAGGGACAAGGGTGTAGGGACCAGGGTGTAGGAGACAGTCTCCCGTCAGGACGATCGTATAAAAAGACTTACAAAACTAGATGTACTTTACAGGACTAGTGGACCAGGTCTGATCTAGTGGACCAGGTCTGGTCTAGTGGACCAGGTCTGGTATAGTGGACCAGGTCTGGTATAGTGGACCAGGTCTGGTCTGGACTATTGTACCAGGTCTGGTCTAGTGGACCAGGTCTGGTCTGGACTAGGGGACCAGGTCTGTTCTGGACTAGTAGACCAGGTCTGGTCTTGTGGACCAGCGGTGGTCTCATCTCCTCCGACCTGACAACTCTGAGCCAGTGAAGACCCTGACCTCCTCACATACCACCTCCTGTTCCTCCGTCAGCGAAGTCACCATCATCATCATCCAGACCATAATTACACAACAGGAGGAGGGAGGAGGGGGTGTGTCTCTGAGTAAAAGTGTTTAGTGTTAGTCTCCCCGGATCTGTGGGTCTCTAGACGTAGACCCGAGTCCCAGGGTGTCTAGACGTAGACCCGAGTCCCAGGGTGTCTAGACGTAGACCCGGGTCCCTGAGTCTCTAGATGTAGACCCGGATCCTGGGTGTATAGACGTAGACCCAGGTCCCTAGACGTTGACCCGAGTCCCAGGGTTTCTAGACTTAGACCCGAGTCCCAGGGTGTCTAGACCTAGACCCGGATCTCTGGGTCTACACGTAGACCCGGGCCAGGGCGTCGGCCCCGGCGGAGGCGATGAAGGCCCTGCTGGGGTGGAAGGCCACATCGTGGATGGCCTCGTCGCTCTTCTTCCGGTGGGCCGTGATCTCCTGGACACAAGTCCTGCTGTCGATGGTCCACAGACGGACCGAGCAGTCGTGACCTGGAAACCCAGGGGGTTTGGGTTAGTGCCGCTAAGCTAACGCAGCTAAGCTAATGCCCAACTGGTGGTGGGTAGTGCCACACGTTAACTGTCTGATCGCTTTGTGTTAGCTCTGTGTTCACTCCACATGTTAGCTCTGTGTTAGCTCCACATTAGCTATGTGTTCACTCCGTGTTAGCTCCACCCACAGGAAGTGATGCCGTGACTTACTTCCTGACATCAAGTAGATTCCGTTGGGGTCAACTGCCAGACTGGTGACGGCGTCCAGGTGAGCCACCATGTCATGGATCACCTTACCTGCACACAGACAGACGGGGAGTTAGATAGACAGGTAAAAATGTGTATATCTGACCAGTAGACAGGTGTATATCTGACAGACCGGTGTTAATCAGTCATTGGCCTGATAAGAGAGTACAGAGATGAGAGATGAGATGTGGACAACAGCCTCGCACTGAATGTCAGCAAGACTAAGGAGTTCATTGTGGACTTCAGGAGTCATCAGGGCACCCACTCCACCATCAGCCTGAACGGTACACCAGAGGAAATCCTCAGCTGCTTCCGTTTCCTGGGAAAAAAGATCTCCGACGACCTGGCATGGACCCGCAACACGGAGGTCATGCTGAAGAAGGCACACCAGCGTCTCTATTCCCTGCGGTGCCTCAGGAGAAGCGGCATAAACCAACAGTGGCTTGTAAACTTCTACCGTGGAACCGTAGAGAGCGCCCTGACGAGTGGCGTTACTGTGTGGTACGGCAACACCACTGCACAGGACAAGAAAGCCATCCAGAGGGTCGTGAGGACAGCAGAGAAGATCATTGGGTGTGAACTTCTATGCATTGAGGAGATCTTTAGGACCAGATGTCGGAAGAAGGCCATCTCCATCCGCGACCAGCCTGAGCACTATCTCTTCTCCCCCCTACCGTCCGGTCGCCGGTTCCACAGCATCCATACTACCAGGACTACCAGGTTCAAGGACAGTTTTTATCCACAGGCGGTGCACCTACTGAACTGCTAGGAGTGCTGCCACTATCATAACATTGTCACCCAAATTACATTACACTATCATCCTTTTTTGCTGGACTTTCTGGACTCATTACAGTTACTGCACTGTACTGCACTGTATTCATGATGCTGCTGCACTACTGGCACTTTAAAATGCTTTTTGCACAATTCACCATGGAAATACACTGTATTATCCATTTGTCACTTTATTGTTATTTTTATTGTGTACAATATTGTTATAGTGTTTAAAGTATATTGTGTTGTTTATAGTTGTTTATAATATTAGTATATTAGTAGTATTGTTGTTAGTATTGTTGTAGGAAATTCATACTGTGAGAGGGAATAGGGAGTAAGCATTCCATTGTACTTTTTTGTTGCAAATGGCTATAAAAAATGATCTTGAAAAAAATCGGACTGACAGGTGTGTATACCAGACAGTTAGACAGTTAGAGAATGTCAGAAAGACAGGACAACAGGTGTATATAAGACAGAAAGAGAGGTGTATATCAGAAAGGTACCCGTCTTGTTGTCGTAGAAGCGGATGTGTCTGTCCTCGTGGGCGGTGATGGTCAGAGGGAGGGTGGGGTGACTCACCACCTTGTTGATGTGATTGGCTCCTGGGAGGGCTGGGGGAGGGGCATATGTAAATCACATGAGGAAAACACTTCCTGAGCGTGCGTGTAGTTAACAGTGTGTGAGTGTGTGTGCGTACTGCTGTCCCCCTGTCCGTGCAGCACCAGTGCCTGCTGGGTAGTCTCCAGATCGTAGAGGACAACGTCTCCACTGGTGAAGGATGCCACCATGTGGGCGGAGTCACAACCACTGAAGTCAACTGCTGTGGGGACACCATGTTCTACACAAACAAACACACACACACACACACACACACACACACACACACACACACACACACACACACACACACACACACACACACACACACACACACACACACACACACACACACACACACACACACACACACACACACACACACACACACACACACACACACACACACACACACACACACACACACACACACAGTAAGTAGAGTACAGTTTTGTATTGTGGAGGTCATGATGACATCACAGCAGGGTCACGGCGAGGTCATCACCTCGGTCAGAGTTTAGGGTGCAGGCGCAGCCCCCCCCCGGGTCCTGGGGGTCCCACAGCTTTACCGTCCCGTCGGACGAACACGACAGCAGCCGCTGCTTCACGCCACTGTAGGCCAATCCCCACACGGCATCCGTATGCCCCGCCCATGAACCCCCCAGCACACCGGGATCTGATTGGTCAGGGGGAGGAAGAGAGAGCGAGAGCGAGAGAGAGAGTGAGCGTGTGACCAGTGTGTATGTATGTAGTAGGGGTCATCCAGGGGTCATGTAAGGTCCTACCATAAGCGTCATACGGGTCCACACTGGGGCTGGGGAGGTTCCACCAGTGGATGTTGGAGTCGACGCCTCCAGTGTAACACTGCTCACCACTAGAGCTCATGGCTACACACAGCACTGCACCACTGGGGTGCAGAGAGAAAATATTTTAGTTTGTTTTCGGTGTACACCAGAACCTGTGTGTGTGTGCGTGTGCGTGTGCGTGTGTGCGTGTGGTGTGTGTGTGTGTGTCTTACATGTGGGCTCTGAATGTGTAGATCGGTTCCACGTCGAAAGAGGCACTTCTAGAAGAACCAGAAAAACATCATCACCTTGCAAGTGCAACATAAGGGAAGTTAAGGTTAGGTGAGGGGTCCTGACTTCCTGGTAATCTAAAGTGAGGGGTCCTGGTTTCCTGGTAATCTAAAGTGAGGGGTTATGGTTTTTGAGGCGTTTACTGGTAATGTAAGGTGAGGTGTCCTGACTTCCTAGTAATCTAAGGTAAGGGGTCCTTCCTGGTAATCTAAGGTAAGGGGTTCTTCCTGGTAATCTAAGGTGAGGGGTCCTTCCTGGTAATCTAAAGTGAGGTGACCTGACTTCCTGGTAATCTAAGGTGAGGGGTCCTTCCTGATAATCTAAGGTGAGGGGTCCTTCCTGGTAATCTAAGGTGAGGGGTCCTTCCTGGTAATCTAAGGTGAGGGGTTCTTTCTGGTAATCTAAGGTGAGGGATCCTGACTTCCTGGTAATCTAAGGTAAGGGGTCCTTCCTGGTAATCTAAGGTGAGGGGTCCTTCCTGGTAATCTAAGGTGAGGGGTCCTTCCTGGTAATCTAAATTGAGGGGTCCTAACTTCCTGGTAATTTAAGGTGAGGGGTCCTGACTTCCTGGTAATTTAAGGTGAGGGGTCCTGACTTCCTGGTAATCTTTGGTGAGGGGTCCATACTTCCTGGTAATCTTTGGTGAGGGGTCCTTCCTGGTAATCTAAGGTGATGGGTCCTTTCTGGTAATCTAAGGTGAAGGGTCCTGATTAAGGTGAGGGGTCCTTCCTGGTAATCTAAGGTGAGGGGTCCTTCCTGGTAATCTAAATTGAGGGGTCCTGACTTCCTGGTAATTTAAGGTGAGGGGTCCTGACTTCCTGGTAATTTAAGGTGAGGGGTCCTGACTTCCTGGTAATTTAAGGTGAGGGGTCCTGACTTCCTGGTAATCGAAGGTGAGGAGTCCTGACTTCCTGGTAATCTTTGGTGAGGGGTCCTTCCTGGTAATCTTTGGTGAGGGGTCCTTCCTGGTAATCTAAGGTGAGGGGTCCTTTCTGGTAATCTAAGGTGAAGGGTCCTGATTAAGGTGAGGGGTCCTTTCTGGTAATCTAAGGTGAAGGGTCCTGATTAAGGTGAGGGGTCCTTCCTGGTAATCTAAGGTGAGGGGTCCTTCCTGGTAATCTGAGGTGATGGGTCCTGATTAAGGTAAGGGGTCCTGGTTAAGGTAAGGGTCCATACTTCTTGGCGGGCAGGGTCTTGGTGAGGTTCCACAGCTTGAGGGTGTGGTCCTCAGACACGGTGAGCAGACAGGGGTCCAGGGGGTGGAAGGCGAGGGCCCGGACCGCATCCAGGTGACTCCTTAACGTGTACTTAGGACCCCAAGTCCTCCTGGAGGACGGGTCCTGATTGGAGGGGAGCTAGACCACAGGAAGTGAACTTTTTAATATAAATATATATATATATATACACACACACATATAAAAAAAAGTGCCATCACTTCCTGTGTGTGTGTGTGTATATATATATATATATATATATAATATATATATATATATATATATATATATATATCTCTCTCTCTCTCTCTCTCTCTCTCTCAACTAACAGTCTACATGTATGTGTGGTGTTTACGTCATAGCTGTAGTCGGGGTCGTCGTTGGCGACCGTGAGGTCAGCGAGGTCACCGAGTCCGAGGACGTTCTCCAGGACGTCCTCGCTCCCCAACAGGAAGGACTTCCCCCCGCCGGCAGGAAATGGCAGCGGCTCCGCTGAGAGGGACAATACAACTTTATGGAAGAGAACACAGGAGACAACAATGACCAGTAAGGTGCCATGGGCTAGCAGGAGCAGCGCTAGGCTAGCGTGGCTAGGCTAACCCTCACCCCACTCGGTCCCGTCTCCGGAGCTGCGGGCCTCCCCCGCCCCCTCCCCCTCCTCCTCCGTCCCCAGGAAGTCAAACTCCTTCAACGCTTCCTGTGTGTCCACGTCGTCCGCTAGCTCCGCCGCTAGCCCCTCGTTAGCCACCTGGACAGAAGAAATAATACCTTTAATTAGTACTTTATGAATACTTTCCAGAAGAGTATACTTCTTATACCCGTGGATAGTATTTGATATTCTTCTGGATAGTATATGATATTATTCTGGATCGTATTTCTACTCTTCTGGATAGTATATGATATTATTCTGGATCGTATTTCTACTCTTCTGGATAGTATTTGATATTATTCTGGATCGTATTTCTACTCTTCTGGATAGTATTTGATATTATTCTGGATCGTATTTCTACTCTTCTGGATAGTATTTGATATTATTCTGGATCGTATTTCTACTCTTCTGGATAGTATTGATATTATTCTGGATCGTATTTACTCTTCTGGATAGTATTTGATATTATTCTGGATCGTATTTCTACTCTTCTGGATAGTATTTGATGATAATGTATACTTCAGACATAAAAACACTACAGCTGTTATACTGATATGTGAAGTTAAATATGTTTAAACTTTGTATATTTAATTTATATTAAACTTGGTATATTAATGTATACTTTAATTTATATTAAACTTGGTATATTTAATGTATAATTTTAATTTATATTAAACTTGGTATATTTAATGTATACTTTTAATTTATATTAAACTTGGTATATTGTACTGCGTTAGTATTTTTTGTGTGTGTGTAAGGGTTTCCGTTAGCCGGTATTTACTGGTTTTTAGCGGGTAAAAATGATAAAAAAAAACGGTAATTTAAAAACCTGCCGGTCAAAATGTCCGGTAATAATGCTCATACTAAACTTAGATCCTGGACATTTGAGTTGACAGCTTTATTACTGCCCCTCCCCCCCCGAAAGGGTGACCGAATGAAGTGACCAATCAGCTGCCGCACCTCTCATGACGTCAAGCGCGCCCGACGAGATGCAGGTGCAGTGATGGCAGCGCTCCACAGCTATGGGGCTTTAATGTTAGCGCTCCACGGCTATGGGGCTTTAATGTTTGCGACAGCTTGCCAAGTGCTAATTTCTGAGTTCAGCGAGCTGTACCCCGACTGGGCCACACTGGCTCAAATTGCCTGTGTTCTGCCCGTGTCAAGTGACCAGCAGAGAGGGGCTTCTCCCTGCAGAATGGTTTGAAAACATCACTGCGGAGTCATCTGGAGGAGGAGAGAGTGATGATCTTATGCGGATTGCAAACTGCAAAGACACATTAGACACCTTTGATTTCAGCTCGGCAGCAGAGGACTTTGCCGCAATGAAATGAAGGAGAAAGCAAAAAGTTGCCTGGTAGCCTACAGGGTAAATGTGATGCCATGTAGCCTATGTTAAAACGGACTACAGATGTTACAGGTGTTTTGATATAGCCTTGATTTTTGCGGCTAACAAGGTTTTGCTCAATCGTTCTTGTTTGTTTTGTTGTTCATTAAATAGTCAAATTTATTTGAGGTCTTTGTCATTCTTTCGTCAATCTAGGTGTACATTATAGTTGCGTTTGTAATATAGACTGTTTTTGAAACATGACCGGTAAGTTTCGAATTTGTCCGGTAAAATAAAATCTGTCCGGACACTTGACTGGCAAGAAAAAATCCTAGCAAAGTGTGTGTGTGTGTGTACCTTGGTCTTGTGTTTCTTCCGCTGGGCCGTGTGTGTGTTGATGTGGTCAAGAATGTCTCCTTCCTCGTCTTCCTCCTCTTCATCACTGTCCTCCGTGTTCTCCAGGAAGTTGAACGTCTCCAGGACGTCCCCAGGACTCCTGGAGGACATGTACTTCATCAACATCATCCTCTTCAGCTGTTCTGAATGTGCCAAGAGGACTCAGCAAACAGCAGCAGAGTGTGTGTGTGTGTGTATATATATATATATATATATATATATATTAGGGATGTCAAAGTGATTAATCTCTTTTTTTTTTTAACTCTAATTAATCATAGTATCCAGTTTAGACGGCTCCCCCCTCAGTGTTTCCAGCGCGCATGCGCACCTGGGAATGAACTGAGAGGCGGCGTGTTAAACCAACAGGATGAGGAGGAGACGCACCGCGGAGCGCTGGGCGGAACGTTTCACTTTAACACATCACGCTCGCAATATGATTGCGGTAGCAAAGAAACTTCCTTTTGAGCATATGCCCTGTATAGCACACATTATACAAGGGGGCCGCTGCTGTCTCCCTCCGCGACTGTGGATTTGATGGTGCTTTAGCAAAATGCCGTAAAATAGTTGTACATTTCGACCACAGTCCTGCAAACACAGCAGAGCTGAAAGACCAGCAAGCCTGTCACGCGCTGGAGGAGGAGCCTCTTTCACTATGGACCCACGCGCTGGAGGAGGAGCCTCTTTCACTATGGACCCACGCGCTGGAGGAGGAGCCTCTTTCACTATGGACCCACACGCTGGAGGAGGAGCCTCTTTCACTATGGACCCACACGCTGGAGGAGGAGCCTCTTTCACTATGGACCCACACGCTGGAGGAGGAGCCTCTTTCACTATGGACCCACATGCTGGAGGAGGAGCCTCTTTCACTATGGACCCACACGCTGGAGGAGGAGCCTCTTCACTATGGACCCACACGCTGGAGGAGGAGCCTCTTTCAGGATGGACCCACTCGCTGGAATTCAAGCTTGTGTGTCTGAGCAACAATAGCAAGAACAATAGACTACATCAAACTGTTGACTGGACTCATGCCAGAAAAGTTTACACTGTTTCAATGTCATTTTACAGCTGAGAATGTGAAAAAGGATTTTTCACTTTGGCACTTTGTTATTCAGTTTCTTAAAGTGGCCTACTTGTTGCAATATTCATTTGCATGAAATGTTTCTTTGCAAACTATTTACAGACAAGCTGTGTATGTGCAGTTGTCTGCTTAATATTAATGTTATTATCGATGTTTTGGGCAATACTAAGCACTCCCTGAGACCCTTTTGCTCATAAAAACTAAAGTGAAAAGTATCAAATAAAATAACAAAAATCTTGATCTCTAACTGCTTTTAGCATTTCACTCTTCCATCCCTGCATTTGTTTTGCCACTCGCTAAAAACAAAACTACAAGTAAATATGTTTATTTTAAACTTGTGATTAATCACAGAATTTTATTGTGATTAATCAGATTAAATATTTTGATAGCACTAATATATATATATATATATATATATATATATATATATATATATATATATATATATATATATATATATATATATATATATGGGTTTCCGTTAGCCGGTATTTACCGGTTTTTAGCGGGTAAAAATGATAAAAAAAAACCCGTAATTTAAAAACCTGCCGGTCAAAATGTCCGGTAATAATGCTCATACAAAACTTAGATCTGGACATTTGAGTTTTGACAGCTTTATTACTGCCCCCTCCCCCCCCGAAAGGGTGACCGAATGAAGTGACCAATCAGCTGCCGCACCTCTCATCGACGTCAAGCGACGTCACTGAACAGGGGGCGTGGCCAAGCCACGTGCAGTGGCGGCGCACACACACACCTTTCGGCGTGGCTGATTGCTAATCCCCTCACCTGGGGTATATAGACCCTGGCTTCCCGTTACCCCGGGGTTAGGTCGTACGTCGTACTGCACGTCACACGTTGTTCATGTTACGTCGGACATTCTGGACGGAATCGCCACGCTGATGTCCCGGAGATCCAGAACCAGCCTATCCCACGTCACCCGCCTGTCCCGCGTTGCTCCGGTCTATACGAGCTCCCCAGTCATTATAATTACCTGTCTGGTACCGGTCGCTACTCGACCTCCCGGTACCCAGACTCCTCCCCGTCCCGGACTACTCGCCGGTCTACTACCTGCCGGTACTCCGCGGATCGACCTCCCGGTACCCATCTCTGATCTCTCTCTCGTGTTGTGTTTGAGTTGTGTTGTGCTTTAAATAAAGCTTAATGTTATAGCTCCACTGTATTGGTCTGCGTGCCGGTCTGCGTGCGACACTTGACCGGCAAGAAGAAATCCTAGCGGAAACCCTGATATATATCTATATCTATATAGATATATATAGATATCTATATATCTATATCTATATATAGATATATATCAGGGTTTCCTGAAAAACAGGGGGGGGGGGGGGGGGAGAGGTATGTCGCGATCGCAAACGTTGTGAAGTCCAACGGGGGGGGGGGGGGGGATTGTCGCGATCGTGAAGTCCAACGGGGGGTCCTACTGACCTCCATGTGTGAGTCCTACTGACCTCCATGTGTTAGTCCTACTGACCTCCATGTGTTAGTCCTACTGACGTCTATGTGTGAGTCCTACTGACCTCCATGTGTGAGTCCTACTGACCTCCATGTGTGAGTCCTACTGACGTCTATGTGTTAGTCCTACTGACCTCCATGTGTTAGTCCTACTGACCTCCATGTGAGTCCTACTGACCTCCATGTGTGAGTCCTACTGACCTCCATGTGTGAGTCCTACTGACCTCCATGTGTTAGTCCTACTGACCTCCATGTGAGTCCTACTGACCTCCATGTGTGAGTCCTACTGACCTCCATGTGTTAGTCCTACTGACCTCCATGTGTTAGTCCTACTGACGTCTATGTGTTAGTCCTACTGACCTCCATGTGTGAGTCCTACTGACGTCTATGTGTTAGTCCTACTGACCTCCATGTGCGAGTCCTACTGACCTCCATGTGTGAGTCCTACTGACGTCTAAGTGTTAGTCCTACTGACCTCCATGTGTGAGTCCTACTGACGTCTATGTGTTAGTCCTACTGACCTCCATGTGTGAGTCCTACTGACGTCTATGTGTTAGTCCTACTGACCTCTATGTGTTAGTCCTACTGACCTCCATGTGTGAGTCCTACTGACCTCTATGTGTTAGTCCTACTGACCTCTATGTGTTAGTCCTACTGACCTCCATCTGTTAGTCCTACTGACCTCCATGTGTGAGTCCTACTGACCTCCATGTGTTAGTCCTACTGACCTCCATGTGTGAGTCCTACTGACCTCCATGTGTGAGTCCTACTGACCTCCATGTGCGAGTCCTACTGACCTCCATGTGCGAGTCCTACTGACCTCCATGTGTGAGTCCTACTGACGTCTATGTGTTAGTCCTACTGACCTCTTCGGGTCCTGCTCCCTCCTCTTGCTGGGGGACTCTGTTCCGTTGAGGATGTTCTCCAGGTTCTTGTTCCCCAGGGAACCGTTGTGCTCCGACCCGGCGAGACCAAGCAGGGAGCGAACCCTCTGGGACCGCACGTCGAGGATGGTGTCTGTGTAGCCCACCTCCTGGAGGTACCTGAGACACACATGAGACGATGATATAGGATAAATGATAGTGTATATACATGATACAGACAAAGTGTATATAATACACAGACATGATACTGTATAAACATGACACATGATGTATACATGACACGTGATAAACACATGATATATACAGTACTTGACATATGATAAACACATGATATATACATGATAAATACATGAGTATCATGTCGTCATATCTCACTGTCTGAGCAGCTGTCGTCCTTGTTTCCAGGTCAGCTGACAGTTGGGAGATGTTACCTCCTCTTTGGTATCTTCTGGAAAACACACAGTACTAAAGTGGTATTTAGGGGTACTGTAGTAGTTTGTAGGTGAACTATTGTAGTATTGAGGTGTACTATAGAAGAATTTAGGTATACTATAGTAGTATTGAGGTTTACCGTAGTAGTATTTAAGTATACTATAGTAGAAGTAGTAGTAGTAGCAGCTTTGGATAAAAGCGTCTGCTAAATGACTAATGTAATGTAGTATATTTAGGATTGCAGTACCTGTTTCAAAGCTGGGAGCCTTGACTTCTCCTTGGCTGAGTTCAGTTCCATATTTTAACTTGTGGTACTTTGCTCTGAGAACAAAACATATTATGACCAAGAGAGTAGCAGTACTGGGTCGTACTGTAGCACACACACACACACACACACACACACACACACACACACACACACACACACACACACACACACACACACACCACACACACACACACACACACACACACACACACACACACACACACACACACACACACACACACACACACACACACACACACACACACACACACACACACACACACACACACACACACACGTTCCGATACATTTTACTAGGCTCGGATGACGTCAGTTATTCGGATATTGAAAATGGTCCGTTTGCATATCCCTACTACTACACTATGTAGTAGCTACTACATAGCTTAAATAAAATAAAAAAATTATATAAACGTCAGGAAAGAAACATTTAAGTGGTGACACGCCAGCGGCTTTTAATGTCTAAATGGATGTTAAACTCAGGGCTTAATTCACACATAAAAAGCCTATAATGTTATATGTTGGCCCGGGGCTTGGGGACCGCTGCTGACCACATCCATCTGATGGCCAACAGGCACACAAGTGGTTGATAGTGGTTGAGAGTAAGAGAGTTTTGCGCACCGTCGTACATCTGCAATAAATTCAGCATATGCAGAATCAGAAATGTTATTCTCGCAACTCGGACAGTCGGGCTAAAACCTTCCCCCCAGGTAAGCCAGCTTTTTTCGTAACAGGTGCCATCTTTTCTGATGAATTCCCATGGTTCCATGCATTAGTAGAATAACCACATAGCGATATCAGTATTGAAATAGTAGCGCCTCAAACGTTTATTTGAATAGTCGATTATCTGTGCACATCCCTAAGTAGTACCGGGTAGTACTGTAGTAGTACCGGGTAGTACTACTGTAGTAGTAATGTGTTGATGATGATGATGATGATGATGATAATGATGATGAAGAGCTCACCTCTCCTGTTTCAAAGCGTATTCCAACATCTTGATTCTCCTGACGAGATCGTTCTTCAAGTTCTCCTGACCCTTCCTCTCTCCCTGGAGGAATGATATCCTGGCCTTGGGGGGGGGAGGGGGGAGAGAGAGAGAGACAGAGAGAGACAAAGACAGACAAAGACAGACAAAGACAGACAAAGACAGACAGATGGACAGAGACAGACAGAGAGAGAGTGTAAGTAGGGTTCACATAATGAAGAACAGACAACCATAACCTGTTGATTGGCTACTCATAACTCATCTTACAGCTATGGGAATGTGTGTATGAATTCATTTAAAATCACTCCATTAAAATGTGATCCATTCACAACAACATTTCAAAACAAATGTGTTCTCCATGAAGACTACATAACCTTTAGGTTCACTAACAGAACACACTAGGTCTGCTGGATCAGAAGTTCTACTATAACACAGTAGGACTGATCATAAGTTCTACTATAACACAGTAGGACTGATGGGTCAGAAGTTCTACTATATCACAATAGGACTGATGGGTCAGAAGTTCTACTATATCACAGTAGGACTGATAAGAAGTTCTACTATAACACAGTAGGACTGATCAGAAGTTATACTATAACACAGTAGGACTGATCAGAAGTTCTACTATAACACAGTAGGACTGATCAGAAGTTCTACTATAACACAGTAGGACTGATCAGAAGTACTACTATAACACAGTAGGACTGATCAGAAGCTATACTATAACACAGTAGGACTGATCAGAAGTTCTACTATAACACAGTAGGACTGATCAGAAGTTCTACTATAACACAGTAGGACTGATCAGAAGTTCTACTATAACACAGTAGGACTGATCAGAAGTTCTACTATAACACAGTAGGACTGATGGGTCAGAAGTTCTACTATAACACAGTAGGACTGATCAGAAGTTCTACTATAACACAATAGGACTGATGGGTCAGAAGTTCTACTATAACACAGTAGGACTGATCAGAAGTTCTACTATAACACAGTAGGACTGATCAGAAGTTCTACTATAACACAGTAGGACTGATCAGAAGTTCTACTATAACACAGTAGGACTGAACAGAAGTTCTACTATAACACAGTAGGACTGATCAGAAGTTCTACTATATCACAGTAGGACTGATCAGAAGTTCTACTATAACACAGTAGGACTGATCAGAAGTTCTACTATAACACAGTAGGACTGATCAGAAGTTCTACTATAACACAGTAGGACTGATCAGAAGTTCTACTATAACACAGTAGGACTGATCAGAAGTTCTACTATAACACAGTAGGACTGATCAGAAGTACTACTATAACACAGTAGGATTGATCAGAAGCTCTACTATAACACAGTAGGACTGATCAGAAGTTCTACTATAACACAGTAGGACTGATCAGAAGTTCTACTATAACACAGTAGGACTGATCAGAAGTTCTACTATAACACAGTAGGACTGATCAGAAGTTCTACTATAACACAGTAGGACTGATCAGAAGTTCTACTATAACACAGTAGGACTGATCAGAAGTTCTACTATATCACAGTAGGACTGATCAGAAGTTCTACTATAACACAATAGGACTGATGGGTCAGAAGTTCTACTATATCACAGTAGGACTGATCAGAAGTACTACTATAACACAGTAGGACTGATCAGAAGCTCTACTATAACACAGTAGGACTGATCAGAAGTTCTACTATAACACAGTAGGACTGACCAGAAGTTCTACTATAACACAGTAGGACTGATCAGAAGTTCTACTATAACACAGTAGGACTGATCAGAAGTTCTACTATAACACAGTAGGACTGATCAGAAGTTCTACTATAACACAGTAGGACTGATCAGAAGTTCTACTATAACACAGTAGGACTGATCAGAAGTTCTACTATATCACAGTAGGACTGATCAGAAGTTCTACTATAACACAGTAGGACTGATCAAACGTTATACTATATCACAGTAGGACTGATCAGAAGTTATACTATATCACAATAGGACTGATGGGTCAGAGGTTCTACTATATCACAGTAGGACTGATGGGTCAGAAGTTCTACTATATCACAGTAGGACTGATCAGAAGTTCTACTATATCACAGTATGACTGATCAGAAGTTCTACTATAACACAGTAGGACTGATCAGAAGTTCTACTATAACACAGTAGGACTGATCAGTAGTTATACTATAACACAGTAGGACTGATCAGAAGTTCTACTATAACACAGTAGGACTGATCAGAAGTTCTACTATATCACAGTAGGACTGATCAGAAGTTCTACTATAACACAGTAGGACTGATCAGAAGTTCTACTATAACACAGTAGGACTGATCAGAAGCTCTACTATAACACAGTAGGACTGATCAGAAGTTCTACTATAACACAGTAGGACTGATCAGAAGTTACTACTATAACACAGTAGGACTGATCAGAAGTTCTACTATAACACAGTAGGACTGATCAGAAGTTCTACTATAACACAGTAGGACTGATGGGTCAGAAGTTCTACTATAACACAGTAGGACTGATGTCAGAAGTTCTACTATAACACAGTAGGACTGATCAGAAGTTCTACTATAACACAGTAGGACTGATCAGAAGTTCTACTATAACACAGTAGGACTGATCAGAAGTTCTACTATATCACAGTAGGACTGATCAGAAGTTCTACTATAACACAGTAGGACTGATCAGAAGTTCTACTATAACACAGTAGGACTGATCAGAAGCTCTACTATAACACAGTAGGACTGATCAGAAGTTCTACTATAACACAGTAGGACTGATCAGAAGTTCTACTATAACACAGTAGGACTGATCAGAAGTTCTACTATAACACAGTAGGACTGATCAGAAGTTCTACTATAACACAGTAGGACTGATCAGAAGTTATACTATAACACAGTAGGACTGATCAGAAGTTCTACTATAACACAGTAGGACTGAGGTCAGAAGTTCTACTATAACACAGTAGGACTGATCAGAAGTTCTACTATAACACAGTAGGACTGATCAGAAGTTCTACTATAACACAGTAGGACTGATCAGAAGTTCTACTATAACACAGTAGGACTGATCAGAAGTTCTACTATATCACAGTAGGACTGATCAGAAGTTCTACTATAACACAGTAGGACTGATCAGAAGTTCTACTATAACACAGTAGGACTGATCAGAAGTTCTACTATAACACAGTAGGACTGAGGTCAGAAGTTCTACTATAACACAGTAGGACTGATCAGAAGTTCTACTATAACACAGTAGGACTGATCAGAAGTTCTACTATAACACAGTAGGACTGATCAGAAGTTCTACTATAACACAGTAGGACTGATCAGAAGTTCTACTATAACACAGTAGGACTGATCAGAAGTTCTACTATAACACAGTAGGACTGATCAGAAGTTCTACTATAACACAGTAGGACTGATCAGAAGTTCTACTATAACACAGTAGGACTGATCAGAAGTTCTACTATAACACAGTAGGACTGATCAGAAGTTCTACTATAACACAGTAGGACTGATCAGAAGTTCTACTATAACACAGTAGGACTGATCAGAAGTTCTACTATAACACAGTAGGACTGAGTCAGAAGTTCTACTATAACACAGTAGGACTGATCAGAAGTTCTACTATAACACAGTAGGACTGATCAGAAGTTCTACTATAACACAGTAGGACTGATCAGAAGTTCTACTATATCACAGTAGGACTGATCAGAAGTTCTACTATAACACAGTAGGACTGATCAGAAGTTCTACTATAACACAGTAGGACTGATCAGAAGCTCTACTATAACACAGTAGGACTGGTCAGAAGTTCTACTATAACACAGTAGGACTGATCAGAAGTTCTACTATAACACAGTAGGACTGATCAGAAGTTCTACTATAACACAGTAGGACTGATCAGAAGTTCTACTATAACACAGTAGGACTGATCAGAAGTTATACTATATCACAGTAGGACTGATCAGAAGTTCTACTATAACACAATAGGACTGATGGGTCAGAAGTTCTACTATAACACAATAGGACTGATCAGAAGTTCTACTATAACACAGTAGGACTGATCAGAAGTTCTACTATAACACAGTAGGACTGATCAGAAGTTCTACTATATCACAGTAGGACTGATCAGAACTTCAACTTTAACACAGTAGGACTGATCAGAACTATTACTACAACACAGGAGGACTGATCTTAAGTTATACTATAACAAGGTAAGACTACTGGATCAGAAGTCCTACTATAACACCGTAGGACTGATCAGAAGTTCTACTATAACACAGTAGGACTGATCAGAAGTTCTACTATAACACAGTAGGACTGCTGGATCAGAAGTTCTACTATAACACAGTAGGACTGATCAGAACTTCGACTTTAACACAGTACGACTGATCTAAAGTTCTACTATAACACAGTAGGACTGATCAGAGGTTCTACTATATCACATCACAGTAGCACTGATCCAAAGTTCTACTATATCACAGTAGGACTGATCAAAGGTTCTACTAAAACACAGTAGGACTGATCCAAAGTTCTACACAGTAGGACTGCTGGATCCCAGATTAGATCATCATCATCAGTCAAGCTGCCTGTGAAACCAAACACTGAAGGCATGTTAGATGCAGTGTGCTATAAATACACACACACACACACACACACACACACACACACACACACACACACACACACACACACACACACACACACACACACACACACACACACACACACACACACACACACACACACACACACACACACACACACACACACACACACACACACACGTTCTCTGGTGTTGTCATGACAACAGGAGATGTGTGTCTACTGCATGTATGTAAAGGAACATCCCAGAGAGAGAGACAGACAGAGGGAGCGAGACAGAGAGAGATAGAATAGAGATACAGAGCTAGCCTAGCATCGCTGTTCCTCTATTGTATAATACATGCTTCGATATTCGGACACAAGATATCCTGCTATGTTAATAAGAGACAATTAGACTGTAAATTACAATTACTGAGACAATTAATTGTGCAGCAAGATTTGGAATTGGTGATGGGTGGTTCCCCCCAACCATGGGTGGTTCCAGTCATGCTCAGTAGTGTCCATTCTGTTGAGGACCAGTAATACTACCTCCATATACATTAGCATAGTAGTAATTATATCAACGGATTCTGTGGTAGCCTTTTATTATGTATTAAGAGTAATCTTGAGTATTCTTATAGTGTACTGTATTATTGTTATGCAGTATTGTAGCGAGTATTCAGCAGTTTTGAAGTAGAGTATTGTTGTAGTATTCAGGAGTAGTATAGTAGTAATATAGTATTGTAGTATTCCGTAGTAGTATAGTATTTTAGTATTCAGGAGTAGTAGGCCTATAGTAGTATAGTATTGTAGTATTCAGTAGTATAATAGTATTCATGAGTAGTATAGTATTTTAGTATGGTAGTAGTATATTACTAATATAGTATTGTAGTAATATAGTATTGTAGTAAAGTAGTAGTAATAAAGTATTTTAGTATTCAGGAGTAGTACTCTTTTAAGACAGGCCTAAACACCTTTTTATTCTGGAAGGCCTTTTTATGTTAATATAAGTGTTCACTATTCTTAGTCATTGTATTGTGTTTTTTGTTAGTTTTTAATTTTGTAGCACACTGAAAAGTGCAATATAAACAGTAGTAGTAAAGTAGTAGTATGTTCAGTAGTATTGTTGTACTCAGGAGTAGTATAGTACTAGAATAGCATTGTCGTATTCCCAGAACAACGTCATATTCTAAGTAAGCACCAGTCACAACATGTCAAGACAGAACAGATGATAGCTACCAAGTTACACACACACACACACACACACACAGTCTGTCTGTCTCTCTCTCTCTCTGCCTGTCCTCTAGTCCTAGTCTAGTCCTTTGATCCTCTAGTCCCTCTAGTCCTAGTCTAGTGGTCCTAGTATAGTCCTCTAGTCCTAGTCTAGTGGTCCTAGTATAGTCCTCTAGTCCTCTGATCCTCTAGTCTTAGTCTAGAGGTCCGGAGGAGGTGTGTCTCCGAGGCTCCCGCTGCATGACAGCACTAGCATAGCAGCTAACGGGAAGCTAAAGGGAAGCTTAGCCCTACTAGCACCTCCCCCCCACCCCATCTCGTCCTCCTCCTCCTCCTCCTCCTCCTCCTCTCCTCCTCCGTCCCCACAACACTACCGACCCGGTAATAACACGATCATAATACTATTAATACTACTGGTAGTAAAGCGGCGGTACCTGCAGCTCGGCCCTCTCCACGTCCCAGGAGGCCCGGTCCACCTCGAAGCGGGCCCACTCGTGCTGGATGTAGTGGAGGATACCGGGGACGGAGTACTGCTGGGGCCGCGGAGGAGCGGAGGGAGGAGGCGCTGCTGCCACCTCCTCCTGCTGCTCCTGCTGCTCCCCCCGGGACGCCAGAACTCCCCCGGCTCCCATCTGCGGGTTAGCGGGGTGGTGGTTGTTGTTCCCCGGCTGCTGCTGCTGCTGCTGTCTCAGGGCGGCCATTACTCCTCCTCCCGCTCCTCCTCCTCCTCCTCCTCCTCCTCCTCCTCCTCCTCCTCCTCCTCCTCCTCCTCCTCCTCCTGCTACTCCTCCTTCATCCATGTTTTTTTTGGGAGAGAGAAAGTAGGAAAGTCCCCGGCTCGATGGTCTCTCTCTCTCCCCCCCGGTGGGAGCGGCTGCTGTGTAGCGGGCCGGAGGGTGCGGACGGTCAGCCTGAGTCCGGTCTGGAGGTTCGGTGGTCTGGTTGGTGCTGCTCGGCCGCCGCGGTGCACGCCGGGATGGATGACGTGCGGTGGCGTACTGCGCAGGCGCACCGCACCGGAGAGACAGAAGATGGATCGTATTTTGTTTACAACGACGAAGCGGTAACTCGGTGAGTCTGCTTACTTTACGCTTTAAGACACCCGGGAACCCTACACCAATAGAGTGTCAACAGAAGCTGGTACACACACGGAAGCCTGCGAGCTATTTACTAATTATGACGTGTCATATCGTTAATAACGGTTATGAATGTACCATGAGCATACCATGATGTATTAGAACAACACCGAGCATAAGTGTTATTATGAGTATTGCTAGTTACACCTCCACTAAACACACACACACACACACACACACACACACACACACACACACACACACACACACACACACACACACACACACACACACACACACACACACACACACACACACTTTCTGTCTCTCACTCTCGCTCTCTCTGATGGCGGGTTTCCTCAGCAGCAGAGATGATTAAGTTCGTCCTGATGCTGAACCGTCAGGGTCAGACCCGGTTATCTCGGTACTACCAGCCGGTGGAGGTCCGCCGGAGGGCCGCCCTGGAGGCCGACGTGGTGCGGAGCTGTCTGTATCGCGACAAGGACCAGGTGGCTGTCTGTCTGTCTAACTGCATCCCTGCCGGTCTAACTGCATCCCTGCCGGTCTAACTGCATCCCTGCCGGTCTAACTGCATCCCTGCCGGTCTAACTGCATCCCTGCCGGTCTAACTGCATCCTTGCCTGTCTGTCTGCATCCCTGCCTGTCTGCGTCTCCCCTTTTCACTATTTTCTTCCATTTTATCATTATACAGTTATGAATATGTAATAGGTATATGATATTCACGACGATATGAATGTAATAATACAAAAATGATATCCATGACAATATGAATGTGATAAGAATGTGATATTAATAATGATCATGATACTCTCATAGTATTTCTTACCAGGACTTCATGAATGTAATACCGTAATGATTGAATCTTCATGATAATATTAATATATTATATATTTACTATTACTATTAAAATAGTAATAGTAATAGTAATGATCTTCATGGTATCCTCCAAGTGTTCCTTCGTGGAGTACCAGGACTTCAAGCTGGTCTACCGCCACTACGCCTCTCTCTACATTGTGGTGGGCATCACAGAGTCTGAGGTGAGTCTAGTCCAGACACTGGATGGATGGATGGGTCTTAGTAAGAGTAGTGTAGAGGTCTAGTCCTAGTGTGGTCCAAAGAGGTCCAGTCCCTACCTGATGTAGTAGAGGTCCAGTCCCTATCTGACGTAGTAGAGGTCCAGTCCCTACCTGACGTGGTAGAGGTCCAGTCCCTTCCTGATGTAGTACAGGTCTAGTCCCTACCTGACGCAGTACAGGTCTAGTCCCTACCTGACACAGTACAGGTCTAGTCCTTACCTGACGCAGTACAGAACTAGTCCCTACCTGACGTAATAGAGGTCCAGTCCCTACCTGATGTAGTAGAGGTCTAGTCCCTACCTGACATAGTATACAGGTCTAGTCCCTACCTGACGTAGTAGAGGTCTAGTCCCTACCTGACATAGTATACAGGTCTAGTCCCTACCTGGCGTAGTACAGGTCTAGTCCCTACCTGACGTAGTACAGGCCTAGTGACGTAGTACAGGTCTAGTCCCTACCTGACGTAGTACAGGCCTAGTCCCTAGTGACGTAGTACAGGTCTAGTCCCTAGTGACGTAGTACAGGTCTAGTCCCTAGTGATGCAGTACAGGTGAAGTAGGTAGGTACAGTACAGGTCCTGGTAAATCTAAATATAGTAAATCTAAATTTAAACATAGTAAATATAAATATAGTAAATATAAATATAAATATAGCCCTACGTTCCATCTTACCGCTTCTCAGAACTTCTGTTTGAAGAAACCCTCTCTGGGAGGGGGGGGGGGGCGTAGGCCACCCGCCTTGCAGCCAATCAGAATGTGGCATGTCCACCACTCATTGACCAATCCCAGCGGTGGATTCAGAACACACTGACTCTCTCTTCCAGAACGAGCTCTCCGTCTACGAGCTGGTCCACAACTTCGTGGAGGTCCTGGACCGCTACTTCAGCCGGGTGGTGAGTCTCTGCCTTCTGAAGCCTCCAATCAGCCAATGGGCTTGTGTTTGATAGGAAAGTGTATCAGCTGTGTGTTCTGATTAGTTGTTTTGTCTCCACAGAGTGAGCTGGACGTATCCTTCAGGGCCCCACACTGTTGACATATTGAGGTCCTCACGTTGAGCCTAAAGGGATATTATATTTTATATATATTATATTTATACAGTATATATTGAGGTTATCACTCCGGTGAAACTATTAAATGACTTTCAGGTTTCAGATGATTTAAGATGTCCTCAAATAAGATTCAAAGAAAAACACACTTATACTAGTGTGTATAAGGTGTGTAGTGTGTATTATGTGTGTAGTGGGTGTGAAGTGTGTATTATATGCATGTAATGTGTATTATATGCGTGTTGTGGGTGTGAAGTGTGTATTATATGCGTGTAGTGTGTACCTCCTCAACCCGCCCTCCCCCAGATCATGTTCAACATGGACAAGGTCCACATCATCCTAGATGAGATGATTCAGAACGGACACGTTGTGGAGACCAACCGGACCCGGGTCCTGGCCCCGCTTGCCACCCTTGACACGCTGGCACGCAGCTGATGACATCACCTCAGACTCCATCACCATGACAATGACAAGGATTCATACTTTGCAAATATTTTAATGATTTTTTTGTTCGGAGCATCGTACACATCTGAAAATATCTGTTGACCTCAAACTGCAACTTGAGTTAAATAAAGGTTTATAATATACAAAGAAAATACAGGGAGCTGAGCTTGGCTGGTTCTGGTGGTCCGGGTCCGTTCTGGACCGACCCCCGGGGGGTCTGGACCAGGCACTGGGACCACCACCCCCACCTCTCCACACACACACACACACACACACACACACACACACACACACACACACACACACACACACACACACACACACACACACACACACACACACACACACACACACACACACACACACACACACACACACACACACACCACACACACACACACACACACACACACACACACACACACACACACACACACACACACACACACACACACACACACACACGAGAGATGGAAGGAGCAGGAGGAGCAGGAGGAGGAGCACAACTCAAAACAAACACAACACTGCTTCTTCCTCGCTGACCAGCACCTCCCCCTCTCACCCCCCCCCCTCGGGGCGGCTCCTTTTGGCCGGCAGCCGGGCGGGGGAGCGGGGCCTAGAGGGACGGAGCACGCTCAGTTGAGATGGAATCCTTTCTCCATGGTGGCAGCCAGGAGGCGTTCTCTCATGATGACCTCGGAGGAATACTCCGGGAGCTTCAGGTAGTGGACACACGTGTTGACAGACGGGTAGCTAGAGTCAGTGGCGTCCACCTGAGACACAGCAACCAATCAGACGAAGAGGTGAGGTCAACCAATAGAGAAACGCTGTTTACACAGAATCACAATCTGTCAGTTACTACTGCAGTAGAACATCCACTACCACACTACCAGTATTACAGAGAATTATAGCACATTACAGAGTATGAGAGTGTTAGTAGTCAGCATGCGGTGCTGAAGCTAGTGCTCACCTTCCTGACGATGGTTAGTCTGGGGTGCAGGTTGGCCAGCCCACCAGGGGGCAGGGTGGAGCAGCCGGTGGTGAACTGGAGGAATGCTTTCCTCTCATCTGAAGACATCCCACAGAGGACCTGGACGAACCTCACGAAGCCAGGGCTAGGAGAGTGAGAGAGAGTATTACTATAGTACTACTAGAGGACCTGGACCAACGGCTGTCTGTACTACAGTTTGTAGTAACAGTACCTGGTAGTAGAACTACAGTTTGTAGTAACAGTACCTGTCTCTGGTAGTAGTACTAGTTTGTAGTAATGGTACCTGTTTCTGGTAGTAGTACTACAGCTCATAGTAACAGTACCCATCTCTGGTAGAAGTACTACAGTGTGCAGTAACAGTACCTGTCTCTGGTAGTAGTACTACCATTGGTAGTAACAGTACCTGTCTCCGGTAGTAGTACCACAGTGTGTAGTAACAGTACCCGTCTCCTGTAGTAGTACTACAGTGTGTAGGAACAGTACTTGTCTCTTGTAGTAGTACAATAGTGTGTAGTAACAGTACCTCTCTCTGGTGTAGCCCAGTTTGGGCTCAGTGTAGTTGATGATGTCATCGGCGGTCCAGGAAGGTGATTGGTTCCCACAGAGGATCATCTGGACCTCAGTGTGACTGAAGGAGCTCAACTTCTCCATAGGGAAAACTCTGTTGAAGCCCTCTGGAAACATACATGAAATATACATTTAATATACAATATAAAAACATGAAATATACATTTAATATACAATATATATAGACATTTTCCATAGGGAACACATATATATATATGATATATTGTGTTCCTCTGAAGGTACAGTATACTATAAATATATTTATATGATATATATTTAAAATATTGTGTACCTCTGAAGGCATCCATCTGTTTCTGGATTCCCGTGTGCATACAGAAGTCATACATAACGTCAACGTACTCCTCCGCATTCTCCATGGTTACCATCTGGAGAGAGAGAGAGACAGGTGAACAGTGAGACAGGTCCATGTACAGTGAGACAGGTAAACACCATGAGACAGGTAAAGTGTGAGACGGGTAGCGGTCTCACCTCGTCGTCTCCGTTGGGCTTCAGGTCGACTGCAGTGAAGCCGTGGACTTTAGAAGAGGGACAGAACTGGAAATTCAACCTGAGTGACAGACCGTTAGAGAGAGAGACATGTAGAGAGAGAGACAGGTAGGTAGGTTAATAATGCTTTAAAGCATCAGAGAAGTGTCCAATACATTATGTAAGGTTTCTATCCGTTTTTTGTTATATGGCATAGAAAAAAACACTGTTCTAGGATTATGATATAGGGTTCTACAGGGTATATAAGGGTATACAAGGTGTGCTACATCCTACCCCAGGTCATGGGGTCTACAGGGTATATAAGGTGTGCGTTACATCCTACCCCAGGTCGTCGATGCTGAGCGGCTGTCCAGAGCCCAGGGGGTTCCTAAGCATCAGGTCCTGGAGACGTGTGTTCTTGTCGTCCTCAGAAAGAGTCTTACTGTTGACGATGTGTCTCCTCCTCACACACAGGTCCTTCAGCTCCCGCAAGAAACTGGCCCTACACACACACACACACACACACAATTAAGACTACTTGTCTCTCTCATAAACAATACGTTTATCTGTCTGTGTGTAGCTGTCTCACCTGTGTGTGTTACCCGTGTGTCTAACGTGTGTGTGTGTGTGTGTGTCTCACCTATGTGTGTGTGTGTGTGTGTCTCACCTGTGTGTGTGTCTCAGTGTGTGTGTGAGTGTGTGTGTCTCTCTCTCACCTGTGGGGGTTGACCAGGTGAAAGTGGTCCCAGGTGAGGATCCCGTGGTACCAGGCGGGGGGGCGGGGCTTGGGCGGGTCCAGGATGAACTCCGACTTTGAGTCCTCGTCCTCGCTACCCGGGGACCGGCTCTCCTGCTGGCCCCCCCCCTCCCGCTCCTCTGTGGAGGCCTCCGATTGGCCGTCAGGTCGTTGGGCGTGGTAGAGCAGTGTCCTCATGGTAGACTTGATGTCCCCCATGCAGAGCAGCTTGAAGAAGGGCCGGGACACGGGCAGGTCCACTAGACGGGTGTCCTGGATACACTTGGCCAGGAACACGCCCAGGAAGTGGAACAGCCTGCTGATAGGCTCTACCTCCTCGCCGTCCTGCGGGAAGGGGGCGGGGAACAGGCCGCAAGACCGCTGGACGTAGTAACCGGGAGGCTTCAGACCTCCACCCAGATCCACCTGGAGAGACCACAATATATCAAACATAGACCTCCACCCAGATCCATCTGGAGAGACCACAATATATCAAACATAGACCTCCACCCAGATCCACCTAGAGAGACCACAATATATCAAACATAGACCTCCACCCAGATCCACCTGGAGATACCACAATATATCAAACATAACACACAGTCATCAGGGAAGTCGTCGTCACAGACGGGTATAGAGACAGACGGGTACCTGTCTGGACTGGTCATCAGGGAAGTCGTCGTCACAGAGCCACATGCCCAGCGAGGTCCTCTGGAACTCAGCAGCCACCAGGGCGTAGAACTCCAGGGTGGGACCCAGCCCTGTGCCCTCTTCCCCCAGGAACTCCACCTAGAGCAGGGACACACGTCACTATTCCGGACCACCCAGCGTAAACCTGCCATGACCACCGGACCCCCCCGGAACCAGAGCCCCCCCCCCCCCCCCCAATCGGTGGCCATCGACGACCGACGAACACCCTGGCTGTGTCCCAAATCCTTCCCTACTCACTATATAGCGAGTTCTGCATGTTGTTTGAATGTATAGTGAGAATTATTATCAATTATTAAGTGTACAACTAAAGGTCACTAACCAAGCATATATCCCATCATGCATTGAGCTGAAAGGAACAAGAATCTAAATCTGGAGACGTCCACTGACATGGATATCTGACACGTTTAATTATGAGACAGAAGTGACAGAGACTCCAGCAGTGTCCCAAAGTGTTTTATCTATATAGTCCTCTACATTGAACTACTAGAGAGGGAGTAGGGAACGAGGGACAGATTTCACTATATAGTCCTCTACATTGAACTACTAGAGAGGGAGTAGGGAACGAGGGACAGATTTCACTATATAGTCCTCTACATTGAACTACTAGAGGGAGTAGGGAATGAGGGACAGATTTCACTATATAGTCCTCTTCAGTGAACTACTAGAGAGGGAGTAGGGAACGAGGGACAGATTGAGGACACGGCCCATGAAGAGCAGGAAGTGAAGGCTCACCTCCAGCACCGACTTCCTGTCTGCGTGGAGCTGCATGACGCTGTCGGCCCAGTCCATCATGGAGTCCCCGCGGGGGACCTTGACCCGCTCGTGTTTCAGCCGCCCCACCCTGAACTCAGAGGGGTCGTCCCTCCGCACCGTGGTGGGGGGCCGGGACCGCTCCAGGGTGGCCTCCCGCCGGTTCTGGAGCCACACGATGGCCCTAGAACACACACACATATATATATATAAAATATATATTACACAGAAATGTATCTCTTCTGGAGACATGTATTAAAAAATATATTCTACAAAAATATATTCTAATATCTATATATTACAGTATATTATATATATAATACAGTATATTTTATATATTGTACCTGGAGGCCCCGAAGGCTGTGCAGGTGAAGTACAGCTGCCTCGTCTCAAAGGGGATGAGGAAAGGACACTTGGAGGTCAGCTGTTCACACCAGTCTGGTAGCGCACCGCTAGCTAGTGCGAGAGGCTCCTGGTAGAGAGACAAAGCATCAGTATGGAGAGAGAGCAAGCTAGCGCTAGACAGACAGAGTCCAGTGTGCGTCTTGTTACCTCGATCTGCTGCAGGATCTTGGTGGTGACTTTCTTGCTGGTGAACTGGTCTGGAGTTGCATTGAACTGAAGGTCATCGTCCTCTACACACACACACACACAATTAACATTTGTAGAACACAAATAGAACACAAATTATTACTTGACAATTAAGACAATTAATTAATTAATTAATTAATCGTTACAACCCTTTCTGCAGTGTTAATAACTTCCTGTACTGTAGTGTTTGGTAACTTCCTGTAGCGCTGGTAACTTCCTGTGTTATAGCATAACTTCCTGTTATAGCATAATTTCCTGTTATAGCATAATTTCCTGTTATAGTGTAACTTCCTGTAGCATTTGTAACTTCCTGTTGGTGTAACTTCCTGTTGGTGTAACTTCCTGTTATAGCATAACTTCCTGTTATAGTGTAACTTCCTGTAGCATCAGTACCTTCCGGTTATAGCATAACTTCCGGTTATAGCATAACTGCCTGTTATAGCGTAACTGCCTGTTACAGCGTAACTGCCTGTTCTAGCGTAACTGCCTGTTCTAGCGTAACTGCCTGTTCTAGCGTAACCTTCTGCAGCATCAGTAACTTCCGGTTATAGCATAACTTCCTTTTATAGCGTACCTTCCTGCCGTGTCAGTAACTTCCTGTATTAGCGTACCTTCCTGCGGCGTCAGCAACTTCCTGTATTATAGCATAATTTCCTGTAACAGCTTACCTTCCTGCAGCGTGCGGGCCCCGGAGGCGGGGTCTCCTCCGAGGACATAGAGGATACGGAGGAGCTGCAGGACGTCTTCCACCCCACAGGCGTTCTGTCCTCCGCCGGCCTTCGCCTGCGCCGCCTCGCGGGCCGCACTCAGGATCTCGCTGCTCTGATTGGTCGATACGGAGCCGGGACCACCCAGCCCATGTTCGCAGAAGTCCTGGAGGGCCAAGGTCAAAGGTCAGGGTACAGATTACACTACGACGACTGGCTTTCCCCTTTGATATAGTGTTAGCTGTTATGTAGCTTAGCTTTCTCCTAGCCATAGCGTAATAGCTATGTAAGCTACATTACATAGCTGTAATTTAGCTTTACCTGTGATGTAGCTTAGCTTCCTTTGTCATAGCGTTAGCCATTATGTAGCTTAGCTTTATTCTAGCTTCAGCTGAAACGTAGCATAGCTTTATTTTAGCTATAGCATTAGCAGTATGTATATATAGCTTTCTCTTAGCTGTAGCTAGCTGTGATGTAGCTTCGCTTCATTCTAGCGTTACCAGTAAAGTAGTGTATCTTCCTCCTAGCCGTAGCTTTAGCAGTAATGCAGTGTATCTTCCTCCTAGCCATAGCGAGCTATACTGTAACTAAGAAGTGTTGTCTCACCATCTTGTAGCTCTCCTTCTCCTTCTCACAGTCCTTCATCTCTCTGTACATTATCCTGGAGATGAGACACATTAATAATACATTAAAATAACTAATATTATGTGAATATATTGTAAATAATATTCGTAACATTAATATTTTTACGTGTAGGTGGGCTCCCAGATGCGTCTCAGCTTGTCAGACTTGACGGCCCCGCTGCAGGACAGCTGCAGCAGCTTCTGGACGTAGTAGAAGATGGTGGCCTTGTAGTTGGACAGCGGCAGCTCCACCTCGCGGGTGGTGCCCAGACCCGCAACCTTCAAGACCAGCGCCAGGTGAGGAGAGGGGGCACACTCCACTTCCTCTGGGACCTCCATACGGGGGGTGCCTGTGGAGGACACACATGACCCTAATATGAGCTCCATATGACCTTCATATGGGTCTACCTGGGCAGGGATAACATATGACCCCAATATGACCTTCATACAGGTCTACCTGGGCAGGGATAACATATGACCCTAATATGACCTCCATACAGGGGTACCTGGGCAGGGATAACATATGACCCTAATATGACCTCCATACAGGGGTACCTGGGCAGGGATAACATATGACCCTAATATGACCTCCATACAGGGGTACCTGGGCAGGGATAACATATGACCCTAATATGACCTCCATACAGGGGTACCTGGGCAGGGATAACATATGACCCTAATATGACCTCCATATAGGGGTACCTGGGCAGGGATAACATATGACCCTAATATGACCTCCATACAGGGGTACCTGGGCAGGGATAAAACACATGACCCTGATACCACCTTTGATTGGCTTTATTATACTAATAATATATAAATAAATTAAATCCACTACCACTACACTACTACTACAATGCCCTTATAGTTGTTGCACAAGTCCAACTCAATTGTGTACCAATCCTCACGGTCACTCTTGTGGGTGTGTACTAGGAGGTGGGATGTCTAGGTGTGTGTGTGTGTGTGTGTGTGTGTGTGTGTGTGTGTGTGTGTGTGTGTGTGTGTGTGTGTGTGTGTGTGTGTGTGTGTGTGTGTGTGTGTGTGTGTGTGTGTGTGTGTGTGTGTGTGTGTGTGTGTGTGTGTGTGTGTGTGTGTGTGTGTGTCAGGAGGGGGAGGGGGGATGTCCAGGTTGGGGGGGGGGGGGGTGTACCAGGAGGGGGGATGTCCAGGTCTGTGGTCTGCTGGACGTTAGTCCTTCCGGGTCGAGGGTCGAAGGCGGGGACCAGAGCAGAGAACTGTCTCTTCAGGACAAAGTCATCGTCCCACATCCTCCTCCTCCCGCCCTTTGTCTCGTACTCCTCCTCCTCCTGCACACACACAAACACACACACACACAGGTTACCATAGGAATAAAGTGAATATTGAACATCGGTGTCGTCATTGTGGCCATGGTTTTGTTGTCTTCAAGGCGGAGGCGTCATACCAAAACCTCCTCGTACTCCTGGTCCTCCTGGTTGTCGTCTTCGTTCTCATCATCGTCATCATCAGGCTCCGGGAGATCTTCCTCATCATCCAGCTCAGCCAATAGGGTGTTGGCACGACAACTGTCCAGGAAGTCTGCACACAAGGGAATTACACCGCTTAGAAAGAGAGAGAGGAAGAGAAAGAGAGAGAGAGACACACACACAAACACAGAGTGAACCATAGAGGGAGAGAGCGAGAGAGAGAGCGAGAGGGAGATAGAGAGAGTACCACAGTGGGAGAGAGAGAGAGTGTACCATAGAGTGAGAACTCCGCCTCCTGCCCCGTATCACTCTCGCTGGATGTGGAGGTGAGGCTGGTCGTCAGGGTGTTGCTTAGCAACTGGCCGACCGAGAGTCCGGTGGTTGCCGTGGCTACGTTGTTGCTGCTGGTCACTATGGAGGTTGACATGGTAACGGTGGAGGTGGTGCCGGTGGTGGTGAGGTTGGGGAAACTCTGAGCACCCATCAGGGGGGAGGCTACAAACACACACACACACACCCACGTTAAACTCAAGACATCAAACACTTTTACAATAGTTATACTGTAGTAGTTACTAGCAATATGATTACCACAGTATTACAGTAGTAGTACTTACTAGCAGTGGGTTTGTGTAGTATGAGTAGTCTAACAGTAGAATCAGAAGTAGTACTCACTAGCAGAACTCCTCCATAGGGTGTTGGTGTAGTATTAGTAGTATTACAGTAGTACTCACTAGCAGTAATCAGTACAGTCCTCTCCAGGGTTTTGGTGTTGCATTAGTAGTAGTAATAGTAGTAGTATCAGTAGTAGTACTCACTAGCAGAACTCCTCCATAGGGTGTTGGTGTAGTATTAGTAGTATTACAGTAGTACTCACTAGCAGTACTGAGTACAGTCCTCCCCAGGGTGTTGGTGTTGTTGTCACTGCTGCTCCGTGATAGGTTCATGTTGTTGGTGGCGTTGGTCCGTGACATGTTGGGGGCCCGGCGGGCGAAGGCCTCCATGAGGCTGCTGGCCTCACGGGACGACAGGTTGGGGACGCTGGCGCTGGAGCTCAGCAGGGAGCTGACGGAGAGGCGGGCCCCGGGGGCCGAACACAGGGGCCTCTGGGACGGGGCGTCCTTGCCCGACACCTCAGACACCGAGCTTACGTCTGGCGAGCTCACGCTAACGGGGCCCATGGAGATGGAGGAGGGGTCCGCCCCCTCTTTGTCACGAGGGTCATCGCCGTCTGGCGTCCCCCCGGAGCCCGCCTCCGACAGAGAGGACAGGACCCCCGTGGGCTCGAAGCCCTGCCCGCCTCCCGGCCCCGCGCGCGCCGGGACACTGCCCCCGGGCCCCCGGTCCGTCGTCGGGCCCTCGTTCCCGCGGTCCGTTCTGAGGCCCCCCAGGGAGCCCAGGCTGATGTCAGAGGAGGACGCCACACTGCACACTGAGCTGCTGCTGCCTTTCCTGCTGGAGGCCCCACCCCTCTCGGGGCAGTTGTTCTTCACCAGGCTGCTCCACGACTGGCCCGGCCCCAAGGAGGAGGAGGGGCCCGGCACGGAGGAGGAGGGGCCCGGCGTGGAGGAGGCCGGGGGTCCCGCCGTGGAGGAGGAGGGTCCCAGCGCGGAGGAGGGTCCCAGGGCGGAGGAGGCGGGTCCTGAAACAGCGGATGAGACATGTTTGTATGACTCAGGGTCCAACCCTGGACCAAGCCTCAGGTCAAACTTCCCCTCGGCGCCCAAACGGTAAGAGTTGGACACCCCGGAGTCCCACGTCACATCAATCCAGCCTGGAACACACAGGACACCAGGCAGTCAGACAGGACACATACAGACAGACACAGACACACACACACACACACTCTCTCTCTCTCTCTCTCAGGACCGCGTGGACGGGCGGCTTTTAAAGGTGATCAGAGGACGTAGCTTTAGAAGTGCTAGGGTCTTAGAGGACCTTTAACATACTGACACAGTGGAGTACTGAAATTTGAGTCTCAGTGGGACCAGGAGGCAGAAACAGGAGAAGGCAGCGAGAGAGAGGAAAGCAACTAGACGTTTTCTATTGTGTGTACTACTGGGTACTACTGTTGTACTACTGGGTACTGTTATACTACTGTGTACTACTGTTGTGCTACTGCGTACTATTGTTTGCACTGTACTACTACTTGTGTGTGTACTACTACTGTGTGTACTACTGCGTCTCAGTATGTCATGAGCACATACCAATGTGTACTACCATGTATACTACTGCATGTACTAATGCGTATTAGTGTGTCAGTATTTAATGAACACGTAGCATATTTCTACAAGCTAGTTTCCATGGTTCCCAGTAGGGTTCTCCCAGCATGGAGCCCCAGAGGGTCCCAGCATGGAGCCCCAGAGGGTCCCAGCATGGAGCTCCAGGGGGTCCCAGCATGGAGCTCCAGGGGGTCCCAGCGTGGAGCTCCAGGGTCTCCCAGCGTGGGTCCTCCCAGCAGGGTCTTACCATTGTGGGCCTCCCCGGTCACTGTGCCCTCCCCGGCCGGGCTCCCGTCCTGGTCCCTCCACTTCCAGTCGATGCCCCGGACCACGCGGGCCCCAGGGACGATGTACTTCATCACCTGGGACCGGAACAGACGACGCTGACGACGGAGGTTAGCCTCCGCCTCCTTCACTGCTTTACCTGGAGGAGGAGGAGACGGTGAGACCAGGAGGAGGAGAAAGTGAGACCAGGAGGAGGAGACAGTGAGACCAGGAGGAGTGAGGGAGGAAGTGACAGACAAAGAAAGAGAGATGCAGACAGACAGACAAACAAACAGGCTGTGTACCCAGCTGGTCTTCACAGACGGCGGTGACTGTCCCGTAGACCTCCAGGCCAGAGAGAGACAGGTAGTGTGTCTGTCCACTAGCATTCTTCCCCATCTGTCTGATCCGGATGTGTCTCCAGCCCTGCTTCTCGTCCCGGCTAGACTCCAGTGGCCAGCTGGCCGTGGACCTGGTGGACACACACAGGTGTTAATATAGGGTGTGTGTGTGTGTGTGGGTGTGTGTGTGTGTGTGTGTGGGGTGGTGTGTGTGTGGTGTGTGTGGTGGTGTGTGTGGTGTGGTGTGTGTGTGTGTGTGTGGTGGTGTGTGTGGGGTACCCTGGTTCATTGAGGCTACAGTCGTCTACATGGGTGTACAGGGTGGTCCAGCTCTGACCGTCCTTGGACACCTGGAAGACCCAGTTCCTCAGGGCCGAGCGACCATACCCCCTGGAAAGAGAGAGAGACACACACACACACACACACACACACACACACACACACACACACACACACACAGAATAAAAAAAATTATACATTTGATTCTGTCCAAGTGGTTCTTTTTTGAGGGTGTGTTAAGTTCGTTACCTGGCGTGTCTCAGGGTGTTTTACGGTTTATTACATGGCATGTCTCAGGGTGTTTAAGGTTTACTACTTGGCGTGTCTCAGGGTTTTTAAGGTTTATTACCTGGCGTGTCTCAGGGTGTTTAAGGTGCATTGGGTTCCGTTAAGGTTCGTTAGGTTCGTTACCTGGCATGTCTCAGGGGGTTTAAGGTGAGTTAGGTTCGTTACCTGGCATGTCTCAGGGTCTTAAGGTTCGTTAGGTTCGTTACCTGGCATGTCTCAGGGGGTTTAAGGTTCGTTAGGTTCGTTACCTGGCATGTCTCAGGGTCTTAAGGTTCGTTAGGTTCATAACCTTAAACCCTTGTTTAAAATGCGTTAGGTTATGTTAAGGTGTGTTGGGTCCGTTACCTGGCATGTCTCAGGGTGTAGGCGGAGGGGAGGACCCAGAGTCCCAGGTCCACGGCGAACCAGGCGTTCTTGTCGTCGTTGGTGTGACAGTTGAGGGCGGAGCTATCCCTGCTCAGGATGTCCTCCAGGCGGCCGTAGGGGAGGTTCCGGCCCTCCGATGACGTCACCACCACCAGGCCGTAGGCCGCCGGGTTGACCCACTCGTAGGCCGTCCTAGGGGGGGGCGGGGACACCAATCAAACACACATCCCACTGACCAATCACAACACAGACCTAATACACCGGACCAAAGAGAGGAACCAGTAGTGTGGTGGTGGTTGAACTAGAGACCAGTAGTGTAGCGGTTTAACTAAGACCAGTATAACTAGACCAGTTCTTACTTGCTGTTGGTCCGGACCAAGTCGTGTAGTGGTTTAAGACCAGTATAACTAGACCAGTTCTTACTTGGCGTTGGTCCCGACCAAGTCGTGTAGTGGTTTAAGACCAGTATAACTAGACCAGTTCTTACTTGGCGTTGGTCCCGACCAAGTCGTGTAGTGGTTTAAGACCAGTATAACTAGACCAGTTCTTACTTGGCGTTGGTCCCGACCCAGTACACGATTCCGTTCTCATCAAAGTCGTGCTGGTGTCTGAAGGTGAAGGTCTGACCCTCCCTCAGCTTCCTCACCAACACGAAGGACGACCGCTCAAAGTCATACCACTGCTTCGCCACCTGGGGGGAGGAGCTTAACATCAGACCACCTGGGGGGGAGGGACTTAACATCAGACCACCCACGGGGGGGGGGGGGGTGAAGTGTGTGTACCATCTTCAGTAGGTACTGTTCCAGTGACTCCACGGTGGCCAGAGGTTCCATCTTCAACATGCGTCCGGTTCGGTCGATCAGAGCCGTCTCCCCGGGGGCCCTCTCCAACCGGAACCTCAGCCTCCGGGTCAGGATCTGAGGTCACAGCACCACCATTATATATATATATATATATATATAATATATCTAATATCTATATCTATATAACTACATAACATGTCTATATATATGTTCCATGATGATAATGTCTATTAACATGGCTATATGTGTTACCTGTAGGTTGTAGGTGGAGCCCGGGGTGTCGTACAAGTGGAGGGGAAGTCTCTCGATGGACTCCAACACTGCGATCAGCTTCCGGACCAGCGCTACCGCCGGGGCACTACACACACACACACAAAGAGACAGACAGAGTTAGGTGGTGCTCCGTGGTGTGTGTCAGAAGTAGCAGAAGTGCTAATAGTGGTATTCCTCCACCTCTCGTTGTCCTCGTTCTCGCTGAAGGCCGCCTTGAACACGTAGATTCTCTCCATCAGAGGCTTACAGTCCTGCTTCACCTCCCCGTCGGCACTCTGGACACACACATATCCAGATAGATGAAGATATACAACTATAGATGAATATCAAGATAGATAAAGCTAGTTATATAGGTGAAGAAAGGTGATGCTAGGTGACGCTAGTTGAAGCTAGGTGAAGCTAAATGAAGCTAGGAGAAGCTAGGTGACGCTAGATGAGCTTGGTGAAGCCAGATGGAGCTAGGTGAAGCTAGATGGAGCTAGGTGAAGCTAGATGGAGCTAGGTGAAGCTAGATGGAGCTAGGCGAAGCTAGGTGAAGCTAGGTGAAGCTAGCTATATAATTGACCTACATTGAGCACGGTGAAGAGTGCCTGGACCAGACCACTGCTGCACATCTCGTAGGGGGAGATGGTGTTCTCATCCTTCAGGACCACGATGAGGTTCTCTAGGGCCGTCTTCATCAGGTCCCTCCACGTGTTCTCACCCTCCACACACTGGTAGAACACCATGAACACACTAGAACATCCCTCCACATACTGAACACTTAGACACTGAACACTGTTAGAACAACACACTTAGAACATCTCCCCCTCCACACACCACTGGAACACACACACCTCACCAGGTGAGTGTGTGTGTGTATGTCTGACCTGAGTGAGTGTGTGTCCCACCTTTGTGTGTGTGCGTGTGTGTCCCACCTGCGTGTGTGTGTGTCCCACCTGCGTGTGTGTGTGTGTCCCACCTACGTGTGCGTGTGTCCCACCTGTGTGTGTTTGTGTGTGTGTGTCCCACCTGCGTGTGTTTGTGTGTGTGTGTGTGTGTCCCACCTGCGTGTGTTTGTGTGTGTGTGTCCCACCTGTGTGTGTGTGTGTGTGTCCCACCTGTGTGTTTGTGTGCAGCTCCCAGGCTGACTCCAGCTGCGTGGCGATGTTCCTGAGGGTGACCACCACCCCCCGGGGCATGCTCTCCACAGCCTTGAAGTGGTCGTCGTAAAGCTCCCTCGCAGCACAGCGGACACGCTGCTTGGTCTTCTCCAGCTTGGACCGCAGCTTACGACCCCGCTTACCACTCCAGCCCGTCACAAACTCTGACCCTGACATATATAGAGAGAAATATATATCACGATTGAGAAATATAGATGGAGAGAGAGATACAGACATAGAGACCGACAGTAGAGACAAGACACGTGAGTCACAAACTCACACCTGACCCAGACACACAGGCAGAATATACATGATGAAGATAGACGAAGATAGAGAGATATAAGATGAGGATATAATAGAGGAGGATGAATTAAGATAGAAGAACAGACCGGCAGTAGAGACAGACAAAGACCGTAAAAACCGACAAGCTGACAGACCGCTAGTCATCTGTCTCACCCAGCGAGGTCTCTGCAGTGAATGAGTGCTTGGTCCCTCTGTTGGACTCGAAGATGAACCCAGGCAGGTCCTCCCGGAGGATGGTGGCCTGCTGTCCATCTGAGTTGTGGACCGCCATCTCCCCGTCCTTCAGACAGGTGAGGGACCAGTTCCCCACCGTCAGCTTGCTGGGAGACACGCAGGACAGGATGGGCTGGCTGGACGTAGACGCCTTCACCTGGCTCCTGGCCCTCTGGAGCTTCTCCAGGAACTCACTACGAGACTCTACACACGGAGACAGACACAGATACAGTTACACAGAGACAGATAAAGTGACACAAATACATACATACATACATGTGTGTATAAACTGTATATGTATATATATGAGTATGCATACCAGAGCTGTCGGAGCCCCCCTCAGGACTGCCGCTAGAGTACATGGTGGCCAGCTTCCCGTCCAGGATGAAGCGGAACCAGCCGTTGGACCCGTTGGACAGCTCCAGGGCGGCGGCGTCAGACCAGATATAAAGACAGTCTCGTCCTCGGATGATGGACCAGTCCCTCCAGTGGTACGGCTTCCCCTGGACAATCTCCCTCGCCTCCTCCTGCACCTCCTCCTCCTGGGGGGGGAGACGACGACACACTCAGCATTACCTCATCTGATGGCATCACACTTATTATCCTCTCCTCCTGCTCCCCTCCTCCACCACTCACAGCTCCTCTTTCAAACCACTAGCTGCTTCCCCTGCTCCTCTTCTCCTGCTCCACCACTAACCGCTTCTCTCCTCCACTACTAGCTGCCCTACTGTTCCTCTCAATCACCAACTGCTCTTCTCCTAACTGCTCATCTCCTCCTCAAGCCCAAAGCATTCAGAGTGTAAATGGTCCTCATATTTGTAGTGTGACACTAACAAGAAGAATAGCGGGCTGTGCCCATTTTGAGGATTCAAACATATGATTTAGCGTTAGTTCGGAGACACCTGTATGTATACTAGTACCGTACCTTCTCAGGTTTGGCGTCCTCCTCCGTCTCGTCGTCCGAGGACGGGCCGGCCAGCGTGGACACCTTGTTGATGACCCCCAGCCGGGCCAGCTGGTCTAGAAACACATCCCCTCCCTTATCCACCAAGTCCCTGATGATCTGCAGGGACAGCAGGTGGCCATCATCATCCTCCTGTAGGGGGCAGAGAGCATTGTATTAGTACCAGGACGGTAGACAGGTTGTGTAGCATATATAATATATACATTATGTACAGTGTGTAGTACCTCTTGATCCAGGACCGTAGCTGTGATCTCGACCAGGACTGTAGACAGGTTGTGTATATACAAAGTGTGTCCTGTCTCCTCCTTCAGACGCAGCTCACTGCTGTAGTGGACCATCTTTCTGATGAGGGCCAGACTTGCCTTCCTGCTCACACACCGGATACACACATTATGTAACACACACACACAGGATACACAAACACACAACGTAACACACATACTGTATAAACACTCACACATTATATAAAACACACAGTATAACACATAGTGCAACACACAATATAAACACATGCAAAGTAAAAGAACAGGCACAAACACACAAAGTGTGCCTGTGTTTATAGTATGTTCAGTGTGTATACGTGATGAAAGGTCTGTGTATAGTGTTAATAGTATAAAGTGTGTATATATATATATATATATATATATATATATACCTGATGGAAGGTAACATGGTCTGCTGGAAGGTCTGAGCGAACACTGGTAGGAGTCTCTTGAGATACAGAGGAGCCATCTCCGGGTCTCCTCTGGGCTCCACACTCTCCTGGTCTTCCTTGTTCACCTCCCTCCTCTTCTTGTCATCGCCCTTGTTCACCGGACACATCCAGTCTCCTGGAGGAGAAGTACTACATTAATACTACAATACTACATTTATACTACAATACTAGTTTAGACACGTCCAGTCACCTGGAGTACTTCATTAATACTACAATAATACTAGTATAGTATACACATCCAGTCTCCTAGAGGATGAGTACTACATTAATGGAGTACGATATTAATATTAAAATACTATATTAATTCTAACCATACACTATGCAATACTATATTAATACCAACAATACTTGATTAATACTGCCAATACTATATTAATACTACAATACTATGTTTAAACTACAATACTATATCAATAGTACAATACTAGTATAGACATCCAGTCTCCTGGAGGAGTACGATATTAATACTAACAATACTAACCCGGTTATGGTTTTGTATATGAATACATATATATATAATATATAATCTATATATATATATAATCTATATATATATATATATATATATATATATAGATTCATGTATATGAATCTATAATAATAATATTAATCATCTACTTACCAGGGGACTGCAGAATAGCCACCACCTCACTGTGTCCTCTCTCTCTGGCCTTGTCCAGAGGAGTCTTACCGTCCTCGTCCCTCAGGTCTGGGTTAGCCCCGTGACGAAGCAGGGTCTATAGAATAAAATAGATATTATATATAATATTAACATAAAATATATTATATATTACACACTGGGTCAGCCCCGTGCAACATTCCTCCTGTTACATAGTACTATGTTACAGGAAGAGTACTTTGGGTACTATGTTACAGAAGGAGTTGGGTACCACGCGGTACCTTGGCTACTTGGGGTCGTCCGAAGCAAGCGGCGTAGTGAAGAGAAGATGACCTCTGACCCCTGTTGACATCTGCTCCTCGTTCACACAGGAACTCAACCTGACACAATAATAAATCATCAATATACTTTAGTAATATCCTACTGTACTACCAGTATGCTCCTCGCTCACACATATCACCATAATAATAAGAGGTGTGTGTGTGTGTGTGTGTGTGTGTGTGTGTGTTACCATCTCCTGTGTTCCAAAAGCTGAGGCCCAGTTGAGGAGAGTTTGTCCGACATCATCCATGAAGTTCACCTCAAAAGCTGCAACAGACACACTTTATACACACAGCCCTACCTCCTATATCTAGACAGCACTACCTCCTATATCTAGACAGCCCTACCTCCTATATCTAGACAGCCCTACCTCCTATATCTAGACAGCCCTACCTCCAATATCGAGACAGCACTACCTCCTATATCTAGACAGCACTACCTCCTATATCTAGACAGCACTACCTCCTATATCTAGACAGCACTACCTCCAATATCTAGACAGCACTACCTCCTATATCTAGACAGCCCTACCTCCAATATCTAGACAGCCCTACCTCCAATATCTAGACAACCCTACCTCCTATATCTAGACAGCCCTACCCTCTATATCTAGACAGCACTACTTCCAATATCTAGACAGCCCTACCTCCTATATCTAGACAGCCCTACCTCCTATATCTAGACAGCCCTACCTCCTATATCTAGACAGCCCTACCTCCTATATCTAGACAGCCCTACCTCCTATATCTAGACAGCCCTACCTCCTATATCTAGACAGCACTACCTCCTATATCTAGACAGCACTACCTCCTATATCTAGACAGCCCTACCTCATATATCTAGACAGCCCTACCTCCAATATCTAGACAGCACTACCTCCTATATCTAGACAGCCCTACCTCCTATATCTAGACAGCCCTACCTCCTATATCTAGACAGCCCTACCTCCAATATCTAGACAGCACTACCTCCTATATCTAGACAGCCCTACCTCCTATATCTGAGTCCTACCTCCAGTATCGATGGCGTCTATCAGGGCGTCGGTGTCCTTGCTGCGGATGCAGTCTATCAGCTGGCGGTGGGACCGTTCCCCGGAGCTGTCGAGGCGACGGAGGCCCGGGATGCGTCCCGTGGACCCGGCGGTGGACTTGGGCAGCGCCTTGCGGCCCTCGAACAGCAGCACCAGCAGCAGGTCCACCAGACGCATGGTGTCCAGGACACATCGCTCGTCTCCCCCCAGCGCTGACTGCATGGAGTCGGGCAGCGCCGACCGCAGCAGGTCCTGGAATATGGAGGTCAGGTTCAGATCTAGGACCTCTTCTCTAGAGGTCCTGGACCTAAAAAAAAAAACTACAAATGGTAGTAAGCATATGTTTAATTGGTGTTACGATTTTAAGAGGGCCCCTGTAAGGGACACCTTACAGGGCACCTGATGTAGAGGTCGTGTAGATGTCATGAGAGCTCAGATTCACTCGGAATGGGGAGCAAGCATTCCAATGTACTTGTTACAAATGGCAAATAAATATCTTGTATCTTGTTTAGAGTGAATATCGGCCGATAATGATCGGCAGCCATTCGATCGAAGCATCCCTACAAAATTCAATATATAAGTTGCTTCAGAGTAAGTAAGTCCAGCCAGATAGCTTAAAAAAAGCACGACTGGAAAATATGGCATTTAATTACTCCGCCAGTCACTACATTGCAGGCACAGACACACAACCATGGCAAATAATTTGCCGTAACTAAATAATATTTCTTTGGACTTATGTGAAACTGGATCATTTCCCACGGTACACCTGACGATCTCTCACGGAACCACTAGTGTGCCACGGCACAGTGGTTGAAAATCACTGATGTTGAGGACCCATGAGTTCAAGTAGAGGACATTAAGAGGTCATGTTGAGCGCCTTGGAGGTCATGTAGAGGACCATGTAGGTCATTTACAGGCCATGTTGAGGACCTTGGAGGTCATGTAGAGGACTCTTGAGGTCATGTGGAGGTCATGTAGTGGTCCCTAGAGGTCATGTGGAGGTTGCGGTGAGGACTCTTACGTGGGTGACCAGGGGGGACCCCCTGCAGAGCGTGGACAGCAGGCTGACGATGGTGGACACCTGGTTGCTGAGCTTGGAGTCGGGGCCGGAGGGTGCCCCGCCCGTGGAGGTGCGGCCCGGCTTGCAGGAGGCGGGGCCTGTGACCACGCCCCCCGCGGCCGCCATGCGGGACAACAGCTCCTCCGTCAGCCCGTGTTTAGCTAAGGGGGCGGGGTCTACGCCACGGCGTGTGAAGCGGTCCGCCAGAGAGGCGAAGCAGCGCAGGGCGCCGTCCGACACCTGGAGGGAGAACGCTGCATTATGATTGGTCCATCAGACAGGTAAACACACCTTTAAAAAAACTAAGCACTATGTCATCACCAAGCGCCAGAATAAACTATCCAACCCCATGTGAACCATCTAACCCCAGGTGAACAATCTATCCCCATGTTAACCATCTAACCCCAGAGTGGTTACTATGGGGTTAGATGGTTAACATGGGGATAGATTGTTCATTGAACCCCATGTTAACCATCTAACCCCATGTAAGTCATCTAACCCCATGTGAACCATCTAACCCCATGTGAACCATCTAACCCCATGTGAACCATCTAACCTGATGTGAACCATCAAACCCCATGTGAACCATCTAACCCCATGTGAACCATCTAACCTGATGTGAACCATCTAACCTCATGTGAACCATCTAACCTGATGTGAACCATCTAACCCCATGTGAACCATCTAACCCCATGTGAACCATCTAACCTGATGTGAACCATCTAACCCCATGTAAGTCATCTAACCTCATGTGAACCATCTAACCCCATGTGAACCATCTAACCCCGTGTGAACCATCTAACCTGATGTGAACCATCTAACCCCATGTGAACCATCTAACCCCATGTGAACCATCTAACCCCATGTGAACCATCTAACCCCATGTGAACCATCTAACCTGATGTGAACCATCTAACCTGATGTGAACCATCTAACCCCATGTGAACCATCTAACCCCATGTGAACCATCTAACCTCATGTAAGTCATCTAACCTGATGTGAACCATGTGAACCATCTCATTTCAACAAATGTACACCTTGTAAGTCGCTTTGGATAAAAGCGTCTGCCAAATGCCCTAAATGTAAATGTAAATCTAACCCCATGTGAACCATCTAACCCCATGTGAACCATCTAACCCCATGTGAACCATCTAACCCCGTGTGAACCATCTAACCCCGTGTGAACCATCTAACCCCGTGTGAACCATCTAACCCCGTGTGAACCATCTAACCCCATGTGAACCATCTAACCCCATGTGAACCATCTAACCCCATGTGAACCATCTAACCCCATGTGAACCATCTAACCCCATGTGAACCATCTAACTCGTGGTACCTGGTGGTCCTGGTGCTTGAGCAGGCTGGATAGTGACTCCACACAGGTCTCCAGGGACGAGTCCTGAGGCTCCATCTTGCTACAGAGGCGGGACACTACCGCCATGGCCGAGTGAAGCGTGTCTTTGTGGACAAGATGGCCGCTGTCCCTGATGAAGGTCAGGACACAGTTGAGGCCACCGGCCTCGAAGACGGCCCCCGACTCTCTGGTACAGATCAGCTCCAGGACCTGGGGACACACCACATGTTAACACATATGTTAACACAAGCCATCAACATGTTTACACACGCACAGTCAACATGTCCACACACAGTCAACATGTTTATACACATAGTCAACATATTAACACAAACACACACAGTCAACATGTCAACACACAGTCAACATGTTAACACACACAGTCAACATGTTAACACACACAGTCAACATATTAACACACACAGTCAACATATTAACACAAACAGTCAACATGTTAACACACACACAGTCAACATGTTAACACACACACAGTCAACATGTTAACACACACAGTCAACATGTTAACACACACACAGTCAACATATTAACACAAACAGTCAACATGTTAACACACACACAGTCAACATGTTAACACACACACAGTCAACATGTTAACACACACAGTCAACATGTTAACACACACAGTCAACATGTTAACACACAGTCAACATGTCAACACACAGTCAACATGTTAACACACACAGTCAACATGTTAACACAGACAACACACACAGTCAACACATGCAGTCAACATGTTAACACACAGTCAACACGTTAACACACAGTCAACACGTTAACACAGTCAACATGTTAACACACACAGTCAACATGTTAACACAGTCAACATGTTAACACACACAGTCAACATGTTAACACACACAGTCAACATGTTAACACACACAGTCAACATGTTAACACATGTACAGTCAACATGTTAACACACACAGTCAACATGTTAACACAGTCAACATGTTAACACACAGTCAACATGTTAACACACAGTCAACATGTTAACACATGTACAGTCAACATGTTAACACACGTACAGTCAACTTGTTAACACACAGTCAACATGTTAACACACAGTCAACACACAGTCAACATGTTAACACACAGTCAACACACAAACAACATGTTAACACACACGCAGTCAACATGTTAACACACAGTCAACATGTTAACACACACGCAGTCAACATGTTAACACACAGTCAACATGTTAACACACACAGTCAACATGTTAACACACACAGTCAACATGTTAACACACACAATCAACATGTTAACACACACAGTCAACATGTTAACACACACAGTCAACATGTTAACACACACAGTCAACATGTTAACACACACAGTCAACATGTTAACACACACGCAGTCAACATGTTAACACACGCAGTCAACATGTTAACACACACGCAGTCAACATGTTAACACACACGCAGTCAACATGTTAACACACACGCAGTCAACATGTTAACACACACACGCAGTCAACATGTTAACACACACAGTCAACATGTTAACACACGCAGTCAACATGTTAACACACACGCAGTCAACATGTTAACACACACACGCAGTCAACATGTTAACACACACGCAATCAACATGTTAACACACACACGCAATCAACATGTTAACACACACACGCAATCAACATGTTAACACAGTCAACATGTTAACACAGTCAACATGTTAACACAGTCAACACGTTAACACACAGTCAACACGTTAACACACAGTCAACACGTTAACACACACAGTCAACACGTTAACACACACAGTCAACATGTTAACACACACAGTCAACACGTTAACACACAGTCAACACGTTAACACACAGTCAACACGTTAACACAGTCAACACGTTAACACAGTCAACATGTTAACACAGTCAACATGTTAACACAGTCAACATGTTAACACAGTCAACATGTTAACACACACAGTCAACATGTTAACACAGTCAACATGTTAACACACACAGTCAACATGTTAACACACACAGTCAACATGTTAACACACACAGTCAACATGTTAACACAGTCAACATGTTAACACAGTCAACATGTTAACACAGTCAACATGTTAACACACACAGTCAACATGTTAACACACACAGTCAACATGTTAACACAGTCAACATGTTAACACACACAGTCAACATGTTAACACAGTCAACATGTTAACACACAGTCAACATGTTAACACACACAGTCAACATGTTAACACACACAGTCAACATGTTAACACACAGTCAACATGTTAACACATGTACAGTCAACATGTTAACACACGTACAGTCAACTTGTTAACACACACACACACAGTCAACATGTTAACACACACAGTCAACACACAATCAACATGTTAACACACACGCAGTCAACATGTTAACACACACAGTCAACATGTTAACACACACGCAGTCAACATGTTAACACACACACAGTCAACATGTTAACACACAGTCAACATGTTAACACACAGTCAACACACAATCAACATGTTAACACACACGCAGTCAACATGTTAACACACACAGTCAACATGTTAACACACAGTCAACATGTTAACACACAGTCAACATGTTAACACACACAGTCAACATGTTAACACACAGTCAACACACAATCAACATGTTAACACACACGCAGTCAACATACACAGTCAACATGTTAACACACACAGTCAACATGTTAACACACAGTCAACATGTTAACACACACAGTCAACATGTTAACACACACACAGTCAACATGTTAACACACACGCAGTCAACATGTTAACACACACGCAGTCAACATGTTAACACAGTCAACATGTTAACACACACAGTCAACATGTTAACACACAGTCAACATGTTAACACAGTCAACATGTTAACACAGTCAACATGTTAACACATGTACAGTCAACATGTTAACACACGTACAGTCAACTTGTTAACACACACACACAGTCAACATGTTAACACACACAATCAACATGTTAACACACACGCAGTCAACATGTTAACACACACGCAGTCAACATGTTAACACACAGTCAACACACAATCAACATGTTAACACACACGCAGTCAACATGTTAACACACACAGTCAACATGTTAACACACACGCAGTCAACATGTTAACACACACGCAGTCAACATGTTAACACACACAGTCAACATGTTAACACACACGCAGTCAACATGTTAACACACACACAGTCAACATGTTAACACACACAGTCAACATGTTAACACACACGCAGTCAACATGTTAACACACACACACACACAGTCAACATGTTAACACACACGCAATCAACATGTTAACACACACGCAATCAACATGTTAACACACACGCAGTCAACATGTTAACACAGTCAACATGTTAACACAGTCAACATGTTAACACACAGTCAACATGTTAACACAGTCAACATGTTAACACACAGTCAACATGTTAACACACACCGTCAACATGTTAACACACACCGTCAACATGTTAACACACACCGTCAACATGTTAACACACACCGTCAACATGTTAACACACAGTCAACATGTTAACACACACAGTCAACATGTTAACACACACAGTCAACATGTTAACACACACAGTCAACATGTTAACACACACACAGTTAACACTGTCAACATGTTAACACACGTACATTCAACTTGTTAACACACACACAGTAAACACACAGTTAACATCTTAACATACACACAGTTAACATCTTAACATATACACAGTTAACATGATAACACAAAGGAGGACGTGTGGAAAAGAAAGAGGTGTGGTGGAGGTGCCAATGCTGGAGAGGAGGTGTGGGGGAGGAGGTGTGGTAAAGGAGGTGGGGAGGGGTGGTGAAGAGGGAGTGGTGGTGGTGTGGAGGGGGAGGGGTGCTGAAGGAGGGGTGGAGGTATAGAGGAGGAGGATGAGGAGGTGTGGAGGAGGAGGAGCAGAAGGAGGTACCTTGACACACTGCTCCGCCAGGTCTCTGCTTGTGCGGTTGTTGAGCTCAACCACCAGGCGGTTACAGAGGGCCTTGATGGCCCCGTCTACGCCCACGATCCTGCGGGTGCACTCAGCAGACACGTCCAGGTAGTAAGTGATGGCCCTCGCCGTCACCTCCAGGACGTTGTCAGGGGCACTCTCGTCCAGGAAGATCTTACACAGGGCGGGGAGGAAGGTCCGGGGAGGACACCTGGAGGGAGGATCATCATGAAGACAACATCAGCATCATCTCCATGACTACAGCATCATCTCCAAGCGTCATCATCCTGGTGGTGAACTATTATCAGTGTAGATCTCACTCACGTCTTGAAACAGCGGTTCACGTAGGTCTATAGTATTAGTACTATAGTATTAGTATTCCTTATTAGAATTAGTACTGTATTATTAACTCACATCTTGGATCAGCGGTCCGTGTAGTACTTTACTATTAGTACTGTAGTATTAACTCACGTCTCGAAGCAGCGGTCCACGTTGTCAGACATGAGGAGCAGCATACAGAGCTGCTCCAGAGCGATCAACTGCATGTCTCTTTCATCACCCTGACCCATCTGGAGCCACTCCAGGAGGGTGTCTGGGTCCACGTCAGCCATGCTGGCTGAGGACAACAGAGCATAACATGTTAGGTAAGAATATATTACTCCAAGCAGGGTTTCTGGGTCCATGCTATATTATATTCTGAATATAACATGATATATAGGGATGCTCCGATCGATTGGCCGCCGATCATTATTGGCCGATATTCACACTAAATCGATCTATCGTAGCTCTCAAAAAATGCCCGATCAATAGAGCCGATCAGATGTCGCAAAATACATAAGACTTTTTTCCGGTGCGCGACAAAATAAATGCAATGTGTGTGAAGCAGAAATGCCTGCAGCACTGCCGAAAGCTACCGGTAAATAGAGATAGATCATAGACCTAGATTGTTTATTTTATTTTTGGTGGGTATGATTGCTCGAAAGATGTGTGCTTTATCTCGTAGTGCCGCTTCACATTGCCGCTTTTAATAGTTGCCATAGAAAAAATGAGACGTACTGGGTTTGAACTGCCCTTGGGAAGAACATGTAGGAGTGTTGGCTGTCTACCTTAATGTCTTTAGAGAACACCATGTGAAATTACTCAGACTGTGTGTGTGTGTGTGTGTGTGTGTGTGTGTGTGTGTGTGTGTGTGTGTGTGTGTGTGTGTGTGTGTGTGTGTGTGTGTGTGTGTGTGTGTGTGTGTGTGTGTGTGTGTGTGTGTGTGTGTGTGTGTGTGTGTGGTAATCTGCTCGCTCACTGACTGCTGCGATTTGATTGGTTGAGTAGCGTCACCTGAGATGATATTATTGTGAGCATACATATTACATTTCTGCAATGCATTTCAATGCAATAGTTACTTTTATTGCTTTAAATAGTGATTCAATATATAATACTACACAATATATGGAACTTTAAATGGAAGATCCCCATAGCCCCCACCCACTATGTGGTCAGCAATCGGTATCGGTCTATTTAGATTCCAGTGATCGGCCCAAAAAACCCTGATCAGAGCACCACTAATGCTATATTATACAACAATAATCACATAATATAACATAACACCAGACACACATTACATAATACAACATTAAACTGTCCTGGGGTCATCTGACCACTCACCTGGCTCGCCGTTGGCAACCTGCTCCGGCTCAGCGCCCAATCACTGCTCACGAGGCTGTTGCTGTTTGGGACTCATCCAACCAACTGGATGACAGGGAGGAAACGCAGACAGGAAGCTGTCACTGTCTCTGGGAGTGCTGGGACATGTAGTGTTTCCTGGTGTCGAGGCAGAAGGAGACAGGACAGAGGACTTGATGAAGACAGAGGACAGAAGGAGACAGCATACGGGACATTGGGCTTGATGAAGACAAAAGGAGACAGGACAGAGGATTCATGAAGAAAGAAGGAGACAGGACAGAGGACTTGAAGACGGAAGGAGAAGGGACAGAGGACTCATGAAGATGAAGGAGACAGGACAGAGGACTCATGAAGACGAAGGAGACAGGACAGAGGACTTCTTGGGGAAGGATCCATAGACTAAATCCAACCATAACATTAGACGAGGACCAGTGTTAAAAATAACAACGGATATTAAATAATCATACTAAATAAAGAAACACCCAGTGGTCCAAGTTACAGACGGTATGGACTGCAATGTTGCAGAGGTCAAGACACCTGAAGGCACATACCAGTAAACAGAGGCCTGCAGGTTCTCTGGATAAAAAGCACTATAATAATATAATAATACAGACTGGACATAGCTTCAGGTAACCAGCTTCTTAGTTCCTCATATTACAGACCAGAACATCAAGTCATTTGATGTTACAGGTGAACCGTCCAGCTTGTTAAGCTCACCCTAAACAACAGCTTAACTTAAACACAATTCAACTAGACACGGCTCACATTGCAGAATGTCCCCAGTGGACATAACATTCAAATATCTGCATCGGGGAGACACTGTAGGTGCACCAGGTGAACTGCTGGTACAAATGACCAGGATGGCCTGGACCTCACTTTGAACCAGGAACAACCCTGAGAAACGGGGACCGGACCTGTCAAGGGAGATGCTGGGTCCACTTGAGAGGCTTAAGTGGACCCCATAGTCAGATGAATTTGTCCCGTCTCGGTGAAGGACAAAGAAAGCACTCTTTCATGGGATACGAAAGACAAAATAAGACTTCACTCTAAGACACACTTTGGTTTCCATGGAAATCCAGAAAATCAGGAAGATCAAGACATAGCCTGCTGTCCATCAACTTTAAAAAGAGAGAGGAGTCAGGTGAGGGGGGGGTCATTCCACCGCCCCCGGCTGACCGACTCACAGGTGAATTCTTGTTGACTAAAGACACGAAAGAGACGTGTGCTTCTGAAGAGCCGTTCTCCTGGTGGAGGCACCGAGCAGCCACCCTGCCTCCACCAACGCTTTAGAACCAGAGCACCACCTGCAGCCCTACTAAGCTGGCTGAGGAGCACATTCACCTGGCCAAGACCTTCAAATTATCTGACAACGGTCCAGAAAATAACTCAAAGAGACAACAGAGCATTCTGGTTTGGATGATATTTGGATTTAAAGAGTTCAGAGAACATCATGATCGGGTCATCTGGAGGCCGGTTCACCTGTAGGCAGCTCCACCTGTACACCACTTCACCTGTAGGCAGTTCACCTGTACTGTGGTTTACCTGAACTGTGGTTCACCTGTAGGCCTGATTCTTCTTTAATAAATAAATTGCCTTTTTCGTGGCATTTTTAAGTCATTAATGTGCTTTAAACACTAACCAAAAGATGGCTAGATAAGTACATCCCTACATTAAAACAGTGACTACCTTCTCCACAAGAAAGATACATTAATCTGTGGAAAGACACAAAGCACAGCAGGTCCAGCTGTTAAGCTTAAGGTCACCAGAAAACCACCTTGTTGGTTCCTCATATGACTGAGCAGAAGACACAAGCTTATAGGTCTACAGGTCATATAGGTCAACACCACACACACATGATCACACTCACAAGCAGCAGACTGAAGGCTGTGGTGAGACCAAGCCATAACAGATGACCCTTACCAGACCGTAAATATCTAGACTGGATCCACCAGACAGAGCTGAGTTGATCAGGGCTAATGTGAAGCCGGTCTGTCTGTGAGCTTCGCTATAAACAGACTGCAGAGGATAGATCCTCTTATAAAAGATTAATCGCAACTGACCCCCCCTGGACCGGACCTAGGGTGGAGGTAAGGACTCTCTTTAGGGTGGAGCTAAGGACTCTCTCTCTCTCTCTCTCTCTCTCTCTCTCTCTCTCTCTCTCTCTCTCTCTCTCTCTCTCTCTCGAGGAAGATCTTTCTAGTCGAGTCTAAGACCCTAGCAGACCTGGAGGAGGCCTTCCTTCCAAACCAGGGGAACTCAAACCCCTAGTTCCAGGATGGCTCCCAGACTCCAACAGTTGGATTTAACTGTAGTCACCTCCACCCTGTAGACCCCCAACTAACCAGACCACCTGTGTATATTAATATCAATACAGATCTATAATATAATAGTAACGTATACAGTAGTAACGTATACAGTAGTAACGTATATAGTAGTAACGTATTCAAGTAACGTATATAGTAGTAACGTATAGAGGAGTAACGTATTATAGTAACGTATATAGGAGTAACGTAACGTAAAGTTAGGTTGACAGCTTAAGTGGACCAGACAGAACCTGATCTGTTGATTCATAAGCAGTCTTCTTGTTGTTGTGGTGGATGCTAGCCCAGGGGCTCCATGCTAACCAGCTAGTTCAGGGGTTCCATGCTAACCAGCTAGCCCAGGGGCTGTTTGCTAGCTCAGGGGCTTCATGCTAACCAGAAAGCCCTGGGGCTCCATGCTAACCCACTAGCCCAGGCTCCATGCTAGGGGCTTGAGCTAGCCCGCTAGCCCTGATGCTAGAAGACAACAAGCAGTATTATTAATCAGCAGTATTATTATTTATTTATTTTTATCCATGGCCCTCCGTCTGACCCCCAGCGGGGTGTTATCATCAGCCGAAGAGAAAGACCCTCCGACGGACGGGTACCTGTGGCCCCGAGTCGTGACCACCAGAGCCGCGGGTCTCGAGTTCCAGGAGACCCGGGGGCCGCGGCCCGTCCGACGGCCACTCGGAGTAGGAAACACCGTGAGAACAAACATCAACACTCACCGTGGTACGTCAGTAATAAAGCGGTATATCCTTGTCCAGGACCGTCACTCCTCTCGCGGTGTGTTTTATTTTCGCTAGTATTCGGTAGTGTTTTATCGTGGAGCTCCCATGTCGTCTCAAAGGTGACCGGAGAACAGACGCAGTCAGAGACTGGAGGAGCAAATGGAGAACAGACCGCAGCACGAGACAAGGAGGAGGAGCACGGCCCTGCGGAGGACGGCAGGGGGCGCTGCTGCTGCACCAGGTCCATATATAAACAACAACAATAATAATACAAGGTAATGTAATGGTACATACTAGATGGAATATATAAATACACAAGGTACATACCAGATGAAATATATAAATACAAGTCCACATGAAATAATATATAATTAAATATGAAATATATAAGATAAGTTAATATATAATAAATAAATACACAAGCTACATTCTACATCAGACATGGGCAATATAGGCCCCTATAATATAGGCCCTAGCTCTGTTCTACCTAGAGGAAATACACACAAGGTACATTCTAGATGCACAAGGTACATTCTAGATTCATATAATAATTTTTATACACAAGGTACATTGTACATTAAATGTATAATATATTAATACTCATGGCACATTCTAGATTACACAAGGTACATTGTACATTAAATAACAGATTCATCTAGTAACATTTAATCTAGTACAATTGTGTGGTAAATGGTAGAGCTCATTCCCACTACAGAATACATCCGTATACACTATACAAAATATGTTCTTCACTCCTTTCACATGCATCTGCTTCTGTTAGAGGGAGGTCAATCGAATAAAGCTGGGACATCGTCAAGAGCAATCAAGGCTTTATTCATTCAATAGAAAAGCACAAACAACTTTCTTCCATGAGTCCTTAATACAGACGTACTAATACTTCATACCAATTCTTCAATACTTCATACTAAAACACAGTTTCACAAAATTTAACACAGTTTTCAATCCTTCTGGAAGGCATCTTTAATGTCCCATTCTCACAGTCTTGTTGTGATCGGTCAGTTCCAGAACATTCTTTCCGATGTCACTCAGGTGACATTAGTTCAGGTGGTCATCGCTGACCCTTGGAAGGCTAAACATCCTGTAGGAGGAGGTCAGCACAGGATTGGTCGCCTTTCTCCGGTCGACAGACGGTACGACCAATAAGATTAGAGAGATTGTGTTCTTCGGGGACTAATGGTACATTCTGTTTGCATTGGGAACGTCAACCGGAATGTCCCCTGAAGAACTTCACAAGCCCAACCTCAACATCAAAGATGACTGCTCCACTGTAGTAATACTTTATTATATGTATAAATATACTGTTTATTATATGTATTAATGTGCAGTTTATTATATGTATTAATTTAGTGTTTAATAAATGTATTAATATACTGTTTATCAGCAGCTCTGTCTTACGCAAGTGCTGTCCAGCTCCTATCGCTGGACATGTTGCTACGTTGTCAGGTTAACAATGGCTAATCTGATAGAACTGGTAATGCCAACGGTTTTGCGACAGGTTCTCCTGATAGTTCCAACTAGTCCCTCTTGTCTGATACACACCTGCTTTGGATCTGGGAAGATATGACCATCATCACCATGGTGACAGGATGGGCTACACAGTACAATCACCTCATTATCAAACCTCACTAACGATCTCTTCACTTATTTAATGTAAACCACTCCTACGTTAGCAGGGCTACATCTGACAACAACGCTCTACAAGAGCCTCACTAGCTACTATGATACCCGACATCGCTTAGCAACCCACATTATCAAAATAGCTAACCTAAAGTTGACGGAAACCTTTTAGCATTAACTTACTGACTTCTGGGGTTTAGAATGAAAACATTAAAATTCAACAATCACTAAATCAATGATTAGTGTTTCTTGGTCCACTGAACCTGACGCTAGCATAACAGACATGTAGCTTACATTTAGCTACATGTCAGTAAAGAATAAAGGTTATTGCACTTAGTGAGGGCCAAGTCATTAGCCATCACTGTAATCACTGGAACAGTTGAGTCTAAACCTCTAACGCTTAACAGTTTCTTCACCTCCTGTTTGAGAGATCTTACAGGAAGTTGGTTTTAAGCGTAATACTGGGCAAGGCCTTGCTTGTCCTGTTAGTGGCGGCGTTGGCTTTAGCACTGAGGCTGTCCTGGTTCCCCTGTATGGCCGCCTGCAGCCGGGCCTTCAGCGAAGGAGACGATGACATCACAGCCCTAGGGAGGACACACAACATGGCGGCCTCAGACAGGACACACAACATGGCCGCCTCATACCGCCCAGCTAGCCTCGCTCCCTAGCCCGTCCCACCTGCTCCCTCTATGACTGGATGCTTATAGAGGTCCTACCTGAAGACCTGAGGGAACTGAGGCCCCAGACGCATGAGGTCTTTCAGCGCTGCCTCGTGGAGTGCCCTCGAGGCCACGGGGGCGGAGCTAAGGGCGTTCTCATCCAATAGGAACGAGACGAGGATTGGGAGGAAGACCGCCATGAGTTGAGGACCTGGCAACACACACACACACAGAACAAGATGTAATATAGTTAATATAGTGGAATATAGTCTAAGTAGTCCATAGGTGTGTGATATATATATATATATATATATATATATATATATATATACACACACACACACACCCTTCATCACACCTATAGACTATATAGACCCTTCATCACACCTCAACACTATATAGACCCTTCATCACACCTATAGACTATATAGACTCTTCATCACACCTATAGAATATATAGACCCTTTATTACACATATCACACCTATTGACTATATAGACCCTTTATTACACCTATATATATATATATATATATATATATATATATATATATATATATATATATATATATATATATATATATATATATATATATATATATATATATATATATATATATATATAGGTGTGATATGTGTAATAAAGGGTCTATATAGTCAATAGGTGTGATAAAGGGTCTATATAGTGTTGAGGTGTGATAGTGTCTACATAGTCTATAGATGTGATATAGGGTTATATTGTCTATAGGTGTGATATAGGTTATATAGTTTATAGGTGTGATGAAGGGTCTATATATTCTATAGGTGTGATGAAGAGTCTATATAGTCTATAGTTGTGATGAAGGGTCTATATAGTGTTGAGGTGTGATGAAGGGTCTATATAGTCTATAGGTGTGATGAAGGGTCTATATAGTGTTGAGGTGTGATGAAGGGTCTATATAGTGTTGAGGTGTGATTTAGATGCTATATAGTCAATGGGTATGATATAGGGTCTATAGGTGTTAAATAGGGTCTATATAGTCTAGAGGTGTGATATAGGGTTATATAGTCTAAGGATGTGATATAGAGTCTATATAGTCCAAGGGTGTGATATAGAGTCTATATAGTCTAGGTGTGATATAGGGTCTATATAGTCTAAGGGTGTGATATAGTCTATATAGTCTAAGGGTATGATATAGCGTCTATATAGTCTAGGTGTGATATAGAGTCTATATAGTCTAAGGGTGTGATATAGAGTCTATATAGTCTAGAGGTGTGATATAGAGTCTATATAGTCTAAGGGTGTGATATAGAGTCTATATAGTCTAAGGGTGTGATATAGAGTCTATATAGTCTAGAGGTGTGATATAGAGTCTATGTAGTCCAAGGGTGTGATATAGAGTCTATATAGTCTAAGGGTGTGATATAGCGTCTATATAGTCTAAGGGTGTGATATAGAGTCTATATAGGCTAAGGGTGTGATATAGAGTCTACCGGTATATAGTCTAAGGGTGTGATATAGAGTCTATATAGTCTAAGGGTGTGATATAGAGTCTATATAGTCTATTGGTGACTCACGGTTCACTGGGTCCGAGGCAGAAACCAGAGCTTCCAAGGCCCTCAGAGCCTCCAGGACCGACTGCAGCTCCTCCGGCCTCTGAGGACGACTCCTCTCCGCCCCCTGGAGGACACACGGTGAACCACATGAGGGACAGTCCCTGTGGCATAGCAACAGTCCACGTAGCATAGCAACAAATCCAATACCTGCAGGTAGCGGAGCAGCAGGGGTCCGAGGGTCCGGATGTACGGGACCGCCACACCAGACCGGACCTGGAACACACTGGTCAACATCTGGAGACACACACTCACCACCTGGGAGGAGGAAGAGCGAGAGAGATAGATAAAGGGTATGAGAATAGGGAGTCTAATATATATAACTACTTTACACACACACACACACACACACAGCTGACCAGGGGGTCCTTGGACTGCAGGGTGTGTGTGTATCTCTGAAGGCAGGACCCCAGGAGGGGCTGGACCAGGACCATCTCAGGACCCGCAGAGACCAGGAACACATTAAGCACCCTCAGGACCCCCACCTGGTCCACTCCTGCCTGGTCCTCACCTGGGAGAGAGACATAATAACATAATATATACATACACCTATATAATACCATAATATATAATACATTACATTACAATAAGGTCATTCAACAGGTAGGCAAGATAACTACTAGTCACCAGAAGTCATACTGCAAGTGCATTCCCTTCTTAACAAGCCATAATAATTGAATATATACATACAAATACACATACATAATAACATAATATATAATACTTTCAAATATACATACATATACAATAACATAATATATAATACATGACATTTCCTTCCTAACAAGCCATAGTAATATAATTTATACATAGACATATATAATAACATTATATATAATACATTACATTTCCTCCAAGAGCAGAACCAGTGCTCAGGTAAAAGTACAATAAGTTGGCTTCCTAGATTTCTCTGGATATTATTTTTCTGTATTCTAGTAGACGTACGAAAATATTAGACGCATGTATATATTGGCTTTAAACCTAACGTGACATTTTGTTTTGTTTAAAGAATCAATCTCTTGGTCCATCATGGTCCACCATCACCGACTAGTGTGGTCACATGACCAGTCTGGCATTATTGCGCCTGCACTGGCCCCTACAGGAATACTACTGGAACTGTTGTTTGGTGTAATGGACACAATACAGACCTAATATATAATACAGACAATGACAATGAGAAAGACCTAGAGAGACAGACATGGAGAGAGAGACAGAGAGAGAGACAGACATAGAGAGAGAGACAGACATAGAGAGAGAGACAGACAAAGAGAGAGACAGACAAAGAGAGAGAGACAGAGAGAGAGACAGACATAGAGAGAGAGACAGACAAAGAGAGAGAGACAGACATAGAGAGAGAGGGGGGGCGTGATAGAGAGACTACCGTTGCCCCAGGTCTCCAGCACTGTGTTCAGCGCTGCTCCAAGTAGGAGGTTCCATCCCCCTCTACTCTTCTCCTGCCGACCCACCGGGCTGGAGACCACTACCTGGAGGGCCTGCAGCGCCTTCTGCTGGGGGGCTGACACACAGACAGGCACACACACACACACACACACACACACACACACACACACACACACACATACACATACGTTAAGAGGTCTTGGAGCACTAGGAGATAACCATCAGAGGGGGGGGCGGGAGGGGGTGTACCTGCATGTGTCTTGGGCTGCATCAGCAGTTCTCTGAGGACTCCCAGCAACAGATAGAGGAGAGAAGGAAGGACAGAAACACTACCTAGAGAGAGACACAGACACAGACAAACCGAGATTGAATGATTCCACATGTTCCTGTAATATTATAATAATAATAATTATTATTATTATAGTGTTCGTAACAATGGATTCATGTTTATATGTTGTTGTCAAAGTGTCTAACCCTCAGGGGAGCAGATAGACGGGAGGTGAGACAGGATGTCTAGAGCTGAGGTCACCAGGAGACAGTCACCCTCACTCAGAACCACGGGACCACCTACACACAAACATATATATATATATACACATACATACATACATGCATACATATACTACTGGTTCTACTGGGATCTACCAGTACAACCACAGCCTCTACCGGTTATACTGGGAGCTGTCCAGTACAATCACAGCCTCTACCGGTTATACTGGGAGCTGTCCAGTACAACCACAGTCTGCTACTGGTTCTACTGGGAGCTGTCCAGTACAGCCAGTCTGCTACTGGTTCTACTGGGAGCTGTCCAGTACAGCCACAGTCTGCTACTGGTTCTACTGGGAGCTGTCCAGTACAGCCACAGTCTGCTACTGGTTCTACTGGGAGCTGTCCAGTACAACCACAGTCTGCTACTGGTTCTACTGGGAGCTGTCCAGTACAACCACAGTCTGCTACTGGTTCTACTGGGAGCTGTCCAGTACAACCACAGTCTGCTACTGGTTCTACTGGGAGCTGTCCAGTACAGCCACAGTCTGCTACTGGTTCTACTGGGAGCTGTCCAGTACAACCACAGTCTGCTACTGGTTCTACTGGGAGCTGTCCAGTACAGCCACAGCCTCTACTGGGAGCTGTCCAGTACAGCCACAGACTCTACTGGTTCTACTGGGAGCTGTCCAGTACAACCACAGACTCTACTGGTTCTACTGAGAGCTGTCCAGTACAGCCACAGCCTCTACTGGTTCTACTGGGAGCTGTCCAGTACAGCCACAGCCTCTACTGGGAGCCGTCCAGTACAGCCACAGCCTCCTACTGGTTCTACTGGGACCAGACCCACCTGTGCGGGTGGTCCCGGTGAGCTGGGGGCTGAGGTGGGGGATGTTACGGAGGAGGACGCGGAGGCAGAGCTCCAGAGTAGCCAGGACCAGGGAGCGACCAGGTACCAGCCCCCCCGTGTCTCCTCCCTCCCCGAACTCCGGGAGGTTCTCCTTCTCGCACGCCCCGTCGTCCACTTGAAAGAGAGAGACACCATCATCATCATCATCATCATCATCACTCAATCTACATGTTCTCCAACAGAGGACTCCAACTTAATTTCCCTCGGGATAAATAAAGTTATCTTGAATCTTGAATCTTGAATGATCTAACGGGACATCTCACTCACCAACAACTGACTCTACCACCAAACAATAGACCTTCAGCACCTTTAACTCGTCACACTAGGTTAGTTGATAGTTAAAGTGACGTCCCGGGAGAAAGCGGTTTGCCGGAACAACTGAGTAAATAGTGAACTAGTTATTGCACTAGTGGACCTTCAGCGCTGTAGCGTCTCTCCCTGACGTGCTCCTGGGCCGCGAGGACCATCTGCTGGACCAGCTGCAGCACCGCCAGGTGAAGCTCCGCCCCTTCCCTTGTCATCATCACCCGGTGGAGCACACACACCAGCTCCACACTGAGGACCTGCACACACACACACACACACACACACACACACACACACACACACACACACACACACACACACACACACACACACACACACACACACACACACACACACACACACACACACACACACACACACACACACACACACACACACACACACACACACACACACACACACACACACGTGTAGTTAGGTTAGTAACCAGGTGTAGTTAGGTTGGTAACCAGGTGTAGTTAGGTTGGTAACCAGGTGTAGTTAGGTTGGTAACCAGGTGAAGGTCCATCATGGTTAGAATCCATCATTTAATCGAACTAATTTAACTATTTTATTGTGTGTAATTTGACCCCGTCTGTAAAGCGCCTTGAGTATCCAGAAAGCGCGATATAAACTAAATGTATTCTATTAAGGGTGGTGACCAGGTGACGTGACCAGGTGACGTGACCAGGTGACGTGACCAGGGTGACGTGAACCAGGTGACGTGACCAGGTGTAGTTAGGGTGGGAACCAGGTGAGGTAAATAGGTGTAGTTAGGGTGGTGACCAGGTGAGGTTACCAGGTGTAGTTAGGGTGGTAACCAAGTGAGATAACCAGGTGTAGTTAGGGTGGGAACCAGGTGAGGTAAATAGGTGTAGTTAGGGTGGTAACCAAGTGAGATAACCAGGTGTAGTTAGGGTGGGAACCAGGTGAGGTAAAAAGGTGTAGTTAGGGTGGTGACCAGGTGAGGTTACCTGGTCGTTTCCTACTTGACTCCTGGGCCAAGACACGCTCAGCAGAGACTGCAGAGCCCGCAGACAGGAAGTGATGTTCTCAGTCTGGTCTTCAGGATGGGGCGAACACAGGAAGGACACACTGATACCTACACATACATACACACACACACACACACACACACTTAAACTTATACTACTATAGTAGAATATAATACTATGGTTTAAGCAGTACTATATACTAGTACTGTAGGTCCTCACCCAGGATGAGGTTCAGTCGGTCTGTACTGATGTCCTCTGGACTCTTGGCTCCGCCCACAGAGTCACTCTGACCCATGGAAGTGGGCGTGGCCGGACGAGAGAAGCTGGCTGGTCCCTCATCTGACATCACAAAACCTGGAGTATAGAGTAGTAAGGAGGAGTAAGAAGGAGTATAATGGAGTATAGAGTGGTAAGGAGGAGTATAGAGCAGTAAGGAGGAGTAAGAAGGAGTATAATGGAGTATAGAGTGGTAAGGAGGAGTATAGAGCAGTAAGGAGGAGTAAGAAGGAGTATAATGGAGTATAGAGTAGTAAGGAGGAGTAAGGAGTATAATGGAGTCTAGAGTGGTAAGGAGGAGTATAGAGCAGTAAGGAGGAGTAAGAAGGAGTATAATGGAGTATAGAGTGGTAAGGAGGAGTATAGAGCAGTAAGGAGGAGTAAGAAGGAGTATAGAGTAGTAAGGAGGAGTAAGAAGGAGTATAATGGAGTATAGAGCAGTAAGAAGGAGTATAATGGAGTATAGAGTAGTAAGGAGGAGTAAGAAGGAGTATAATGGAGTCTAGAGTGGTAAGGAGGAGTATAGAGCAGTAAGGAGGAGTAAGAAGGAGTATAATGGAGTATAGAGTAGTCAGGAGGAGTATAGAGCAGTAAGGAGGAGTAAGAAGGAGTATAATGGAGTATAGAGTGGTAAGGAGGAGTAAGAAGGAGTATAATGGAGTATAGAGTGGTCAGGAGGAGTATAGAGCAGTAAGGAGGAGTAAGAAGGAGTATAATGGAGTATAGAGTGGTGAGGAGGAGTATAGAGCAGTAAGGAGGAGTAAGAAGGAGTATAATGGAGTATAGAGTGGTCAGGAGGAGTATAGAGCAGTAAGGAGGAGTAAGAAGGAGTATAATGGAGTATAGAGTGGTAAGGAGGAGTATAGAGCAGTAAGGAGGAGTAAGAAGGAGTATAATGGAGTATAGAGTGGTAAGGAGGAGTATAGAGCAGTAAGGAGGAGTAAGAAGGAGTATAATGGAGTATAGAGTGGTATGGAGGAGTATAGATGAGTAAGTAGGAGAATAGAGCAGTAAGGAGGAGTAAGGAGGAGTATAGATGAGTAAGTAGGAGAATAGAGCAGTAAGGAGGAGTAAGGAGGAGTATAGATGAGTAAGTAGGAGAATAGAGCAGTAAGGAGGAGTAAGGAGGAGTATAGATGAGTAAGTAGGAGAATAGAGCAGTAAGGAGGAGTATAGATGAGTAAGGAGGAGTATAGAGCAGTAAGGAGGAGTATAGATGAGTAAGTAGGAGAATAGAGCAGTAAGGAGGAGTAAGGAGAAGTATAGAGGAGTAAAGAGAAGTAAGAAGGAGTATAGAGGAGTAAGGAGAAGTAAAGAGGAGTAAAGAGGTTGACCTGTCCCCTGCAGCCAGAGAGAGGAGGCGTGGAGGATAGGAGCCCAGCAGGAGGTGTAGTGACTTCTGGCCTGATGCTTTGTCTCCACAGTGAAGAACACTCCTCCTGCAACAACAGCATTCACCCTGTCACAACATATTCACCCTGTCACAATGTAACCACCATGTCACAACGTATTCACCCTGTCCTACCGGTAGCAGGAAGCTGTGATGCGTCTTCCTGTGATAGGGTCAGAGTAGCGTAGTCCTGCAGGGCAGCCAACCACAGCCGGCTCAGTGTGGGAAGATCTGATTGGACTAGCTTCAGTAGACCCGCCTCCACGGACCCCGAATCTTCACTGGTCCCCTCCGGGTCCTCCGGTCCGATGGGGCGGTCCCCCGGTCCGATGGGGCGGTCCCCCGGTCCGATGGGGCGGTCCTCCAATCCGAGGGGGCGGTCCTCCGGTCCGAGGGGGCAGTCCTCCGGTCCGAGGGGGCGGTCCCGTCTGCTCCTCTGGACCGCCACGATGTAAACCTGGGGACACACCCACATGGTCAGGATGCTGTGGTTACCGTGGTTACTGGGAGTCAGGTGAAGTGATGGGGGCGGACCTCGGCCCAGGCGTGGAGCACTGCCAGTGACTCCATTGTGACGGTGGCCTCGTTGTAGAGGGGGGCAGGGCCGGGCAGGTCCCCCTGCAGGTCGGCCAATGAGGAGGCCAGTAGCCGGTGGACCCGCCGCAGGTCACCCAGGTCGCTGAGGACCCCACTGGAAATCCAGGCACTGCACACCTGCAGGGTCAAAGGCAGCATGTGACAGCAATGAGTGTTTCCCACACACAGACTTATCTTGATGCTACATATCCTTCCGAGAGCACGACGACATCGGCGATTGATAAACTAGTGATCAATCCCCTAGCTCTACTTCTTCTGAACCTGTTCGCTCTGCTATCGTGTGAAGGGTCTGCTGCAGGGATGGTAAGATTCACCGATTTGCATCGGTACACCGGCATAAAAGTTCACATCACGATACGATACGATTGCCTGGAGTCGAGATGTATCGTTTCCTAAATCTTCGGTAACATCTGATTAATTTGGGACCGCAAAAAAGGATTTCTAAATTACAAAAAATGTCTGGGATTCGGCTTTTTATTCCTCACATTCCATTTTTTATTAGTCACATTAGATGCCGATCACACAGGACATGTTTTGCATGCTGAAAAACGCCAGGCGCACTGCACTCTGCACTGCACTCTGCACTGCACACGAAAAGAGTTTGACACGATGCAACTGCCGTATCAGTCGTCAGTCTAAGCATTGTGAACACGGATGTTAAACTACCTTCAAGCACTGCCGAACCCCCCGAAAACACTGCAATAGTGGCATTTTCATGTAATTTCTGTGTAGTTTATTCAAATCCATTAGTTCGATTTTCATTTCAGGTGAAAACTGACCTAATAAATAGGCTTCAAGGGGAGCACCTGGCTGCATGTCTGCGGATAGCATTTAATGGACCCGTATTTGTATTGTTCCCCCCAAACCACGCCCCCAGGTCACGCTCCACCCAAACCACGCCCCCAGGTCACGCCCCACCCAAACCACACCCCCAGGTCACGCCCCCCCAAACCACGCCCCCAGGTCACGCCCCACCCAAACCACACCCCAGGTCACACCCCCCCAAACCACGCCCCAGGTCACGCCCCCCCACACTAGCTACCGCAACAAGTATATTTCAGATCTGTGGGAAACACTGGATGATGATGGTGACGGTGATGATAAAGACCTGGCAGGCTTTGGCCCTGACGTCCGGGCGGGCATCGGACGAGAAGGCTGGTCTGAGAGCAGCTCCAACCTGCACACACACACACACACACACACACATACAATAGTATTAGTATATTAATAGTAGTATTGTAGATTATATAGTTGTATTTATATAGATATCTATCTATCTATATATATATATATATATTTGTACTATATATAGTAGTAATTATAGTGGTATTATGTAAAGTGTGTGTGGTTGGTGGCTGGTTTAAGCAGCCTCACCTGGCCTGAGTTAGACTGATTCCTCTATGGCTGGTGAGGCTGCTTAAACCAGCAACCAACCAAACACACTCCACATGTATATATTACTATTTCTAGTAGTATATCTAGTATACGTTAGCCTGGCTGTGTTATTTGTATAGTAGTATATATAGTAGTAGTTCTAGTAGTATATATATATATAGTAGTATTTATAGTAGTTTATCTAGCATACGTTGGCCTGGTACTGCTCCAGCAGGAGGTGTCCTGGTACTTCCGGGTCCCAGGAGGAGGAGAAGGTCTTGATGAGGAGCAGGAGGGCCTGAAGACCCTCCAGACGGACCTCCTCACTGGGGTCAGTGGACGCCATGAAAGAGATCCTAACCAGCTCCTCCAGGTGGAGGAGAAGGAGGTCTGACACACACAAACACACACACACCCATGTTGGTCACACAGTGTACCGTACTTGTGTGTGGGTTTGTGTGAATGTGTGTATGAATGTGTGATGTCCTCACCTCTCTCCAGGGAGGTATTAAAGTGGGCGGGGCCAGACCCCTCCACCAGGTGTCTGAGGCAGTGGGTGGCGAAGCTCCGGGTTCTCCAGCCCAGAGTGCTGAAGGGCCCCGCCTCCTCAGGACAGGCCCCCAACGCCGACCAGGAGTCAGACCACGTCCCCTCCTCCTGTGGCACCGCCCCCGAACCACAGTCTGGACCACAGAGGAGAACATGCCGATAGTGTTACATGTCAGTTATATGTCAGTGTAACATGTTTCAGTGTAACATGGAGACTGACCGGAGGAGGCAGACAGGACGTCCTTGCAGAGTTTGATCCAGAAGAGCTGCTTCCCTCGCTTGACTCCAGACTGCAGGAGAAGGAGCAGCGTCTCCTGGATGTCCTTCCTGATAACCTCCTGTTCCTCCTGGTCCAGCAGGAGGAACAGAGCTCCCTCCAGACCCACCTCCTTTAGGGTCACCTCTGGACAGACAGACATCCATGTGTCAAATATAGTAGTATGTACCTAGCAGAGAATGGTCCCTGTGATGCAGCTTCTTCACCAGGCCCACAGTGTGTATATACAGTGTGTATACTGTATCGATTGTGTATGTACCTAGCTGAGAGTGGTCCCTGTGGTGCAGCTCCTTCACCAGGCCCACAGCGTGCTGGGCCACCTGCAGCGCCCCCCGGTGGACCAGCTGTCTGACACACGACAACACAGAACCACGCACACACACATAGGAGCTACACACACTCACCTACACACACACACACACACACATAAATACAGAGAGAGAGACGGAGAAAGAGAGACAGAGACAGAGATAGACAGAGTCTTACCAACATGGAGTTGTCCAACAACATCTCCTGTAAACACAAACAAAAACATGTGGAGTATTAGTACTGGGACTCACGGTTAGTAGTAATACTGTTGTACTCACACACAGAGATGTTTAGTATTAGTGCTCAGTAAGTAAATACTAGTAGTCCTCCTCAGACAGAGTACCTCCCCCATCCTGTCCAGGTGTAGTATTAGTATTTGTATTACTAGTAGTAGTACTGTAGTACTCACAAAGAGCACCTTAACCAGCCTGTCCAGGTCCAGGTGTAGTATTAGTACTAGTAGTATTTGTAGTAGTACGGTTGTACTCACACAGAGAACCTCTACCAGCCGGTCCAGGTCCAGGTGTGCAGGGCAGAATAGGTGAAGGTTCTGGAAGCAGGAGACCAGCTGGGACCGGACCAGCGGGTCTGGACTCAGCTGGAGCATCCAGCACGCCGACACACAGCTAGCACGCAGCACACACACCACGGGCCGTGCACCTACACACACACACGCGATCAGAACAAAACCACTAGGTTATGAAAACGTGATGTATATTAACTAAATGTATGTATCAAAAATTGTAAAAGTATAGTTGTGTGTGTGTGTGTGTCTTTGTGTGCGTGTGACTGTGTGTATGACTGTGTGTGTGTCTTTGTGTGCGTGTGACTGTGTGTGTATGACTGTGTCACTGTGTGTGTATGACTGTGTCACTGTGTGTGTGTGTGAGTCACTTTGTGTGTGACTATGTGTGACTGGTGTGTGGTGGTGTGTGTGTGTGTGTGTGTGTGCTGACTCTGTAGCTCCGGTCCCAGGGTGCTAGTGAGCGTGTGCAGGAGGCGTCCCAGGGCCAGGAGGAGCTCGGGGGAGGAGGAGGAGCAGAGGAGCAGCTGGGTCAGGAGACCCAACAACGACTCACACACTGACACACCTCCACCACTGGACAGGTCTAGTAGGACACTCACACTGTGCACACACCATGTCTACACACCAACGCACACACAAAAAATAGTGGATTGTAATTCAGTAGTAAGTATAATTATGATTATTGATTAGATTAATTCATATTAATATAAATTAATACAATGCAAATATTATTATTATCATTATTAATATTATGAATGTCATTATTATAGTATTAGTAGTAGAGTGAGTATGTACCTGGAGCTCAGGTGAGCTGGTGTCCTGGGCCAGGGTGCTGAGGACCCCCAGACAGGAAGTGAGGTGTTGGGGAGAGTAAACTCCGCCCACATAGCGGTACAGCGCCCCCACCGCCAGGGCCAGGCCGCTACGGGCTACTGCATCCCTCCCTGACCGCAGCCTACAGCACAACAACCAGCTGATACCGGTTCTACTGGGAGCTACCAGTACAACCACAGTACTGCATGTGTGTGTGTACCTCTCCAGACACACCCGGGCCAGGGCTGTGTAGTGTGTAGTATTAAGTGTATGTAGTGTGCGGTATAATGTGTGTAGTATAAGATGTAGTAGTGTATAGTGTGTAGTATAAAGTGTGTTATATATAGTGTGTGTACCTCTCCATACAGAACTGTGTGTGTGCGTGTGCGTGTGTGTGTGTTATAAAGTGTGTGTGTTATAAAGTGTGTGTGGTGTGAAGCATATAGTGTAGTATATCATGTGTAGTATATAGTGTGTACCTCTCCAGACACATCAGGGCCAGGGATGTGGTCAATCCGGGGGAATTGACCGTCTGGACCAGCCTGGCCAGGCCCTCGGAGGCTGCACAGCGCAGCAGGGGACTAGAGTTCTCCAGAGCTCCCATCAAGAGGCTCAGCGCCGGGGCCTCCTCAGGCCCTATGCTGAGGCCGCTACTGCCCAGGTGCTAGGACGGGTGGGGGGGGGGGGGGGGTGACGGACAGTCGTGTAAATACAAAGCACGCTGAAACTAGACACTAGACACATTTAAACGCTTGTTCTTCAGTTGCTCTGCTGGGTGTTCTTCTGCTGTAATGCTTTTGCCCGTAGGGTTACGGCTGTTCTTCAGAGCCGGTCAGAAGAACCGCCAATAGGGACCGTTACCCTGGCACTCGGGTCCCAGGAGATTGACAACATATAAGCTAGGTTCAAAGTTCTGAAAGGTCTTATAAAAAAGTTCTGTATGTACAAACGGGTTGGAATTTATTGACTAGCATGCAGCTCAATATGTTCCACACACACACACACACACACACACACACACACACACACACACACACACACACACACACACACACACACACACACACACACACACACACACACACACACACACACACACACACACACACACACACACACACACACACACACACACACACACACACACACACACTACCTTGAGCAGACTGCAGAGGGCAGCACACACGTGAGTCTGGACCGTCTGCTGCTTCTGGCCCTTTAACTGGTTCACGGAGCGAGATAACTGCTGCAGGGTCTGGACCCTGGTGGGCAAGGACCGAGGAAGGTTTGGTCACCTGGTAGTTATGTCTAGCTAGCCGCTTAGTTACTTAGTTGCCTTTGAGTGGTGATGACGAAGTAAGCTCACAGTGAGCAGTGATGACCTAGTTAGTTACCCGTTAGTGGTGATGACCTAGTTAGTTAGTTACCTGTAAGTGGCGATGACCTAGTTAGTAGGCTACCTGTTAGTGGTGATGACCTAGTTGAGTTAGTTACCCCTTAGTGGTGATGACCTAGTTAGTAGGCTACCTGTGAGCTGTGATGACCTAGTTAGTTACCGGTTAGTGGTGATGACCTAGTTAGTAAGTTAGTTAGCTGTGAGCGGTGATGACCTTGTTAGTTAGTTACCTGTAAGCGGTGATGGCCTAGTGAGTAAGCTACAGTACCTGTGAGTGGTGATGACCTAGTTAGTTAGCTACCTCTGAGCAGTGATGACCTAGTTAGCTACCTGTGAGTGGTGATGACCTAGTTAGTTAGTTAGCTAGCTACCTGTTAGCGGTGATGACCTGAGGGAACAACACTCCAAACAGATGGACAGCAGCTGCTGTCAGAGCCACAGCTGGAGGCAGGGGGGCCGGGGGGTCATCCCCCCCATCACAGAGAGAGGAGGGGTCGTTTTCAAGGTTACCACCTCCCACGCTGCTGCTATGGAGCTGAGAGAGAGATAGCATGATGCTAACTTCAAGTTAAAAGGTCCACAAAAAAATGGAGGGACCGAAGACAGGATGTGATGTCACTTACCTTTTCCTCGATGGAGGCGCGGCCCAGGGAGTGGAAGGCGGGGCCTGCCAGCACCAGGTCATCATGGTGACAGAGAGCGGGAAGCAGGATGAGGTCAGAACAAGGCTGGTTGGTGTTCTCTAGGTCACCTAGCAACGCCTTCATCACCACGCCGTAACTCTCTGAGAAGAGGAGCAACACGTTCAGGTTGTAGTTTATATTTGTTGAGGGTCAGAGGTCATGTAGAGGTTACCTTGGTAGGTATGGGGTTAGAGGTCATGTAGAGGTTACCTTGGTAGGTATGGGGTTAGAGGTCATGTAGAGGTTACCTTGGTAGGTATGGGGTTAGATGTCATGTAGAGGTTACCTTGGTAGGTGTGGTGTTAGAGGTCATGTAGAGGTTACCTTGGCAGGTGTGAGGTCAGAAGTCATGTAGAAGTTACCTTGGCAGGTGTGAGGTCAGAGGTCATGTAGAAGGTTACCTTGGTAGGTGTGAGGTCAGAGGTCATGTAGAGGTTACCTTGGTAGGTGTGAGGTCAGAGGTCATGTAGAGCAGTGGTTCCCAACCTGGGGGGCGCGCCCCCCTTGGGGGGGCGCCAAAGATCGCAGGGGGGGCGCCAGGCCTCAGATGATTTGAGGCCTAATATCATATTTCGATTATTTTTTTTTTTTATTTTTTTTTTTTTTTTACATATAATTGTAACGCAATACATGATTGTCGCTAAAAGCCTTGTCTCTACATTACAATAAAATATAGAAATTTATTGATTAATTAATTTTAATAAAAATTCTACAAATTAATCTGATACTCCTCCGATTCGCGCCAACATTGACGTTACTGTGTCAGCTTCCGTGGTAGTAACAGTTTGCTGTGCTTGCTAGCTAGCGACCAACTTCATAAGGTGAATATTTTGTCTAAAAATGTCTGAAAAACGTAAAGGAGATGACAGCTCATCTGCAATCAAAAAGAAAATGAGGACCTACCTAGAGAGCTATCTTAACTTAGGTTTCATGGAGGGAACGGACAAAACCCGCCCAGAGTGTGTGATATGCAGAGAGAAGCTAGCCAACGACAGCATGAAACCCTGCAAAATGAAGAGACACCAACAGACCATGCACCCAGAAACGGTCGGGCGTGATCGGGACTTTTTCATAAAGAAACAACAGTTTGTTAGGGCTGGCAGCGATGTACAGAAGGCCACCGAGGCCTCTTTTGAATGTGCACTTTTAAAAGCAAAGGCAAAGTCCGGGGGGGGGGGGGGGGGGCAAATTCCAACAGGAGTCATTTGGGGGGGCTCTGGGTGAAAAAGGTTGGGAACCCCTGATGTAGAGGTTACCTTGGTAGGTGTGAGATCAGAGGTCATGTAGAAGGTTACCTTGGTAGGTGTGGGGGGGCAGCAGGACCAGGACCTGGTACAGTCTCAGTTTGTAGAGGACAGTCCATGGTCTGAGGGGGTTCCCATAGGACCTAATCAGACCAGAGCACCTGAACACACATCAATAAACACACAGAACATATTTTACACACACACACGACTAACAGTACATATTTAACACACACACATGTCTATACTGACTTAGTGAGAAGTGCGACAGCGCAGGCCAATGGCGTGAGCAGGCGGTTGATGGTGTCATTGGTCAGGAGGTCCCGACAGGACAGCAGCAGATTCTTCAGAACTGCAGGACACCCCCCCCCCACACACACACACACACACACACACACACACACACACACACACACACACACACACACACACACACACACACACACACACACACACACACACACACACACACACACACACACACACACACACACACACACACACACACACACACACACACACACACACACACACACAGGGTAAGATAGCTACAGGTGAGGTACAGGTGGGGTACAGGTGGGGTACAGGTGGGGTACAGGTGGGGTACTGACCGCAGAGCGCCCCAGCGCGACCCTCTAGGGTCACCTGCCAGGTGAAACAGTCCCCACGGTGCAGCTCCATGTCCAGCTCCCTGACAGAGGGAGGAAACACACACCTGACCAGCAGCAACACATGGGACAGGTGATCATCCACCACTGCTGTACCTGCACAGGTGTACGATAAACAGTACAGTATTAACACACACACACACACACTATCCACAGGGCACTGTAGTGCAGCCTCACGTACCCAGGGTGCAGACTGAGGACAGCAGCAGCCAGCCAGCCTGAGTCCTCTGCAGGGAAAGACGACTGTTCTGACTTGCTGAGCGCAATAGGTCTTCTGCCACACCCAGCACCAGCTACACAGACAACATAAACACAAACCATATAGGTAAGATACAGGTGAGCTACAGGCAAGATACGATTAGATCGATTTCTGCCTTACACTGTAATCATAACTCCATACCTGTATGATAGCCATGTACATTTTTACTGTACCTACCATTTCTATATGAATCTAACCGTTGATATAATTGCATACCCCTGCTCACTACCTTGAATACTTGAATTGTTGAGTTGAATACTTACCTTTGTATATAAATATATATATATATGCACTTTACTGCAACATTTGCACTATGGTTAAATGCCAAATTATTTTTCGCTGTACTGTACTTGTAACAAATCTTATACAGGTGAGCTACAGGTAAAACATCAGCTACCTTGGCCTTGCTGTGGGGAAGGCCCAGGGAGCAGTGTTGTGCTCCAGCCAGCAGGGCGGCGACGGCAGCGCTGTACCCGGCCACGGCCTCAGGGGACGACTTGAGGGCCACCAGGCGCTCAGCACACCTGTCCAGCAGGGGGCAGCGTTGGGAAGGAAACGCTGCGGCAATGCTGCGGAGGCACCAGGCGGCCGCCAGCCGCGCTGACGCCACTGGGTGGAGAAGGACGGACACCACCGTGTCCAGGAGGGCTACACACACACACACACAATGCATGAAATCACAGTATTTTGTAGTTTTACAGGTGTGTATCAAGTGTTTTTCAGGTGTATTATATACTAGGTATGTATACCAGGTGTGTAGCTGGTGTATGCCAGATCTAGTCCAGGTGTATACCATGGGTTATACCTGGTATGTACCATGTATGTACTAGGTGTGTGCCTGTTGTGTACCAGGTGTGTATCCCAGATGTTGTGTACGAGGTATTCATACCAGGTTTTGTGTACCATGTTTGTATACCAGGTGTTGTGTACTATGTTTGTATACCTGTTGTGTACCATGTTTGTACCATGTGTGTGCCAGGTGAGTACCAGGTGTGCTACCTGTCGTGTACCAGGTGTTATACAACCAGGTGTGTTACCTGTGCAGGGGTCGGTGATGAGGGCGGCGGCGGTGGAGGCGAGGCTGCGGATGACCCGGGACAATTCCAGGAGACAACACTCCAGCATAATGTGACTGAACACACCACCTTCTGTTAGACACACACACACACACACACTGTGACTGGACACCCCCACCTGAACATCTGTGTGTGTGTGTGTGTGTGTGTGTGTGTGTGTGTGTGTGTGTGTGTGTGTGTGTGTGTGGTGTGTGTGTGTGTGTGTGTGTGTGTGTGTGTGTGTGTGTGTGTGTGTGTGTGTGTGTGTGTGTGTGTGTGTGTGTGTGTGTGTGTTCTCACCCAGTGCTGGTGTGTGCGTGTGCACGGCCTGACAGATGTGCGTGGCAGCGTTGGCTAGGGCCTTCTCTCCCAGCAGGGGTCGCAGGGTGGAGCGGAGGATGAAGGAGAGGCAGGCCCGCGTGGAGGCCGAGTCTGCAGGGCTGTGGGAGGCCCGGGGCTGGAGGCAGAGCTGCCCCAGGAGGCCCAGCAGCATCGGGAGACTCCCCTCCAGCCAGGAGCAGCCCAGGGTGGAGACCATCACCACACACGCCTGAGGGGAGGGGGCAGGGCAGAGAGTGGTTACTATGCCAACACACCTGTGTGACTGTTGGTAAGACATTGGTTTCTATGCCAACCCACCTGAGCCACACCCATGCGGACGTCCTTGCCCACAGAGCTGGTTCCCTTCAGCAGGTCCCCACTGGCCCGCAGGAAGCCAGCCCCGCCCCTCAGGAAGCCGGCTGTCAACATGTCCATTACTTCCTCCAGAGAACGGGCCCGTCCCCCAGGCTGCACCCCCGCTGCAGAGGGGAGGTAGTGGTATGTTGTAATAGTTACTCGGACGGATGCTGGTGTAGTTACTGATGTGGTTCCTATGGTTACTGATGTGATGAATACTACATGTTATACAGTATATCTTGTGGGTGACCCTAACTAACACATGGTGTACTGCTTACCAATTGGCTGCCGCGGCTGGAGGGCGGCGGCCAGGAGGGTTCCCAGCAGTCTGGCCACGCCCACTCGCACCTGATAGGTGGATCCCTCGAAGGCCCTGAAGCAGAGTGTGGCAATGTTCTGCAGCTCAGAGGACCACAGGAAGACAGCCTCCCTCTGGAGCTCCAGCAGACACTAGGACACAATACACACCTTTAACTTTACACACAATACACATCTTTAACCACCCACACCTGTACACAATAAACACCTTTAACTACACACACACACAATACACACCTTTAACTACACACACACAAAACACACATTTAACTACACCCCCAATACACACACACACACACACACACTACACATCTTTAACTACCCACACCTGTACACAATAAACACCTTTAACTACACACACACACACACACACACACACCTTTAGATACACACACAAAACACACCTTTAACTACAAACACACACACACACACACACACCTTTAGATACACACACACAAAACACACACAATACACACATTTAACTACACAAGCACAACACACACACACATTAAACGACACACACTGTGTATTGTGTAGTTACCATGGCAGCTGCCCAGCGGACCCCCATTGAGCGGTCAGTCAGGGCGACCCGGGACACCTTGTAGACCTCCCGGTGACAAAGAGAGGCAGCAGCACCTGACCCCCGCAGGGCCTTCTCCACCGCCAGCAGGACCTCCGACCGGCCCTGGGACTGGAACACAACACAGTAGATACCTGGGTCTGGGACTAGAAGGGTACGGGGTCTAGGACTAGACCCATCCAGGGTACGGGGTCTGGGACTAGACCACAGCAGAGCAAGGGGTCTGGGACTCAACCCTAGCAGGGAACAGGGGGTCTGGGACTAGACCCCAGCAGGGAACAGGGGGTCTGGGACTATACCCCACCAGGGTATGGGGTCATACCTCAGCGTTCTTGAAGGCCTTCAGCAGGTTGACCAGCGAATCTTTCAAGGAATGGTTCAACATCCGTCCAAGCTGCTCATACAGAGACCCCAGACACGCTATAGCCGCCCTGACACACACACACACACACACACACACACACACACACACACACACACACACACACACACACACACACACACACACACACACACACACACACACACACACACACACACACACACACACACACACACACACACACACACACACACACACACACACACACACACACACACACACACACACACACACACACACAGTTAGATGTCATGTGTTTAAATTTAGATGTAGATACATTTCTATGGAGCCTGGGGTCTGTCTGTCTTACAATCTGTCTGTCTGTGTGCCTTTCTGTCTCTCTGCCTGTCCATCTGTCTGTCTAAATCTTGAGGATTGAATCCTCTTTATTGGTCATGTACACACACTGTGAAATGTGTTCCTCTGCATTGAACCCAGTCTAGTATACGGAGCAGTGGGAAGCTAGTTTATATACAGCGCCCGGGGAGCCGTGTAGGGGTCTGGTGCCTTGCTTAAGGGCAGCAGAGGCAGTGCCCGGGTGTTTTGGGGACTTGAACCGGCGACCTTCCGGTTCCCAAGCCAAGTCCCAACAGACTGAGCTTCTGCTGCCCCCACATGTCTACCTGTCTTACAGTCTGTCTGTCTGTCTTACAGTCTGTCTGTCGCTCTGCCTGCCTGCCAGTCCATCTGCCTGCCAGTCTGTCCGTCTTACAGTCTTGTGGGCAGGCTGGAGGGGGCGTCGTCCTTGCTTTGGATGATGTCGTTACACATGACCACAGTGTAGTGTGCAGAGACGGGGTCTCCCAGCCGGTAGAGCAGGGCCAGGCAGTGAGCCAGGAGGCAGCGGGTGGGTGGCCCGGGAGAACCGATCAGAACCGCCTGGAGCTGCGCCACCAGACGCCTCTGATTCTCCTTCACCTCCACCTGAAGAGACAGACAGGTTAGAGAGGAGCGAGAGAGACAGAGAGACAGCTTACTGGTCTCTCCTCCTCCTCCTCCTCCTCCCCTGGTCTCTCCTCCTCCTTCCCTGGTCTCTCCTCCACCTCCACTGATCTCTCCTCCTCATCCCTTGGTCTCTCCTCCTCATCCACTGGTCTCTCCCCCTCATCCTCCTGGTTTCCCCTCCTCCTCCTCCCCTGGTCTCTCCTCCTCCTCCTCCTCCTCTCTCCTTCTCCACCTCCTACTCCCTGGTCTCTCCTCCTCCTCCTCCCCTGGTCTCTTCTCTTCCTCCTCCACTGGTCTCTCCTCCTCCCCGGTCTCACCCGGGTCATCGCAGGCAGGAGGTGCTTCAGGTCCGTCAGCCATCGGAAGACGAACTCTGACCTCTGGGGCTCCTCCAGGATGCTGCAGGCCTCCTCGTCCAGCAGGAGGCTGTGGTCCCGCTCCATCTTCACTCCTCTTCTGTGTGAAAGCTCCTCTGGTGTTATGATGTCATCATCCTGCAGGAGAGAGGAGTGTTAAGACCTGCTCATGAAACATTCATATTGCTATTGAGTTTACTTCTACTCTCCTAAATTAACACACACACACACACACACACACACACTTGACTATTCCAAAAGGACATACAAGTTCACATGAAACTTCACTACTCTTATTAAAAGAAGGTCAGGGTTGGTTCAGTGTGTATTCAAGCGTATTAAATATCAAACACACCATTAAAACACATCGTTTGTTTATTTTGTTTACAGAGCTAACAGCTAAAGCATCACATATCAAACTAATCATTCATAATCAATAACAGACGAAACGTATCAATAAATCACCTGAAAGTGTGGCGCATCCAGACCAGGTCAGTTTACCATTAGTTTAACACTAATATAACTAATAACACACCATTCTGTAACTCCTCTGAACTTCTGATAGCTGTTAGCAGACCACCAGGACGACGAGTCAACTACCGACCCGACAATACCGGCAATCCACACCGACAGGCTGGAGAGTCGAAAGTCGATCGAGGACCTATGGATGACCCAAGTTCTTAACGAGCCGAGAACGTCAACATTAAAGTTATAAGGGGGGGTGGGGTCTAAACAGAATCGGACGGTGCTTTTGTTACGATCATATATTGTATAGAGCTGATAATAAACGAGTGTGGTGTGTGGAGACACTGCTAGCCCGGTGGTAGCCCGGTACGAGCCCGGTGGAAGCCTGCTCTTAGCCCGGTGGTAGCCTGGTGGTAGCCCGGTTGTAGCCCGGTGGTGCTCGCCAGCCCCCCGGGTGATCAGTGCGATGTTTGGCTGCCTGGTGGCGGGCCGCTTGGTCCAGACGGACGCGGTTCGGGTCTCCGGGGAAAAGTTCGTGTTCCAGCTGACCGACCCCGGCACCGTGAAGCACCTGGTGGTGTTCCTGCTGGGCACCGAGCCATTCCCTCTCGGGGCGGGCGGTGCCGTCTACTTCTCCCTTCCCGACATGTCGGCGCCGGGCGGCGGACAGGAGTGGCAGCTGCTGGGCTTCATAACTAACGACAAGCCGAGCGCCATCTTCAAGATCTCCGGGCTGAAGGCGGGTGAGGTAGGAGCAGGGTCTCACCCCTTCGGCATGATGGCGGCCTCCTCCTCCTCCTCCTCCGTGGCCCAGGTCGGGGTGTCGGTGGAGGCTCTGGACCAGCTGGCCCAGCAGACCCCGGTGAGCAGCGCGTCAGTGTCCACCGTGGAGTCCTTCGCCCAGTTCACCCAGAAGATGCTGGAAAGCCTGTACAACTTCGCCTGCTCCTTCTCGGTGACCCAGGCCCAGATGAGCCACAGCCCCACCGAGACCTTCATCCCGTCCAGCTGCATCCTCCGCTGGTACGAGAACTTCCAGCGGCGGCTGACCCAGAACCCAAACTTCTGGAAGAGCTGAGTGTCTCCCCGGGGATGCAGGATGTTCCTGCGTGACATGCTAAATACATGTCATGTGGTCACCAAGGTCCTCTCCTTCTGTGTTGTTGCCAAAGCATAGTGTTACCCGCCAGATCCTTCAGGTGACATACAACATATGTTTATTTAAAGGTTTTAACTTTGCTGTCCTGTTCTTCTGCATCATGAAGACACATCATGCAGCATGTTGGGCACAAATGTAAATAATAAAATTATATCTTGAATTTGTCTGTGGCGTAAGTGTGTAATAGTGATTTATGCTTTCTTTGCAGGTGCTATCCCATACTACACTACTTAAATACTATGTATCATAATATACTATTATGAGGCACACAAGTTGTTCACATATCCATTGTATTTGACCAGCCCTAATATACACATAGGATAACTTGTATAATATATATATATAGCATAATATCCCCAAATGATATTATATATATATCATTACAGTGCATTTGTTATAGGAAGACATATAACATTTTTATCACTGCTGTGTTTCACACCAACCTCAGCTTTGCCAAGATGCCAACTCTTGACTTAACTGGTGACCAGTGGTTCCCTATAGCCTCTTTAAAAGTGGTTTGCTGAAATGGATCTCAAATATCTATAGCTTTTTGGCCTTCCTGTGACCCTATATGTACATCTGGGGGCCCGAAACCCAGGGTGGGAACCACTGCTGGTCTGAGCTTCAATTAAAGCAACAGGAGAATTAATTCTCCACAAGACAGGGGGCAGCATAGCAGCATAAATTAGACATGATTGACAAGAGGTTGGACCACGCCCTCTTCTTCTTCGGCCTCATGTTGATTGAGGAGGACTGATTTGGACGCTGCGCTGCAGTGACGGCACCTCTAGAGGTACAACGTGGTATTGCGAGACGGTCCGGTGTATAACATAAGTCGTAAATATCTCTGCAACACAATACATACATGACTTTGACATGACGTCAAACTTGTTATTTCTTCACATTCGTGATAATCCGTTGATAATTGTAGTTCATCTCGGGATTGTATGCGTTCAACTGATAATCTCACACCTGATTGGACGCTGCTGCTGCGGCAGGCAGACAGGTGAGCACCTCTCTCACACACACACCGCTGTTCAGTGTCTGAGGTCGTGATTCAGATCCGGTCGGACCGGGGTGTGTCTCCAGGAGGTTCTCCTCCTCCTCCTCCCCGGTGACCGGTAGAGCGAGTTTCGGTCC
>CM051016.1:9903069-9925569 GCA_027704905.1 Muraenolepis orangiensis | reverse complement strand
ATTTGATAAAACTCTGATCTGTAATTGCCGGTCAGAGGTTTACATAAGATAAATGATTTAGCTCTAAATCGATCTGTATTTCTTCTTCAAATGTGTATTTTATAAAACACTAAATATGAAAAATGGTACATTCCATAATGAATAAAGATTTGAAAGGGGACACCCATCTAAGACGTACATGCCCCCATCACACCAAAGTAGTTGTGTCCCGTTCTACCCCGTTCTAAAATACTAGAACTGGCTAACTGTGATTGCGGTAGAAAGCGTAGTTTGGCGTAAAATACGATGCTAGTTCGTTCATAAACAGTCCTCAATACGTCTATCTCGTTCTTAGCAGACTGCAGTCCGTTTGTATCCAGTTCAACCTTCTACCTCATTCTTCCTCGTTCACAATACGTCCAAGCCAGTTCTAACTAAGATCTTAACCCGACCAACTGGTTCTCAGTCTCGTCCCTATATTGCGGGTGGACTCGGTCTTGAACACCGAGCGCGTTTTTAGCCGGTCCTCATTCCAGTTCAGGGCTCCGAGCTGTACACATATACCATCTCCATCGTCATGCCTCCAAAGAGAAGTCCATTCAGAAAGACAGAACGAGCCAAATCAACTCTTATATTATGTCAACGAAACACAAACCTCTCTAGAACATTGCAAACTTACCATTTTTAAATAACAATTTAAAAAATAAAACATTTTCGTGACACATTTACATGTAAAATTATCTTTATTGGCCCTCTACATAAAATCATAAAATTACCCGTTTATTGGACAATTTACTTCATAGATACAAATGCCATACGCGATTTAACCAACATCGTTTCATAAAATGTATGTCCGACTGCACCACGTCGTAACACGTCCCTAGTAGATTCGAAGTACTGCAGGTCCGTTCGTAGTCATCGTAGTCTATCTCGTTTTAAGTACGTTGTCAATCCGTCTAATTGCAGAACGGAATGGACGGGATAGCACTTTGTGCAGGCTCAAAGTTCTAGAGCCCCCTCCCCCGAGCCCGTCCATGAAGTTTGTAAAAATAATTGTAATAGTTGCTACTATACGTCCACTACGTTCATACACACAGTTGGAGCCGTTCGACAACATTTTCACGAACGTATTGAGAACTACTAGTTTGGTGTGATTGGGGTATTAGATCTGAAAATGTGTAAAAGTGATGCTTTTACATCACAATAATATGAACACAATATTCGTCCTACATTGGTCGGTGTTGACACTGGTTTGTTATTGATCTTATTTCAGCTTGCCAGGTACTAATTAAGACCCTGATATTGAGTGTGCGTGTGTGTGTGTGTATAACACTTATATTGTTTGTCGTCCATAAGTGCAGTAAAAAAAAAAGGCTACACCCCTGGACCCTCTCCTGGTCCTCTGAGTCCTCCACAGACCCTCTCCTGGTCCCCGAGTCCTCCACAGACCCTCTCCTGGTCCTCTGAGTCCTCCACAGACCCTCTCCTCTCTGAGTCCTCCACAGACCCTCTCCTCTCTGAGTCCTCCACAGACCCTCTCCTGGTCCTCTGAGTCCTCCACAGACCCTCTCCTGGTCCCCTGAGTCCTCCACAAACCCTCTCCTGGTCCCTGAGTCCTCCACAGACCCTCTCCTGGTCCTATGAGTCCTCCACAGACCCTTTCCTGGTCCCTGAGTCCTCCACAGACCTTCTCCTGGACACTGAGTCCTCCACAGACCCTCTCCTGGACCCTGAGTCCTCCACAGACCCTCTCCTGGTCCCTGAGTCCTCCAGAGACCCTCTCCTCTCTGAGTCTTCCACAGACCCTCTCCTGGTCCTCTGAGTCCTCCAGAGACCCTCTCCTGGTCCCTGAGTCCTCCAGAGACCCTCTCCTGGTCCCTGAGTCCTCCACAGACCCTCTCCTGGTCCCTGAGTCCTCCACAGACCCTCTCCTGGTCCTCTGAGTCCTCCAGAGACCCTCTCCTCTCTGAGTCCTCCACAGACCCTCTCCTGGTCCTCTGAGTCCTCCACAGACCCTCTCCTGGTCCCTGAGTCCTCCACTGACCCTCTCCTCTCTGAGTCCTCCACAGACCCACTCCTGGTCCTCTGAGTCCTCCACAGACCCTCTCCTGGCCCCTGAGTCCTCCACAGACCCTCTCCTGGACCCTGAGTCCTCCACAGACCCTCTCCTGGTCCTCTGAGTCCTCCACAGACCCTCTCCTGGACCCTGAGTCCTCCACAGACCCTCTCCTGGTCCCTGAGTCCTCCACAGACCCTCTCCTCCCTGAGTCCTCCAGAGACCCTCTCCTGGTCCTCTAAGTCCCCCACAGACCTTCTCCTGGACCCCTGAGACCATCTGGTCTCTACTTTAAAATAAACCTCAGTCTCTCTAACGACTACAGGTCGTGATGGATGGTTCGGTTCAACATCTCTTGCGGGTTTCAGAACTCGACCAATCCGGTTTCAGAGCCCCCCGCCCATCTCTCCCCTCCTCCTCCCCCCTCCTCCATCACAGTCCTGCACAGGATCCTAGACAGTCGACACCGTCAGCCCCGCACCGTTATTCCGTGTATCGCCGGTGTGTCCTGGTTGTGTCCTAGTTATCGCGTCTCTGAACGAGGATGAGTACGGAGGGAACCGACGTGGACATGAAGGAGGTGCAGCTCACCGAGGGGAAGCAGGAGAAGGAGAAGGAGACGGAGCTCACCGAGGAGAAGGACAATGAGACGGAGACGGAGCTGACCGAGGCGGAGCAGGAGAAGACGGAGCTCACCGAGGTGGAGCAGGAGAAAGAGGAGACGGAGCTCACCGAGGTGGAGCAGGAGAAAGAGGAGACGGAGCTCACCGAGGTGGAGCAGGAGAAGCAGCCGATGACCGGCGGCGTGGAGGCGGCCAACGGGGACGCCGCGTCCGCCACCCCGCTGGCCGCCGGGGAGAGAAACGGAGCCGTGAGCGTTAAGATACCCGACGAGGTGCAGAAGGAGCAGTTTACCGGCCTGTCGAAGGAGGAGCTGCTGCGAGTGGCCGGCACCCCGGGGTGAGCGAAGCCTCCATCAGCCGTGATGGAGATGTGGGGGTGATGGGGGCTCTATAGTGAGGTGATGGAGGCTCTGTAGTGAGGTGATGGAGGCTCTGTAATGAGGTGATGGAGGCTCTGTAGTGAGGTGATGGAGGCTCTGTAGTGAGGTGATGGAGGCTCTGTAGTGAGGTGATGGAGGCTCTGTAATGAGGTGATAGAGGCTCTGTTGTGAGGTGATGGAGGCTCTGTAGTGAGCTGATAGAGGCTCTGTTGTGAGGTGATGGAGGGGATAATGTATTTATTTATCAAAGGATCTGGTCTGCGGGAGGAGGCTTTATTGTTCCCGCTCAGCTCGAGATCATACAAAAATACACTTTTTACAAACAAATATAGAATTCCGGTTTAATCGCGGTGCAAATTAGGCCAACGCTATAGAAACCGATCCCCCTAACGGCCCTCTCTCCTCCCGCGTGCAGCTGGGTGCGGACCCGCTGCGCCTTGCTGGCCCTCTTCTGGCTGGGCTGGCTGGGCATGCTGGCCGGGGCCGTGATCATCATCCTGCAGGCCCCGCGCTGCAGGGCGCCTCCCCCGGCCAGCTGGTGGAACCAGGGCCCGCTGTACCAGATAGGAGACGTCCACGCCTTCTCCGAGAACCTACCAGGTAAGCACCCTATAGTATATATACAATATATATATATATTTTTTAATATAATATATATAATATAATATATATCATAAAATAAAATAAATAAAAATATATTATGAATGTGTATATGTATAATTTTATATTTATTACTGCTCATTTATATATATATATATATATATATATACGGTATATATATATAAATATATATATATATGTATATCTATTTATATATATATTATATATATTTATATATATATATATTTATATATATATATTTATATTTATATATTCATAATATATTTTTATTTTATTTTATTTAAAATATATATTTATATATATATATACACAAGCAATAACCAATACCAATATCATCTATTCTGTTCTATGAAATGCCTACATTTAATCTTATATTTATTCATACATTGCAGAGAGAGAGACAGAAAGAGAGAGAGAGAGAGAGAGAGAGAGAGAGAGAGAGAGAGAGAGAGAGAGAGAGAGAGAGAGAGAGAGAGAGAGAGAGAGAGGAGAGAGAGAGAGAGAGAGAGAGAGAGAGAGAGAGAGAGAGAGAGAGAGAGAGGGGTCTGGTATCTGCTGGGTCATCTTTGTTCTCTGGATTATGAATGGCCGTTGGACTGGAATGTTGTGATGACATCACTCCTTTATAGACTCCGCCCCCTGAGGGGCCAGACAATCCTCTGTCATTGTGACTGTCATTTTCCTCGCCACCACCACCATGATGATGAGGAAGATGGGGGTGACTAGGAGAGTACAATATTTGCTTTGGGATGTAGTGCAGTTGTAAAGTTCCCTGTTCTTCTGATCTGATCACTAATCACAGAAAGACTGATCATCTTGAGCTCTTGAGCTCAATAATCACTAATCACAGAAAGAGTGATCATCTTGAGTCCTGGAGCTCAATGATCACTCATCACAGAAAGAGTGACGATCTCTGACTGTCGGGTAAAGCTATGTATGAGCTAGGTAGCTATGTAGCTAGGCAGCTATGGAGCTCGGTAGCTATGGAGCGTAGCTATGGAGCTAGGTAGCTAGGTAGCCTAGGGAGCTAGAGAGCTTGGTGGTGAGAGAGCTAGGGAGCTATGAGAAGCGTATGGACCTCCTGGCCCCCTCCTGAGGTGTGTGTTGTTCAGGTCTGCAGCAGAAGGTGAACCAGCTGTCCAAGCTGAAGCTGAAGGGTCTGGTGGTGGGACCGCTCCACGTGGCCCCGGCTGACAACCCTGAGCTCCTGGACTTCCACCAGATCTCCCCTGACTTGGGGAACCTCAAGCAGTTCAGAGACCTCCTCCAGGCTGTTCACAAGAAGAGTAGGTCCTCCTCCTCCTCCCTCCTACTTCTCCTCCTACCCCCTCCTCCTCCCTCCTCCCCTCCCCCTCATCCTCCTCTCCTCATCTGCCTCCCCTCCTCCTCCTCTCTCTTCCTCCCCCCCTCTTGCTCCTCCTCCCCCTATGTCCCTCCTCCTCCTCCTCCTCCTCATACTGTACCTTGTGTTTTCCAGACATGTTCTTGGTCCTTGATCTGACTCCTAACTACAATGGCGACCAGCCGTGGTTCTCCAACATCACCATGACGACAGTCGCCGAGGAACTGAAGGTGAGAACTGTACCTCGGCTTCCTGTTTCAGGACTTGTGTCGCTATGGTGATGCAGAAGACCCCATAATAACCACCTCACTTCGCTGTGTGTGTGTGTGTGTTGTGTCTGTGTGTGTGTTGTGTGTATGTTGAGTATGGTGTGTGTGTGTGTGGTGTGTGTGTGTGTGTGTGTGTGTGTGTGTGTGTGTGTGTGTGTGTGTGTGTGTGTGTGTGTGTGTGTGTCAGTCTGCCCTGATGTTCTGGCTGCAGCAGGGTGTGGATGGGGTCCAGCTGGGAGGGGTGGACCAGGTGTCCTCTGTGGTTCCGTCTCTCTGGGCCGACATCCGGGCCATCGTCCAGAACCGCAGCCAGGACATCGATAGCAAGAAGTACGACCACGAGCCGGACCTCCCAATTACTAACTACTACTCACTAACGACTTACTAACAACTTTCTAACAACTGACTTACTACTAACTAACTAAGGCCTAACTAATTACTAACTTACTACTAACTACTAACCAACCAACCAACTAACTACTAACTAACTACTGATAAACCAACTACTAACTAACTACCAACACGCCTTACTAACTACTTACTACTAACTAACTACTTACTTTTGACTTACTAATTACTTACTAACGTCTTACTTACAACTATTACTAACAACTTACTAAATACTTACTTTACTAAACTACTTACTATTACTAACGACTTACTAACAACTTACCAACAACTTACTAACTACTTACTACTAACTAACTAGTTACAAAGTACTTACTGTTACAATTTGATTGAATTAACTTGAGAACAGATGGAGAGCCCATATTTGCGCTGGGAATAGACCCCTTAACCCTGCAGTGTTAGTGCCTTGCTCTTCCTACTGAGTTAGGGAATAGAACCCTAAACCCTGCAGTGTTAGTGCCTTGCTCTTCCTACTGAGTTAGGGAATAGAACCCTTAACCCTGCAGTGTTAGTGCCGTGCTCTACCTCCTAACTGTACCCTGGTGTGTTCAGGGTCCTGGTGGGCGTGTCCTCCCAGGGATCTGGTCCAGAGGTCTCCTCCCTGCTGGAATCCAGCGGTGTGGACCTCCTGCTGTCAGACCTGCTGCGCTCCGATGGCCCCGCCCACTACAGCCGGTCGCTCAGCCTCCTTAGATCCGCCCACCCGCAGAGCCGGCTGGCCTGGAACCTGGGAGGGCGGAGCCAGGGTCACCTGGCCTCGCTGGTGGGCTCGGCCGGGGTCAAAGTTCACCAGCTGCTGCTGTTCACGCTGCCGGGGACCCCGGTGTTTAACTACGGGGACGAGATCGGACTGAGGGACCAGGTACACACACACACACACACACATATACACACACACACACACATATACACACACACACACACACACACAAACAAACATATACACACACACACATATATACACACACACACATGCACACACACACACTCACCTATTTATAAACATCCAGACACACACACATACACACACACAAATGGTTTACTTCAGTATTATAGATTCAGATATGATAAATGATATTATATAGCCTTATATATTAAAAGTATATTCATTATTTTGAATCATTAACACTCATTTCTGCTGTTCTCTCTGCTGAAGGGGACAACATTTCCCACAATGCTTTGGGACACACCGGAATCAGAGCAGGGGCTCAATGGAACCGCAAAGGTAAACTTATATATATCATATTATGACTACAGTACTACTGTACAAAAGTAGTACTACAGCAGTGGTGGTGGTAAAATTAGGGGAGGAAGGAAGGTGCCTCATTATCAATTTTGACAGTGTATTAGTGGGTCATTTTAGCAGACAAGCCAAACAGAATTGAAATCGATTGTGATCTGAAGGGGAAGAAGCATTGTTTTGATGAAAAAGAGATATTCAGCGAGTACTCTATTAATGATGAAAAATCGGAAAAATTGGAATAGAAGGCTAGTTCTACCAAACAAACCTAACGGAATTTAAATTGAGGGAGATTTGAGGGAGAAGCGTTTTTTGTGTAAAGTATATTTACCTGTATTTAATTCAAATAAGACAATACTATCATATAGTAAAAACAGTTATGCACGTAAGCTAAAGACACCACCTTGTCACGGTCAGCCATGCTTTCTGTTTATGTTTGGCGTCTGGAACGCTTTGAGGTTGAAACTCGAAAGTTTGAAGTCTGACATATTCGACTCACAAGTTGTCTGGAACGCGGAATTAATGAATGACAAGATAGATCCTTGCATGATGATAACCTGCCCCCAAAAACTCTGATTATTTTATAATGGACTTCAATGGGGCGCTTGGGGAGAACAATCCTCATTACTCCTTACTGTCATTTTCAATTGTGGTAGTGCGTGCTGTTGATACTTTGACACAAGGACATGATTGTTGTGCCTTCAAAGTGTTAAAATAGTAATAGTATCAGTATTTTTACAGACAAATCTGTTCAATTTATGTGTACTTATTTTTCTCTTGCAAGTTTATTTTTCTATTTTAGGGAGGATGGTCCTCCCTTTTCTCAATGGACTAGCCTCCACTGTACTACAGTTTTACTACAGCATTACTACAGTAGTACTACAGTAGTACTATATAAGTACTTCAGTACTATTACAGTATTACAGTTCTATAGTCCAGTCTCAGTACTAGTACAGTATAACAGTACTATAGTCCTGTCTCAGTACTAGAACAAAACAACAACTATAATCCAGTCTCATCTAGCTAGTACAGTACTACTACTAAGGTCCAGTCTCTGTACTAGTACAGTATTACAGTACTATAGTCCAGTCTCAGTACTAGTACAGTTAAACAGTACTATAGTCCAGTCTCAGTACTAGTACAGTATTACAGTACTATAGTCCAGTCTCAGTACTAGTACAGTATTACAGTACTATAGTCCCATCTCAGTACTAGTACAGTATTACAGTACTATAGTCCCGTCTCAGTACTAATACAGTATTACAGTACTATAGTCCCGTCTCAGTACTAGTACAGTATTACAGTACTATAGTCCAGTCTCAGTACTAGTACAGTATTACAGTACTATAGTCCCGTCTCAGTACTAGTACAGTATTACAGTACTATAGTCCCGTCGCAGTACTAGTACAGTATTACAGTACTATAGTCCCGTCGCAGTACTAGTACAGTATTACAGTACTATAGTCCCGTCACAGTACTAGGACAGTATTACAGTACTATAGTCCCGTCTCAGTACTAGGACAGTATTACAGTACTATAGTCCCGTCTCAGTACTAGGACAGTATTACAGTACTATAGTCCCTTCTCAGTACTAGGACAGTATTACAGTACTATAGTCCCGTCTCAGTACTAGTACAGTACTACAGTCCAGTCTCTTCTCTCTCCTCTCTCCCAGGAGGAGCAGGAGGAGCGGGCTTCGTGCCTCCAGGTGTTCAAGACCCTGGCGGACCTCCGGGAGAGGGAGCTGGCCCTGCTCTACGGGGACCTCCTCCTCCTCTCCCCCTCCAACTCCTCCTCCTCCTCCTCCAACTCCTCCTCCTCCTCCTCATTGCTGGCGTACGCTCGGGTCTGGGATCAGAGCGACCGTTACGTGGCCGCCTTCAACTGGGCCGGCGAGGGCGTCACCATGGACCTGTCCCACCCACTGCTGGCCCGGGAGGGGGTGCTGGTCCTCAGTACCGACGGCAGCGCGTTGGCCCCCGGGACCCCGGTCAGCCTGGGCGCCCTGGAGGTGGGCCCTGGCCAGGCCATGCTGGTCAAGGTCCCCTACAGCCGCTAGAGGAGGAGCTCCCTAGGGCCTGAACTCCCATGATGCATTAGATGTTAATATATGTTCATATACTATAGAGAGATGTTAATTTTAATATCTTGATATTAAGGTCTGACATACAGGGTGGTTTGTTTAAGTGTTGGGTTAGAGATGGTTAGTTTAGGTGTTAGGTTAGAGGTTGTTAGTTTAGGTGTTAGGTTAGAGGTGGTTGGTTTAGGTGTTATGTTAGAGATGGTTAGTTTAGATGTTAGTTTAGTGATAGTTAGTTTAGGTGTTAGGTTAGAGGTGGTTGGTTTAGGTGTTATGTTAGAGATGGTTAGTTTAGGTGTTAGTTTAGTGATAGTTAGTTTAGGTGTTCAGTTAGAGATGGTTAGTTTAGGTGTTAGGTTACAGATGGTTGGTTAAGGTGTTGGGTTAGAGATGGTTAGTTTAGGTGTGAGGTTAGATGTTTAGGTGTTCGATTAAAGGTGGTAAGTTGAGGTTTTACGTTAAAGTTGGTTAGTTTAGGTGTTAGGCTAGAGAGTGTTAGGTTAGAGGTGGTTAGTTTAGTTGTTTGGTTAGAGATAGTTATTTTAGGTGTGAGGTTAGAGATGGTTATTTTATGTGTTAGGTTAGAGATGGTCAGTTTATGTGTTAGGTTAGAGATGGTCAGTTTAGGTTTTAGGTTAGATATGGTTAGTTTAGGTGTTTGGTTACAGATGGTTAGTTTAAGGTAAGTTATAAGAGAGCAATGCATCATGGGAATAATCACAGAAGGGTCCAGCTAGCTGTCTCCTCTCTCCTCTCCTCTTTCATCTCACTGGTGTCCTTTAACATGTTAAGCAAGCAACAAGAGTAAAATGTATGTTGTCTTTCAAAATAAAAGCATGGACTTCGTTAATAGTCCCACTGACACTTCCTGTTTGGAGACACTGGTATATCCTCTATCCTCGAACACTTCCTGATAGGAGACACTGATGTATCCTCTGTCCCCAAACACTTCCTGTTAGGAGACACTGGTGTATCCTCTGTCCCCAAACACTTCCTGTTAGGAGACACTGGTGTATCCTCTGTCCCCAAACACTTCCTGTTAGGAGACACTGGTGTATCCTCTGTCCACAAACACTTCCTGTTAGGAGACACTGATGGAACCTCTGTCCCCAAACACTCGAGGAAGATTTAGCAGGAAGCTCAGGGCAAATCACATTATACAGACGTTTTTAACCCAGGGGTTCCCAAGGTTCCTCCTTAACATCCTCGATGGTTCTTGAGTCGTTCTAGAAACCTTCTATAGGAATGTGGACAGCTAGATGTTGTTCAGCGTCTAGACAGTAGTATGCCAAGCATGTTCTGTCAGAGGAACCCATGTGTGACCATTTGCGACAGTCGACTCTCAGGAACCAAGATAAAGGATCTTTATCTTAGACTCTTCACGGCGACACCCGACAGACAGGAGGAGGGACATTGTACCAGTGGGGGGCGGTACTGAGACAGTACTGAAATAGTACTACAGTACTTACAAAGTGCCTGTTATGCCACACACTGATCATAGCTGGCGGAACCCCTATGTAGTACAAGCGAAAAAGGCGGTTTGAACCCGTAGGTGTATTTATTGTCTCGGGTAGAAACAGAGTGGGGACGTGTATGGTTCACCAGGGATAATCTGATATGAGATGTGAGAAACCACCTATATGTATGCAAATGTCTGAAGTAATATAACTGTGTAAAGCAACTTACGTGAATGCGAAAAATGAAAATCCAAAGAAGGTTGTTGTAGAATGTGCTGCGGGGGAAAAGGCTGTAGTCCAAAAACAAACAAACAAAAACAGCCAAGGCGAAAAACTAAATCGGTAGTCCAACGACAAACAAGTAATTCATCCAACGGAGAAAACAAGGAGTAACACAGAGATTGCCGGTTTTGGCGGCGAGGTAGACGGTTGCTTCCCGAAAGTCTCTGACGAGAACATAAAGTATTTACCCTCAGTAAGTCCCTAATTGTACTCAAAACAAGGAAAACAAACAAAATAATTTCAGGAATGGAAAATAACAACAAAAAAAACTAAAACGAAAGTCAGCCTAAACAGACGTGGGCTTCGATTGCTAGCAACAAAGCGCAGACTAGCACTGACTCAGCCGCATCGGGCTTACTGCTGGCTAGCGATAGCAACAAGTCTAAGAAGATGGACACAGCCATGGTCTTCGTTGAAGCTATTCAAGAAACTCAACATGAGGATGCGGTTCTAGCAGCCATCAATTCCTTCAAGGCAGAGAGCCTGGCACGGCACAGATAAGTCATTGATGGTATTGCTCAGATCAGAACGGACTTAGACAAAATTAAGGGCTAAATACAGCTGAGAGTCACATCAGTAACATAGAGGATATAACTGCACAACTTTCAGCCACGATAACCAAACTGAAAACTAAAATGCAATCACTCTCCGAGAAGTACGAGGACCTGGAGAATCGCTCACGACGTTCCAACGTTCATCTCATCGGCCTACCAGAGAATGCAGATGGGACTGATGCTAAAACATTCCTGGAGAAGTGGCTGCCCGAAGTCCTTGGAGCTGAGCATTTCCCTACACCAGTGAGTTTCTATACTTCAGGGATTAGGTCAGGGTGATGAAAGCCGCACTGATAATGGATAAGGATAAGTATGTCAACCGGATAAGTAAGGATAAGTATGTCAACCGGGTGAGGGTTTTTTCTGACTTTTCTGTTGAAGTGACCAGAGAAAAGCCTATAGCGCGGTGAAACAGATGCTTCAGTCGAGGGGGATCCAGTATGGCTTGCAGTTCCCTGCTGAGCTCCGCATAACGTACAGTGGAAAGTCCATTACTTTTCAGACTCCTCTTTATTGATGAGTTGGGCCTCTGTGTTATTTGGAGGGAATATAACTCAAATAAGAGGAAGTTCTCGACGCATAAGACCTTTTCACAAATAGATATTTTCTTAATTTCTAGGACTTCACTAGTGAACGTTGAATTTTTTTATTACAATACTATAATAATCTCTGACCATGCCACAGTATCTTTGGAGTTGAGTACATCTAAAGAATTGTGCGGACCTCCCAGGTGGAGATTTGATACCAACGGGCTACAGGACCCAGAATTCAATCAATTGATTGACTAGCATATAGAATTGTTCTTTGGGATCAATACTTCCGAAACTTCATCCTTAATCAGGTGGGAAGCCTTTAAGGCTTATATCAGGGGCAAATTATTAGCTTTACCAGTTTTAAATCTAAAATACAAAAAAACTAAATGCATTAGAAATTGAGATTACAATAATTAAAAAACAGTGCTTGACTAATCATACTTAGAGCTCATTATAATGAGAAGTCAGTAAACAAGGCCCTAACTAATTTAAACATACTAAAACAACAATTCTATGACCAGGAGGAAAAAGCAGGCAAATTGCTTGCTTGGCGAATTAAAACTTTACAGAATGAGAAAATCATTCACAACGGACCCAAAGGATATAAATGTAACGTTTAAGGTATTTTATGAAAAACTTTAGAAATCAGATCTATATCTATCTTATCTATCTATCTATCTATCTACATCTACATCTAACATGAGAACACAAAACAGTTTTCTTGATAACCTACCTAGCCTAACCTACCCCTAACCTCTCATCTGAAGATCAAGAGGTTCTAGATAGTCCAGTGACGCTTTCTGAGTTGCATAATGCCCTGTGTGTATGAAGGGGGGGGCAGCGGGTCCTGATGGGCTACCCATAGATATTTTTAAGACTTTTAAAGATTAAGCTGCTGCCTTCCTTTTTAGACATGCTTGTAGAGGCATTCAGGATAAACTCCTTACCCCTTTCTCTATCAAGGGCCCTTATTACAAACATCCTGAAACCTGGTAAATCACCATCTCAGTGTGAATCGTACCAGCCCATAATACTTTTGAACTCAGACACTAAGCTCTTGGCAGTGAGATGGAGAGATGCCTCCCAGATCTTATACATGAAGACCAAAATGGATTTGTTTAGAGGCAGGCAGGCATTTCACAACTTGAGAAGAGTGCTTAATGTTGTTTATGCTGAGGGGGGGCTCCGGATGCTGCCATTCTATCCCTGGATGCTGAGAAGGTTTTTGACAGGGTGGAATGGCCAAATCTATTTGAGCTTCTGCCTAGATTTGGCCTGAAGAGAATTTCATTAAATGGGTCAAATGACTGTACAGCAACCCTAGTGCAGAGGTCCTGACTAATACCATAACATCAACACCATTTGGTTTGACATGGGGAACACGTCAGGGGTGCCACTGTCACCCCTGACCCCTACTATCAATCGAACCCCTAGCTATTGATTAGATTCCATCTCTTACTTGGAGTAACAATTGGAAATTATAGACATTGTATCGGCCTCTATGCAGATGATATTATATTGTTCTTAAAACATCTAGCACAATCTCTACCTACACTTACGAACATATTGGAGTCTTTTGGGAGTTTCTCGGGTTATAAGGTGAATAAAACAAAGTCTAATAGTTTGTATCTTAATAAGAAAGAAAGAGACAATCCACCAGTAGGGATTACTTTTTCTAATTTGCCTGGTGGCTTCACAGAATCCCTTAAAAGATGGTCAGACCTTCCCATCTCATTAAGCAGCCGTGTCAATATTGTTAACATGAATGTCCTGCAAAAACGATTATATCTATTCCAATCCACTCCTTTACATTAATAACTAACTTTATTTGGAACAATCAACGTCCAAGACTTACACTTACCTTTCTTTACTTGCCATATGAAAGGGGAGGTCTCCAAGTTCCAAATAGTCTCAGGTACTATTGGGCAGCCCAGATTAGGGCTGTCATGTACTGGTTCCCAGACAACCCTACATCACCCTGGGTCACAATGCAAAATGCTACCACATCGCCATTACTAAATCTAAAGCTAAATCTATATTCTGATACTGTACATATATTCTGAAAACCTGTTAAAAGGAACCCATAACCCATTAGTCAGGAATACCATAAATACAGAGTGAGGAATTAGCAAAGTATGTATGAATATGTATAATGACAATGATGTACTCATGTAGAATTTACAATATCCCTTTGAGGCACTTCTTTAAATTCAGCCAACTTAGGAGTTACATTTTCACAACACTTAAACCGCATAACAAACCTCCTCTGTCTGGCCTTGAGAAGACCATACTAGATCATCTTCAGGGTTGTGGTCAGGTTTCCCTCTTGTATAAATTTATCATTGACAATTCTTAAGAATCCTCGGACAAAAAAAGATTGTCGTGGTCTAGTGACTTAGAGGTGGAAATCCCCAAGAAGCACAAAGCCAGACTATCAACACCAGATTTAAACTGATACAATATAAGTGTATCATGCACACATACATAACCCTGTTACATCGCTTTGATGATAATAATCCAGACCTTTGTACTAAATGTGGCTTCGAGGAGGGCACATTATTCCAATTCTGGGAACGGGTCATACAAACTATATCTGATATTACCTCAATTAGGCTACCTGTCTGCCCTTAGGTATTTCTCCGTGGACTACTCCCACCTGAGTTGGGACTGTCAGGTGCAAATAAAAATATAGTCTTCTTACGCCCTCTTCAGGCTAAACACTGTATTGCAACTGCCTGGAAGAGCATTGAGGCGCCTACAGTGGGACCAGCCTTTCTAACTGCTTAGCTAAGGAAAAATTAACTTATGCCACAAAAGGGGAAAATACAGGGGTTTTTTTAAATATGGGGACAATTTATTGAATAACTATTTTCCCCTTGGTGGCATAATTAACTTTTCCCCATATTTAAAAAAAATAAGACTGACTATCTCGACAGTCACCTTCCAAGAAGTTTGCTGAGCACCTGAAATGTTGTTATGTATGAAGATAGATCTAAATATCTATTGTCAGACAGCATAATAGTTACATGAGAATTGCTTTTCAATACATTTTTGATTGTCTTTTGTTTTGTTTTTACTGTATGTATGTACGTATGTGGATACATACATCACATACATACATGTATGTGATGTGTTAATTCACAAAAACCCAATATATTTAAAAAAGGGGTATTCACGGAGGAATCGGCGAGAGTTTCAAGTTGTAGAAACTGGAAAGTGACAAATGAACAGAAGAGCGGAGTATAAGTAGAGAGCTGATTGTGATCGGGAACAAGTGGGCTTAATGTGATCAGGTTTGTTTATATTATTGTTTTGCCTTGTATTGTTTTTGTCTTCTTCTGTTTTGTTAGCGGGAGGCTTTATTACAGTAAACACAACCATAGAGTGATCGTGGACAGGCCAGGGGTCTGGATACCGGGAAGTCGGTCAGCGGAGTACCGACAGGTAATAGACAGGCGAGTGTTCCGGGACGGGCGAGGAGTCTGGATACTGGGAAGTCGAAGTAGCGACAGGTAGTAGACCGGTAAATATATTTACCAGAAGGCTGGTACGGTGTCATCGAGGGAGTACAACGTACGATCTAGCAACGAAGTAAAGGGACGCCAGGGTAGATATACACCCAGGTGAGGTGATTAACCTAATCCGCAAATTGCCGACAGGTGCGTGGGTGCGCCACCAAAGCCCGCGCCTTGGCCACGCCCCCTGTCACCCACCGTAACGTGACATACAAGATACAAGATATTTTTATTGGCCAATTGCAACAGGTACATTGGAATGCTTACTTCCCATTCCCTCCCGCAGTATACATCTCCAAAACAATACCATAAAAATAAGAATAATATATACAATAAACCAGTGGCGAAGCGTGTCTATCACAACTGGACCTTCTGTAGACCAGGGGCTCCCCAACTTTTCAGCCTGCGACCCCCAAAATGAGTCCAGAAAGTCCAGCAAAGTATGTAAGTGTAATGTTAATGACATGTTATGAAAGTGAAAGCAGTTCAGTAGGCACACTGCCTGTGGATAAAAACTACCCTTAAACCTGATAGTCCTTGTACGGATGCTGCGTAACCAGCGACCAGACGGTAGGGGGAGAAGAGATGGTGCCCAGGGTGGTTGCAGTCCTTTATGATGGACATGGCCTTCTTCCGACATCTGTTCCTACAGATCTCCTCAATGCATGGAAGTGCACACCCGATGATCTTCTCTGCCGTCCTCATGACCCTCTGAAAGGCTTTCTTGTCCCGTGCAGTGGTGTTGCCGTACCACACAGTGACGCCACTCGTCAGGACGCTCTCTACGGGGCCACGGTAGAAGTTCACTAGCCACCTCTGGCCTATTCCGCTTTTTCTGAGGCACCGCAGAGCATAGATTTTCTGTTTCCTTGGGCTACAAATTTCCGATGACCTGGCGTGGACCCTCAACAAGAAGGTCATTCGTCAGCATGACCTCCTTGTTGCGGGTCCACGCCAGGTCATCCAAACCCTAACCCCCCTAAGGGCAAGAGAAAAGTCCCTTAATTACGTAGGAAAAAATCTTAAGAAGGAACGCAGAGTGGAATGGTTCCACTTCCAGGGATGGTTCAGGAGTGAAATGGGTGCCATAAGTGACTTATAGTAATGTACATAGTAAAGTACAAAAAAATAAATTATAATAATAATATACACAATATACAAATATAGAAATGAGAATATAATGTATGTGGCGTGTGTGGTGCTGGCCGGTATCCTTCAGGTGGGGATCACAGCAGCACACTGGAAAACAGAAGCAGACTGCGGTATGGTTAGATGGGGTAGGGTGGACATGGAACATGTGGAGAACCTCTAGTCTAGTACCTATCGGCAGCAGGGGTAGACTAGTGCTGGCTAACGGGTCAATTAAGCTGTAATGAGAGCTGAGGGGCACTCCTAGGCGCCAAACAACAATGTAAAAAGGTAGGTTTTAATATTAAATCGATTAATTTAATATAGATTTAAATATTTCAACAGAGTCTGCTTCCCTGATTACAAGTGGCAGACAAAGTGTTCCACAAATAGGGCGCACGGTAGGAGAACGCTCTATTCCCAGCTGATTTCTTTATGCCTTTTGGGATTGATAGAAGGCCGGCTCCTGAAGACCAGAGGGGCCGAGAAGGACAATAGGGAACAATAAGGTCCTTCAGGTACGTGCTAATGCGTGTAGGATTTTATAAGTAGCACCTTGAAATCTGACCTCGCATTAACTAGAAGCCAGTGGAGCGAGGACATAATTGGAGTAATGTGGTCCTAGTCAAAAGTCTAGCAGCAGCGTTCTGCACAAGCTGGAGGCTTCTCGTAGCGGAGTTCGGTAACCCAGAGAACAGTGCATTACAGTAATCTAGTCTAGACGATATAAACGCGTGGATGGGTGTCGATGATTATCATCTCTGTTTTTCCTGTGTTAAGCTGCAGGTAGTTTTGGGACATCCATCTTTTAATTGCAGTCAGGCAGGTTTCAACTTTCTGGATCTGGGAGGAGTCGTTTGACTTGATAGGAATATAGATTTGGGTGTCGTCAGCATAACAGTGAAAACTTATTCCATAACTGCAAATAATATCACCAAGAGGGAGCATGTAGATTGCAAAGAGCAGAGGACCAAGGGCCGACCCTTGGGGAAGACCAAAGCTTAGGTTACAGTGATTTTATTGTGAATCATCACAAAGAACAAATTGCTTTCTATTTGTGAGGTAAGATCTAAACCAGAGAAGAGCCGAACCTTTAATGCCAACGTAGTTTTTGTCGAAGGCGGCACTAAGATCGAGCAGCACCAGCAAGGAGCTGTCATTGCTGTCCATTGTAAGGAGAAGATCATTAACTACTCTAGTCACAGCAGTTTCTGTGGAGTAGAAGGTTCTAAACCCAGACTGGAAGGGTTCAAATAAATTGTTCACCATCAGATGACTGATGGTTCGGTCAGCTACAATTCTTTCCAGTCATTTCAAAAGGAAAGGAAGGTTAGAGATGGGCCGATAGTTGCTAAGTACTTCTGGGTCTAGGCCGGGCTTCTTCAGTAGAGGTTTTACCACAGCAGTCTTGAAGGTAGATGGAACCGTTCCAAGGAGAGGGCGAGTAGACAAGAGCGCCTGGACCTCTCAATTGCGCCGGTCCAAACGATCGTTCCCTTGGCTGAACTCTGGAACTCGTCTGAACTCGTCTGGAGAGGAAATCAATGCAGCTCGGTCTGTAGAAGAATCTGGCCCGTCTGGCTGTACTACCGGGTTCCATGTTGGCCAGAACTTTCTGTTTTGCCACACACTGATCATAGCTGGCGGAACCCCTATGTAGTAGTACAAGCGAGTCAGAGTTTAAACCCGTAGGCGTATTTATTTATCGTATTTATAGGCGTGTTTATTGTGTAGAAACAGAGTGGGTGTTATGACCCAACGAGACCGGCTAGCCAAATGTGCCAGAGAACCCAGAAGAAGAGACAGGACACCCAAAACAACAGATAATGTCTTTACTGAAAGATCCACAAACTCAAAAACAACAGGGTAGGGCTGGATAGGTTACGAGGTATGGTCGACATGGGGAGATGGTCCAGAGGGTGGAACGCGGAGAGGGTCCTTGGAGCGGGGGGGGGTAGGACGAGATGCGACGTAGTCGGAGCTGGAGACACAGGTTCTCGAGTAGGAGGGAGCCATAAGGTTTGCAATGATCAAGCGCCCGACGTCGGTCTTCGGCGGCCTTAAGAAGGGTAGTTCATTCCAGGTGTTCATTAGCTTCAGCAGGCCCGATTACGATGGGCAACACCTGGGATTTATGAGAGCGTGGGGGCACAACAGTAGGGACGTGTATGGTGCACCAAGGATAATCTTGATATGAGATGTGAGAAACCAACTATGTGTATGCAAATTACTATGATGAATGCAAAAATGGAAGTCCATAAGGGGTTATTGTAGAATGTGCTGCGGGGGAAAAAGGCTGTAGTCCAAAACAAACAAACCAAAACATCCAGGGTGAAAAACTAAATTGGTTAAAGAGTTTAGTATGAGCGGTTTAGTAAGAGCGGAGTATAAGTAGAGAGCTTGATTGTTATCGGGAACAGTTGGGCTGAAGGTAATCACGGTCTACTGTGACGGAGTGTCCCTGGACCTAGGCAGAGGAGCGTGGCTGGAGAGGGGAGGGGTGTGATGGTGGGATCAGGGAACAGTACCACAGTGCTAACATAGTACCACATAAGTAACAATGTAACACAGTAAACCTAGGCCTACTAACATAGGGTGACCAGACATCCTCTTTTTCCCAGACATGTCCACTTTATGGGACCTAACTGCAGTCTGCATATGTTTTCCAGTGTGCCGCTGTGATCCCCACCTGAAGGAAACCGGCCAGCACCACACACAAATTATATTCTCATTTTAATTTGTATATTGTGTACATTATATATATATTCTTTTCTTTGTACATAACTATATACATTACTATATATGTCACTTATGGCACTCATTGCACTCCTGAACCATCCCTGGAAGAGGGATCCCTTCCCTCTGCGTCCTATGGAGAAGTTTCTTCCTCTATAATAAGTTTTTTTGGAGTTTGGGGGGGGGGGGGGGTGTTGTAAACATGTGGCCTGTGAAGCCCTTTGAGACTGTAACTGTGATTAAGGGCTATACAAATAAAATTGACTTGACTTGACCTAAAAATGTATGGGATTTCGGCTTTCGCTTCCTACAGTCGCATCATTTTTACATTACTTTGACCTCTCTCCTTATGTCCCGCCTTCTTGCATGCCACCATTGAACGGTCATGTAGGCTACAACTTAAGCTCTGCAGGAAAACATTGGCCAAGCGACAGTAGCTCAGTCTTTTAAGACTTGGCTTGCGAACCGGAAGGACACCAATTCAAGTCCCGAAACACCTGGGCTGAGGTGCCCTTGAGCAAGGCACCAGACCCCTACACTGCTCCCCGGGTGCTGTATGAACAATAGCTGCCCACTGCTCCTAATAGTAGGATGGGTTAAATGTGAACATGTATGTGACCAATAAAGAGGATTCAATCCTCCAATAATAATAATACATTCAGTTTATATAGCGCAGGGGAAAGCCAGTTTGAAGAGGTGGGTGTTGAGAGCCTGTTTGAAGGATGGTAGGGTGGTTGCCTTATGGATGTGGATGGGGAGGGTGTTCCAGAGGGAGGGTGCAGCAACTGAAAAGGTCCTGACGCCCCAGGTCTGGAGCTTGGTGCTGGGGTTTATCAGGCTGGTCGTGTCAGCCGACCTGAGGCGACGAATAGGAGTGTGACGGGGAGGAGAGAGAGGTAGGAAGGGGCCACGTTATTTAGGGCAGTATTTTGTAGTCAATCCTGTGTCTAACCAAGAGCCAGTAGAGGTGGAGGACAGGGGTGATGCGATCTAGGCGGAGGTGAGCAGACTGGCAGCGGAGTTCTGGACGTATCTGAGTTTCTTAAGGATTTTGTTTGGTGAGCCTTAGAGGATGCTGTAGGAGTAATCAAGTCTGGATGTTATGAGGGCATGGGTGAGGGTTTCAGCAGTGGTAAGGGACAGGGAGGGCCGGAGGGGTTTCGGAGGTGACATTTCGGTCATGTGGTTGACGTGCGGTAGGAATGAGAGGGTGGGATCGAGGATGATGCCAAGGTTGCGGACATGGGTGGAGGGGGTGATGAATCACAGGGAGAGAGGTCTGGGCGGAGCGGATGAGGGAGTTTGAGCTGACGATGAGTATTTCCGATTTATTGCAGTTAGAGTTAGTTAGTTAGTTTATTGCAGTTGAGTTAGAGAAAGTTCTGTTTCATCCATGCTTTTATATCAGCAAGGCAGGTGGTGAGGGTGGAGTGGGTGGTTGAGGTGATGGTCTACGAGGAGAGGTCGAGTTTTGTGTATCTGCATAGCAATGGAAGAGAAGGCCATGGCGGCGGAGAATTTAGATTCTGCCTTTGTGCCCCGGTCACCCTAACTAACACAGTACTACAGTACTAAGTATCACAGTTATAACATAGTACAACAGTACTACAGTACTATCATAGCACCACAGTACTAACAGTCCCAAACAACAATTCTAACATAGTACCAATTACCACAGTACAGTACTAGTGTAACCGTGAGTGTCCCGCACTGGGCTCGAACTCACGACCTGCGGCATGAGAGGCGGCACTCTAATGTGAGAAGCTAAAACCCATGGCCTCTAGCTTTATCGCTAGAACGTATTTTATGCTTGTGTAACCCTTTCCAATGTTCACTAAGGAGATTGGTTTTAGCAAAATAAATAAGAGTTAAGGCCTCCAGCCAGCAACTTAGGAAACATAGGGTTGTAATGGTTGTATTCAAATATAAAACATTTCGTTTTTAGAAAATAGCATAAATATGTACAAAATTAAAATTAAAAAAATTAAATGTATCCAACAATGGACCAAACGTCGTTAACACAATTATATACAGTGTTAGGTCAAGCTATAACAGTTCGATCTTGGGCCCAAGGGAAGAACAAAAAAATCTCGAAATATAGTCCAGCGTTCTTTAAGCTTTCCCTACCGCGCTGTGGTACGGCCCAACATCCTCTACACAGGATCCAGAGAACAGGACAATTCCACTGCAGCGATGGCGCTCCGGATGGCAGAGAGCTCCGCTCAGATGTCAGGAAGAATTGTCCCTCGTAATATGGAAGGAAACGGCGTCCGCGTTTCTCCGACAATAATTTGACTGCTATCAGCTGTTCTCTGCTCTTCTTGTTCTATAATTATCTAAGTATCTAAATAACTTCTCAATTTGAACTTGCTCGTTTGCTGCACTTGGAAGAGACTACAGAGCGGTGTGAACAACAATTATTGGGTTACTTGGGTGTGAGGTTTACCACTGCCCAGCACCACTAGCTGGCGTCCGTTACAATATACAAAACTGAAATAGTACCACAATACTACTATAGTACCACAATAGTAACATACTACCACAGTACCATAGTACCGCAATACTTACATAGTACCACAATACTAGCATAGTACCACAGTATATAGTATATAGAATGAACCAAAGAGCCTGCAACAGAGTGAGCAATAGAGTGAGGCGGTGAGACATATACCGTTTTCACACTGGGCTTAAATACGGTATTCGCGGCGCTGCAAAACTAGTTTTGTTTCGCTTTTGCTTTCACACTGGCAAGTAATGCGCATTCGCTACCCAACGAGTGCGCATTAACTAATCCACCTTGGGGTAGGTGGGTTCGATCCCGAAGTAACTAGTTTGGGTGTAAAGCAATACAACTACTACGGGTTTCGCTACTACGATACTACGGGTGTGTGTGTCTGTGAACAGAATCTTTAATTACTTTCACTTCGCACAAAACGTACCAGTCTCCTAATTGAATGCACATTCGCTTCTCTATTGTGTGTGAACGAAAACCTGGTATCGAGTGCGCAGCGAATCGCGAATTAGATGAGTGTGAACATAAGTGTATTCGATACGCACTCACTAATACTAACAGTAATAGTATGCAGTGTGAAAACGGTAATAGAGAGAGGAGAGATTCTTTGTCTCCTGGCTGATCCTAACTGCTCAAAGGGCTGTAATCTGTCACCCCATGTTTAATCTGAAACCAGATTAACCAGATCACCTCTCATCCCTCACTACATGAACACTCTCACCCCTCATTACACTCACACTCTCACTACACTCTCACTCTCTCACTACACTCTCACTCTCACTATC
>CM051016.1:9888069-9898069 GCA_027704905.1 Muraenolepis orangiensis | reverse complement strand
AGAACAGAGACAGGTCATTAAGGAGCAGGTAGGGGTTAGACAGTACAGAGACAGGTCATTAAGGAGCAGGTAGGGGTTAGACAGAACAGAGACAGGTCATTAAGGAGCAGGTAGGGGTAAGACGGTACAGAGACGGGTCATTCACTGATTTTTGCCTCAAATTTGTAGCGTGACTCAAACTAGAACTACAATCCTGTATCTATTTTGGATGTGAAAATTCTTAAAACCTTATTCTGAAGAAGACATGTGCTGTGCAGGTTCAGCCTGCAACATGCTACCAAGAACATGATACCAGCAACATGCTACCAGCAACATGCTACCAGCAACATGCTTCCAACAACATGATACCAGCAACATGCTTCCAACAACATGATACCAGCAATATGCTACCAGCAACATCCTACCAGCAACATGCTACCAGCAACATGCTACCAGCAACATGCTACCAGCAACATGCTTCCAACAACATGCTACCAGCAACATGCTTCCAACAACATGATACCAGCAACATGCTTCCAACAACATGCTACCAGCAACATGCTTCCAACAACATGCTACCAGCAACATGCTTCCAACAACATGCTACCAGCAACATGCTTCCAACAACATGATAGAAGCAACATGATACCAGCAACATGCTTCCAACAACATGATACCAGCAACATGCTACCAAGAACATGATACCAGCAACATGCTACCAAGAACATGATACCAGCAACATGCTTCCAACAACATGATACCAGCAACATGCTACCAAGAACATGATACCAGCAACATGCTTCCAACAACATGATACCAGCAACATGCTACCAGCAACATCCTACCAGCAACATGATACCAGCAACATGCTACCAGCAACATGCTACCAGCAACATGCTTCCAACAACATGCTACCAGCAACATGCTTCCAACAACATGATACCAGCAACATGCTTCCAACAACATGCTACCAGCAACATGCTTCCAACAACATGCTACCAGCAACATGCTTCCAACAACATGCTACCAGCAACATGCTTCCAACAACATGATAGAAGCAACATGATACCAGCAACATGCTTCCAACAACATGATACCAGCAACATGCTACCAAGAACATGATACCAGCAACATGCTACCAAGAACATGATACCAGCAACATGCTTCCAACAACATGATACCAGCAACATGCTACCAAGAACATGATACCAGCAACATGCTTCCAACAACATGATAGAAGCAACATGATACCAGCAACATGCTTCCAACAACATGATACCAGCAACATGCTACCAAGAACATGATACCAGCAACATGCTTCCAACCACATGATACCAGCAACATGCTTCCAACAACATGATACCAGCAACATGCTTCCAACAACATGCTACCAGCAACATGCTTCCAACAACATGATACCAGCAACATGCTACCAAGAACATGATACCAGCAACATGCTACCAAGAACATGCTACCAGCAACATGCTTCCAACAACATGATACCAGCAACATGCTTCCAACAACATGCTACCAGCAACATGCTTCCAACAACATGCTACCAGCAACATGCTTCCAACAACATGATACCAGCAACATGCTTCCAACAACATGATAGCAGCAACATGATACCAGCAAAATGCTTCCAACAACATGATACCAGCAACATGCTACCAACAACATGATACCAGCAACGTGCTGCCAGCTACTTGCTACCAGCAACATGTAACAAGGACCAAGCTGGCACCAACATGCTACCAACAACATGCCATGTGTGTCTGTGTGTGTGTCTGTGTGAGAGAGGTTACCTCAGTGTGTGTGTGTGTGTGTGTGTGTGTGTGTGTGTGTGTGTGTGTGTGTGTGTGTGTGTGTTACCTCTGGACTGTGTCTATTTTTAGCATCAGTACAGTAGCAGCATCTCTCTCTGCACGGGGCGAGTGCTGTGAGTTTGGTATTTAAAAATATAGAATACACACACATACATATATACATACAACAAATTGTATATTTATGTGCATCCTATCATGTGACAATCTGTTTATGTGCAACATCCTCATCATGACATCATCATGACTCATTTAATCCTCCCCCTTAATTCCTCCTTTAGAAGGTAGTTTTCGTCATCTCAAAGGTAATATTCCACATCTAGAAGGTAATAATACACATCTAGAAGGTAAAATTCCACATTAAGAAGGGTAGTTTTCCTCAAAATGTAACACAAGATACAAGATACAAGATTTTTATTTACAGTAGGAACGTTTACTCCCCATTCCCTCCCGCAGTATAAATCTTAAAAACAATACCATAAAAATATAAATGATATATACAATAAATTAAACAAAAAAGAGCAGCAAAGTGACATAAATTATATGTACATGGTTTTTTGTTTTTGTGTTTTTTTTACAAAAACATTTAAAGTGCCAGTAGTGCAGCAGCATTGTGAATACAGTGCAGTAACTGTGATGAGTCCAGAGAGTCCAGCAAAGTATGTAAGTGTAATGGTAATGACTATGTTATGAAAGTGAAAGTGGCAGCACTCCTAGCAGTTCAGTAGGCACACTGCCTGTGCATAAAAACTACACTTAAACCTGGTAGTACTTACGGATGCTGCGCAACCGGCGACCAGACGGTAGGGGGGAGAAGAGATGGTGGCCCATGGTGGTTGCAGTCCTTTATGATGGACATGGCCTTCTTCCTACATCTGGTCCTAAAGATCTCCTCAATGCATAGAAGTGCACACCCGATCTTCTCTGCCGTCCTCACGACCCTCTGGATGGCTTTCTTGTCCCATGCAGGGGTGTTGCCGTACCACACAGTGATGCCACTCGTCAGGACGCTCTCTACGGTGCCACGGTAGATGTTCACTAGCCACCTCTGGCCTATATCGCTTTTTCTGAGGCACCACAGAGCATAGAGGCGCTGGTGTGCCTTCTTCAGCATGACCTCCGTGTTGCGTGTCCATGCCAGGTCATCGGAAATCTGATTCAACATATGCTTACTACCATTTGTACTCCATTGGAGATGCCATTGGAATATTTACATTGGAATATATACTATTTGTGTTCTAAAACGTTCCAACCTAAATACTCCAGACCTGTTTCATAGTTATACACAGAAACACATTTTAATTTGAATCATGTTAATACCACCTATACACTTTTAAACAGGTTTTAACATTTTATTGTAATTGCATTATGAATCAACCTAACAGCATTTATACTTTTCAAGTTATTGATCTTAAAGCTTTCAGGGCAGTTAACAGTAACAGCAACAAGACATAGTCCTATGACTATGAACAGTAACAAGATGAACAGTAACAACAGTAACAAGACATCGTCATATGACTATGCACCAGTGGTGAACCGTCAGGGCCTTCAAGGTATTCAGAGATGACCCTGGAACCCTCAGATGAAACAAATGGAACACGGTAGATGTTCACTAGCCACCTCTGGCCTATACCACTTTTTCTGAGGCACCACAGAGCATAGAGGCGCTGGTGTGCCTTCTTACATTACATTACATTACAGTCATTTAGCAGACGCTTTTATCCAAAGCGACTTACAATAGTGGGAAGGTAAGAGAACATCTCGTCACCAGAAGTTAAAAGTGCATTTCATTTCTAACAAATCTCCAATAACTGAACCAGTGCTCAGGTAGAAGTACAATAATTCAGGCAAAAGTGTAAGGGAAAAAGTACAATAAGTTGGCAAACAATATGCAACAATATCTAGAACAATATATACCTATATCTATAATATGTAATCTACTTTTGACTGACTTAATTGACTTAGCGCTACGAGGAAGGATCCGGGAAGTGTGTCCTGAAGAGATGGGTTTTCAGCCTGCGGCAGAAGATGGGGAGTGACTCTGCAGTCGTGACCTCCGTGGGGAGTTTGTTCCACCAAATTGGGGCCAAGACAGAGAAGAGCCGTGACCGTGTAGATCGGCCACACGGGCCCCTAAGTGAGGGGGCAAGCAGACGGCCCGAAGATGCCGAGCGAAGTGGACGGGTTGGGATGTAGGCCTTGACCATTGCCTGGAAATAGGATGGAGCAGTACCTTTTACTGCCTTGTAGGCTAGCACCAAGGTCTTGAACTGGATGCGAGCAGCTACAGGTAGCCAGTGTAGAGTCCGAAGGAGGGTAGATGTGTGGGAGTACTTGGGGCGGTTGAACACCAGGCGAGCTGCAGCTTTCTGAATGAGCTCCAGGGGCCTGATGGCAAATGCCGGGGCGCCAGCAAGGAGGGAGTTGCAGTAGTCCAGCCGGGAGATGACAAGAGCCTGGATAAGCACCTGCACAGCCTTTTCAGTGAGAAAAGGCCGAATCCTCCTTCGGAGAGGAGAGCGAATTTGCTCTAGCAACATGGAGCGACTCAGTTACTGCCAGAAGAGCAGTTTCTGTCGAGTGACCAGCCTTAAAACCAAATTGGTGGGGATCCAAGAGGCAGTTCTGGTGGAGATACAAGGACAATTGGTTAAAGACAGCACGTTCAAGAGTTTCTGATAAGGGCAAAAGGGATAGTCTGTAGTTCTTGAGTTCAGAGGGGTCGAGTGTTGGTTTCTTCAGGAGGGGGGTTTCTTCAGCAGCGGGAAAGCATCCAGACGTCAGAGCTGGAGTTCAGGCGCAGTGGACTGAAGCAGAGGGGAGGGAACTGGATCCAGTGAGCATGTGGTGGGGCGGCTGGATGTGATGAGGTGAAGAACATCATCTGTGGAGAGGGGAGAGAAATGGGTAAGGGAGGGATGTGGGAGGGTGGGGGGAAGACATGGGTGGTTAATGCGAGCATCGGCCGGGGGGTCAGGGAAGGAGGATCGGATATCATTGACCTTCTTGTCAAAGAAGTTGGCGAAATCATCCGGGAGAAGGGAGGAGATGGGGGGGGAGGGGGAGGGGGATGGAGGGGGGAGGAAAAAGTATCAAACCGTTTTTTAGGGTTAGATGCTGCGCTTTGAATTTTGGAACAGTAAAATGCAGCTTTGGCGGATGAAAGAGACAAGGAGAAGTTTGACAGGAGCCCTTGAAGATGGAGAAGGTCCTCTGGGGTTTTTCCTTTCTTCCACCTGCGCTCTGCTTCTCTGAGGCTCCGCCTCTGCGTACGCACGGAGTCCAACAACCAGGGGGCACGTGGAGTTGGACGTGCAGACCTGGAGGTGAGGGGACAGAGAGGAGGACAGGGTAGAGAGAAGAAGGTCAGTGGCAATATCAGGGGGTAGAACAGAGAATGAATCAGGAGGAGGGAGGGCAGAGAGAACAGAAGAGGAGAGATCGGCAGGGGTGAGTGTGCGGAGATTGCGATGGGACGTCACCATCTTGGTAGGGGGAGAGTGGGAGGGGGGGGAAGGGAGGAAGAGGGAGAAGGACATGAAGAAGTGATCGGATAGAGTAACTGAAAGGTTTACTGTATTGTCTACCGCAGTGTCTGGTGAAGATGAGGTCCAGCTGGTTGCCGACCTTGTGGGTCGGAGAAGAGGGGCGGCGGGAAAGGTCGAAGGAGGTGAGGAAGGAGAGAAGAGGGTCCAACTTCTCAGTCAAGATGTTGAAGTCGCCAAGAAGGATGAGGCCGGAACCATCATCAGGGAAGTGGGAGATCAGCATGTCAAGCTCCTCCAAGAAGTCACCAGCTGGACCGGGTGGACGATAAACAACTGCAATAATGAGCTTGAATGGAAAACAAACAGTTACAGCATGAAATTCAAATGAAGAGGGGGAGAACTGTGGAATGGAAATCGGGGAGTATTTCCAGTCACAGGAAATCAACAGACCAGTACCACCGCCTGGTCTTGCGACTCTGGCAGTGTGAGAAAAAGAGTACACATCTGACAAAGCAGCAGGCGAGGCAGTGTTTTCAGGGCTGATCCAAGTCTCAGTAAGAGCAAGGAAGTTCAGGGCAAGCAAGGAGGCATAGCCTGAGATTAACTCAGTTTTCTGCACTGCCGACTGGCAATTCCAAAGCTCCCCAGTTACCACTAGCTCGACATGGGTAGACAGAGTAGGGTAAATGAGGTTTGTGGGATCACGGCGGCGCATGGATGTGACCCAGCGTCTGTGGGACCTCTGCAAAGAAGTGTGTACCGCAATGCCACACATGGTAGATTACAGTACAATAAAATGCCGACCTGAGAAGAAGTCGAACTTGAAAAAGTCGACTGTAGCCTTATTCTGCCTTTGTTTGCCTGCCGCTTTCAGGAAGTGGCTAAATAACACTGGTTGCTAATTGGCTGAGGGTCTGCTAGGAGTGCAGGCCCCTCCCACACGATTAACAAGGCAGTTGACCTAGATTGGGTGAAACCACCTTCAATGGGCCACAACACTTAAGCACTACCTGACCACTTGACTAACAATAGACCAATGAGTGAAGCACAACTTACTTGCAACACTCTAGTTACACTTAGTATCAACCTGATTAGCAACACAAATATACTCAGACTATTCCAGATGGGTCAAGAAGTTCAGTCCCTCCAGTAGTTGAAACAAACACTGAAGGAAGCTGAGACAACTGACTATTTATGCACAAAAAGCAAGCCTTTAATTGTGCAGGCCCCACCCACACGATTAACAAGGCAGTTCTTCAGCATGACCTCCGTGTTGCGGAAATCTGTATTCCTAGGAAACGGAAGCAGCTGACGACTTCCACTGGTGTCCCGTCCAGGCTGATGGTGGAGTGGGTGCCCCGGTGGCTCTTGAAGTCCATGATGAGCTCCTTGGTCTTGCTGACATTCCGTGCGAGGCTGTTGTCCTCACACCATCGCGTCAGCCAGACCACCTCATCTCTGTACTCCGTCTCATCGCCCTCGCTTATCAAGTCGATGACTGTGGTGTCGTCTGCAAACTTGATAGTCCGATTATTGCTGTGCGTGGCAGTACAGTCTTGTGTGTACAGCGAGTACAGCCGGGGACTGAGGAGCCTTGGGGTGCTCCGGTGTTGAGGACCAGAGTGGATGAGATGTTGTTCCCAATATTCACCATTTGAGGCCTGCCCGTCAGGAAGTCCATAATCCAGTTACAGATGGGACTGGACCTAGGTCCCTCAGTTTCAGGACCAGCTTGGAGGGAACTATGGTGTTGAACACCGAGCTGTAGTCAATAAACAGCAGTTTGACGTTGTGTCCCTCCTGTCTAGGTGCTGCAGGGCCGTGTGTAGTGCCAGGGAAATGGCTTTGTCTACAGACCTGTTTGGTCTGTATGCAAACTGGAGTGGGTCTAGGGACTCAGGGATGGACAAGTTTATGTGCGACATGACAAGTTTCTCCAGGCACTTCATGGCTATGGGTGTTAAAGCCACTAGACGATTAACATTGAGGCATGTTACCTTGGTCTTTTAGGGTAACGGCACAATGGTTGTCGCTTTGAAGCACGCTGGGACGACAGACTGTTGCAGTGATGCATTGTAGATGTCGGTGAACACAGGAGCCAGCTGGTCAGCGCAGGTCTTGAAGACGCGGGATGGAACTCTGTCTGGGCTGGCTGCCTTCCCTGCCTTCACCCTCCTGAAGATTCTGCCGACCTCGGACTCGGACAGTTGTAGAACGTAGTCCTCTGGGCTGATGTTCAAGTTGTTGGTCGGCTCATGGTCCCTTTCAAAGCAAGTCTGGTAGAGTAGGGTCGTTGTTGGTGACTGCCCCTGAGCTCCCCTTGTAGTTGGAGAGTACCCTCAGACCTTGCCACATACGTCTGGTGTCAGAGCAAACAGACCTGGTCGGGATGCATTCTTCCACTAGCCTGTTAATGTATGCTGTGACATGATCTGCATACACATCAAGGTCACTGGTCTTGAATACACTCCAGTCAGTGATTTCTAGCCCCCCCTGCAGGTGTAGTACGGCATTGTCTGTCCAACGACGCACGTTCTTTACAACTGTGGGCTTCAACTTTTGCTTGTAAGCGGGAAGTAGAAGCACGGAGGCGCGGTCTGATTTGCCGAAAGCCGGCCAGCGTGCTTGCGATGCGGCAGTTCAGATTTGTTTGTCTTCTTGGTCCATGCACTACGCATTTGAGTTGTTTTGTGTTCAGACAATCAGACATTTTTCTGGGTGGCTGAGAAGAATATCCTTCAACCAAGGTACTCTTTGTCCTTGATAGAATGCCCTGGCCCTTAAATTGAATGAGACTGTACGTTTGGATTGACAATTTAATCAACCAATCATATATTGATTGGTAGCCAATACCATATTCTTTCAAATTTCCCCACGGTTCCAGGGTACTCTAGAAGACCCGTTAGTTCACTGGCTCGAGACAGAGGATCTAGCTTAGTGCTACGTAGCAATTCATTTGAAGTTTTATTTATTCTTTATGTCGAAATGGCAACAGGTGAAGATGATGTTGTTGCGATCTGAAAAGCAGTAATCAGCTTTATTACCGGGTTATCGGGTAAATTCATTCAGAAGGACAGGAGAATGGATTCCGTCTTTAAGTGAACATCATTGACATCAGTGAGTGAGACTCATTTGTCTTTGCTGGTTTTGCCACAGTTTTGCATCTCGTTGAGCTGGTTGTTGATGATTAGTTAATGGCTGTCTTGAGTTTGTTAAGCATTGTTGTGCCTTTAAATTGAGAGTTTAGACTTGATCTTTCTTTGCATTGGTAATAGTTACGAAGGTGTGGTTGTGTGGCAGCCATTTGTCTATGAAACCTAATGGTCCTAGCTGAGTGGCCCTAATGGTGTGTGACGATGTAGCGAAGTACAGTACAGTACAGTACAGCCATTCATCCATAGCCTGTGTGTGGTGGTCTGTGTTGTGCTGTTACTTCACTACATGGACACTGCTTTGCCATCTATGGTGAACATGTAAATTGGCTGCGACAATCTTATCTGCATTAGTGGGGGGGGGTGGGGGGAACAGAAGGTCCAGTTGTGATAGACACGGTTTGCCACTGTACGGCTATGCACAGTAACAAGATTAACAGTAACAAGACATAGTCCTATGACTATGAACAGTAAATAGATGTGGCATAGTCCTTCTAAACTCAGACATTTAAAATGACCTAGTCATTAGTCTAAGGCTGACTTTCATAAGTTTCATAAGTGCTTCAATTTCAAATAATGAACGTATAGCTCCTTATTCAAATCATTATCAGAAGTAATCATAACAGCGTTACAGAACACATCATAGTTATTAAGCCCATGCTAGTGATTTTTTGCGGATGTATTCCTCGCTCTTTAGACGGTAACATTATTTAGTTTAGTCCTTCTATTAAATAATAAATCATAAATCATAAATAGATTGCTTTAGCTTGGCTGGCTTCATGGCTTCTTTTGCATGATGATCACATGATGCACATTGGTCTCCAGTCGCTGTTCTTCAAAAAACCAAACTACATAATTGTCGTCGAAATTTTATAAATTTAGCTTGTTTGGGCTTAGTGTGACTTGACGATGTGGACTGACCGACTTGACTGAAATATTGATCCATATTCAGCTCGCAATCTAGCAGGTTGGCTAATAAGCAGAGAAATTTAAAATATATATATAGAGAGATTTTTGAGAACCCCTGATCTAGAAGGTAATATTCAACATCGAGAAGGTTGTTTTTCTCATCTAGAAGGTACTATTGTACATCTAGAATGTACTTTTCCTCATCTAGAATGTAATATTCCTCATCTAGAAGGTAATATTACTCATCTGGAAGATATTATTCTTCATCTAGAAGGTAATATTTCACATCTTGAAGGTAATATTCCTCATCTACAATGTAATATTCCACATCTAGAAGGTACTATTCCTCACCTAGAAGGTAATATTCCTCATTTAGAATGTACTATTCCTCATCTAGGTTATATTCCTCATCCAGAAGATAATATCCCACATCCAGAAGGTAGTATTCCTCATTTAGAAGGTTATGTTTCTCATCTAGAAAGTACTATTCCACATCCAGAAAGTAATATCCCACATCTAGAAGGTAATATTCCTTGTCTAGAAGGTAATATTCCATAAACTCTGGCAGGATTAAGGCCATCTCTGTGTTATGCAATGCCATCATCAACATTTTAGCATATTAGCTCACAGCATGGATCTCTCTGTCTTT
>CM051016.1:9883069-9885569 GCA_027704905.1 Muraenolepis orangiensis | reverse complement strand
ATTCAGCGTCACCAGGGGGGGCGCTACTACTGCAAGGCAGACAACAGCTTGGGCTCCCCTGCCATCAAGTCTGTACGCGTGGACGTCTACTGTGAGACTCCTCCTCCTCTCTCCTTTCTCCGCCTCTCTCTCCTCTATCCTTCTCCAATCTCTCTCTTCTCTCTTCCTCTCTCCTCTCTCATCCTCTCAACTATCTCCTCTCCTCCTTTTCCTCCTCCTCCCTCTCTCCTCTCTCCTCCTCTCTCCTCTGTCCTCTCTCCTCCTGCTCTTTCCCCGCTCCTCTCTCCTCTCCTCTCCTCTCTGTCTGTGTGTTGTCACTGAACACACAGGCAGAGAGGAGACACACACACCACACCCACACACACACACACACACACACACACACACACACACACACACACACACACACACACACACACACACACACACACACACACACACACACACACAGCCCAGTTGTCCATTTAAACCTCCCCCTTGTAGTCCTCGACCAGCCTGTCATCACCGTCCACCAGAGCGTCGGTGAGGCCAAGGAACAGTTCTACTCCGAGAGGACAGTGTTCCTGCGCTGTGTGGCCTTCTCCAACCCCCCCGTCCGCTACTCCTGGAGGAGGGGCCAGGACCTCCTCTCCCAGGGCACTGACGCCGGGGTGGAGATATACGAACCCTTCTTCACACAGGTAGCAGCACTGTCTCCTCCTCCTCCTCCTCCTCCTTCTCCTCTCTCCTTTCTCTTCCCTTCTCATCCTCTCCTGCCCTTTCATCCTCTCCTCTCTCTTCCTCTCTCCTCCTCTCTCCTCCATTCTCATCTTCTCCTCCTCTTTCTCCTCTCCCTTCTCCTCCCTTCTCATCCTCTCTCCTCCCTTCCTCTCTCCTCTCTTCTCTCCTGTTTAAATATATTACAAAGACCTATATTATATATTAACCAACACCACCTCCTCTCCTCTCTCCTCCTGCTTCTCCTCCTCTCCTCCTCTCTCCTCAATCCTCCTCCTCTCTCCTCTTGTCTCTCCTCTTTCCTCCTCTCTCCACCTCCTCTCTCCTCCTCTCCTCCTCTCTCCTCTCTCCTCTCTCCTCTCTTCTCCCTTCTCATCCTCTCTCCTCTCCCTCACTCTCCTCTCCTATTCTCTTCTCCTCCCTCCTATCCTGAGTCCTCTCTCCTCTCGTCTCACTCCTCTCTTCTCCTCCTCTCCTCCTCTCTCCTCTCCTCTAGAATAATCTCCCTCCATCCTTCATGATGTGAATGCTCAACACTCCTGTAAACCCTGGTAACCATAGAAACCAGCATACAGGAGGACAACATCTGTTGCCGTGGTGACGTTGCTCTGACGATCTCATGGTTACAGATGGAGGAGACAGATTTAGCCCCCACCTCCTCATCACCTCCTCCATTCCCTCCTCTCCTCCATCACCTCCACAGATTAAGCCCCCGACTTTCTGCCAACAAGCTGAATTAATTTGGACAAAATACTCGCGCCAATCAGGAAGCTTGGAGCGAGATGCTCAGTATAATCTCCACCATCACCTCCTCTCTCCTTATCACCTCCTCTCCTCACCACGTACTTCATCATCTCCTCCATCACCTCCTCTCTCCTTATCACCTCCTCTCCTCATCACCTCCTCCACCGCCTCCTCTCTCCTCCTCCATCACCTCCTCTCCTCATCAACTCCTCAATCACCTCCTCTCCTCATCCACCTCCTCCATCACCTCCTCCATCACCTCCTCTCCTGATCATGTCCTCCATCACCTCCTCCATCACCTCCTCTCCTCATCAACTCCTCATCCACCTCCTCCATCACCTCCTCTCCTGATCATCTCCTCCATCATCTCCTCTCTCCTCGTCACCTCTTCTCCACTATCACCTCCTCTCTCCTCATCACCTCCTCCATCACCTCCTCATCACCTCCTCCCCTCATCACCTCCTTCATTACCTCCTTTCTCCTCCATCACCTCCTCTCTTCTCCTCCCAAATATCATTATAGCATGAGAGAAGAAGGGAGGAGGATAGAGGAGAGTGTTCAAGTGTTTCACTTGAGTCTGTATCAAACGTGTGTGTGTGTGTTGCAGGGGGAGACTAAGATCTTGAAGCTGAAGAACTTACGTCCCCAGGACTATGCCAACTACACTTGTGTGTCCTCGGTCCGCAGTGTGTGTGGAATTACTGACCGGACCGCCCACTTCTACCTGTCTAACAGGACAGGTACACACACACACACACACACACACACACACACACATGCACGCTACCACACACACCCACACACACAAAGACACCCCTCTATCTGTTCCCCAGCCTCCCCGTCCGTCAGGGTGCTGGTGGACGACCCCCTGGTGGTGACCCCGGGGAGGACGTGAGGCTGACCTGTGTGTCGACGGGTGGGGAGCCCCCCCCCTCTCTGAGCTGGGTGAGGGGCGGCGAGGGGGAAGAGCTCCCCAAACACAGCCTGCTGGACCGTGGCTCCCTCAGTATACCCACCGTTACCGTGGACGACGGGGGAG
>CM051016.1:9773069-9878069 GCA_027704905.1 Muraenolepis orangiensis | reverse complement strand
AGAGTCCTACCTGGTACGACTCACCCCCATCAACCGTTACGGGGAGGGAGACTCAGCCCAGCGCACCATCACCTACAGCCGTACGTACCGCAGTACTGACACTATACTCACACCAGTACTACTGTACTAGTACTGCACAACAGTACTTGACTCTGAAATGTCTTTGCTTCTCCCACAGCTCCAGTCAACCCTCACCTCAGTAAGTACACACACACACACACACACTACACACACACACACACACATATTAATGTAGTATTTAATACTTGTTCCACTGTTTGTGTATGAAATTTAATTTAATGTATTTAGTATTTAGAATATATATATATATATATAATGTATTTCTAATACATTTCTAATATATGTAGTCGTATTTCTAATACATATAATCTAGTAGTATAAATGAAATGTAAAATATATATTATAATGTAATAGTATATATAATATAGTATTTACAATATATATTATTTATAATATATTATGTGTTTTCAGGAGAGTTCCACTGAGTGTGTATGTAGTATATATAATATTTATAATATATATAGTATTTATAATATAATATTTCAGAAGAACACTGCCACTAGCCATTAACATGGCTTCTTAAGTACACAAGGTGATGAGGTGAACAGAGCAGATGGTACACGCTAGAACTCTTCCTCTGTGTGTGTGTGTGTGTGTGTGTGTGTGTGTGTGTGTGTGTGTGTGTGTGTGTGTGTGTGTGTGTGTGTGTGTGTGTGTGTGTGTGTGTGTGTGTGTGTGTGTGTGTGTGTGTGTGTGTGTGTGTGTGTGTGTGTGTGTGTGTGTGTGTGTGTGTGTGTGTGTGGTAGAGGTAGTGTGTGTGGTGGTGGCTGCTTTAACCTGTGAGCCTTGATTTACAATGACCCACAGGTGTGCAGCCTCACCAACCATAGAGTAATCAGTGTAACTCAGGCCAGGTGAGGCTGCTTAAACCAGCCACCAACCACACACACTCAACAATAATGTTTATATTTATTATTTCAGGAGAGTTCCACTGTGGCTTTGAGGACGAGGCTGTCTGCCTGTTCTCTCAGGACAAAACGGAGCATTTTGATTGGACGAGACACAGCGCCGCTACCAGAGACACCAAATACACACCTAATACTGGACCCAGTTCAGACCACAGGGGGTCCAAACAAGGTACACACACACACACAAACACATATAGATACACACACACCCACACCCACACACACACACACACACACACACACACAATACTGTGGCCTGACCTCTACTGGGGTCTGGCAGTTTGAGTCACAGTGTGACCTCTGGCCTCTACTGGGGTCAGGTAGTCATAGTGTAACCTCTGACCTCTACTGGGGTCAGGCAGTACGAGTCAGTGTGACCTCTGACCTCCAGGGTTCTACATGTACATCGAGACGTCAAGGCCGAGGCTGGAGGGAGACACGGCCCGCCTCCTCTCCCCCTGCTTCACCACGGGGGGCCGGGCCTCGTCCTACTGCTTCTCCTTCTACTACCACATGTACGGGAAACACATCGGTAAGAGTACTGCAGTACTACTACACACTGGTTCTAGTACTAGTACTGGGGCTGTTTCCCCTGGGAACTGTAACCTCGGGTGGTGTTTCAGGTGAACTTTGACCTAGGGCGGTGTTTCAGGTGAACTTTGACCTGGCGTGGTAGTTCAGGTGAACTGTCACCTTGGGTAAGTGGTGTTTCAGGTAAACTGTAACCTGGGGGGGTGTTTCAGGTGAACTTTGAACTGCAGTGGGTGGTGTTTCAGGTGAACTTTAACCTGGGGTGGTGTTCTAGGTGAACTTTAACCTGGGGTGGTGTTCTAGGTGAACTTTAACCTGGGGTGGTGTTTCAGGGGAACTGTAACCTGGGGTGGTGTTTCAGGTGAACTTTAACCTGGGGTGGTATTTCAGGTCCTCTCCGGGAACTATCACCTTATCGTGGTGGAGAGGTTTGGGTGTCCCTGTGAACCTGAGAGCTGTGTTGTCTGGAGCCTAGTGCTCCTGGTAGGGTCTCCCATGGCAGAATCTCTGTACTCCCAAAGCAAGAGCTGTGTCCGGATTCTCGGTACTAAGTCGGGCCTGTTCTCAGTGGGTGTTGGCCTCCGCCAGGGCTGCGCTTTGTCACCCATCCTGTTTGTGATTTTCATGGACAGGATTTCAAGGCGTCAACGAGGGGAGGGGTTTCAGTATGGTGGGCTCAGGATTGAATCGCTGCTGTTTGCAGATGATGTGGTCCTGTTTGCGTCATCAGTATGTGACCTTCAGCACTCACTGGATCGGTTTGCAGCGGAGTGTGAAGCAGCTGGGATGAGGATCAGCACCTCCAAATCTGAGGCCATGGTTCTTAGCAGGAAACCGGTGGATTGTCTACTCCAAGTAGGGAGGGAGTCCTTATCCCAAGTGAAGGAGTTCAAGTATCTCGGGGGCTTGTTCTCAAGTGAGGGGAGGATGGAGCGTGAGATGACAGGAGAATAGGTGCAGTGGGAGCGGTATTGGTGTAACCAAAAGAGAGCTGAGCCAGAAGGCAAAGCTCTCGATCTACCGATCAGTCTTCGTTCCTACCCTCACCTATGGCCATGAACAATGGGTAATGACCGAAAGGACGAGATCTCGAATACAAGCAGTCGAAATGAGTTTCCTCAGGAGGGTGGCTGGTATCTCCCTGAGGGATAGGGTGAGAAGCTCATTCACTCGTGAGAGACTCGGAGTTGAGCCGCTGCTCCTTCGCGTAGAAAGGAGCCAGTTGAGGTGGTTCGGGCATCTAGTAAGGATGCTTCCTGGTCGCCTCCTGAGGGAGGTTTTCCAGGCACATCCAACTGGGAAGAGACCACGGGGCAGACCGAGGTACAGGTGGGGTGAACTCCACGCTGGCCTGGGAACGCCTCAGGATCCCCCAGTCAGAGCTAGTCGATGTTGCCAGGGAGAGGGAAGTTTGGAGTCCCCTGCTGAAGCTGCTACCTCCGCGACCCGATTACGGATAAGCGGGAGAAGATGGATGGATGGAGATGGATGGTATTTCAGGTGAACTTTGACCTGGGGTGGTATTTTAGGTTAACTTTAACCTTGGTGGTGTTTCAGGGTCACTCGGGGTCATCCTGCGTCAGAAAGGTCCGACTGTGAGTGACAGCTCAATATGGAGCCTGGCTGGTAACCAAGGAGACCAATGGAGGCAGGCCAAGGTCAACATCCACCCGACAACCACCTTCCAGGTACTGACCTAGTACTGAGCTAGTACTGGGCTAGTACTGAGTTAGTACTGAGCTAGTACCAACCTAGTACTGACATAGTACTGACCTAGTACTGCCATAGTTCTGACCTATTACTGACATAGTACTGACATAGTACCAATCTCGTACAAACAGTGTCGTCTGTCTCTCTAACTGTCTGTCTATATGTATACCTGTCTGTCTGTCTGTCTGTCTGTCTGTCTGTCTGTCTGTCTATCTGTTTGTCTGTCTGTCTGTCTGTCTACTTGTCTGCCTTCCTGCCTGTCTGTCTCTCTGTCTGTCTGTCTATTTGTCTTTCTGTCTGTTTGCCTGACTGTTTCCAGATGGTGATAGAAGGAGTAAGGGGTTCTGGTATTGAAGGTGACATCGCAATTGATGACATCACCATAGAGGAGGGACAATGTAAAGACCCGCCTCCGAACAGTGAGTTAACTCTACCTGTCTTTCCCTATACCTGTCTCTCTCTCAACCTGTCTCTCTCTCTCTACCTGTCTCTCTCTACCTGTCTCTCTCTACCTGTCTCTCTCTCTCTACCTGTCTCTCTCTATATACCTGTCTCTATTTACCGATGTTATCAATATTCTGATTAAACAGTTCTCAAGACTCTCTCTGTCTCTGTCTCTGTCTCTGTCTCTCTCTCTTCACAGATCTGAGGTCTTTGGCCCCGCCTCCTTTCCCAAATATATGGCAGCTGTCCGTTACTCTTACTCTGTTTCTGATTGGTCGTAGAAGGTGACCCCCTCCCCCTCCTTGCCTGAAAAGACACAATCAGTCACTCTAGCCACGCCCACTCAACCCTGACCCCACTATGACCCCGCCCCCAAAACACAAAGACCCTTGGAGGTGTGTATGTGTGTGTGTTTGTGTGCATGAGCGTGTGTGTGTGTGTACCTGTGTGTGTGTATGTGTCTTGGTGGTCTGAGGGTTGGTCTTCCAGAGGTCAGAGGTCAGAGCTCCTAGTTTTGATGTTCTTGTCCTGAAGGTGCTACATAAACAAAGTTATATTATTAATAATAATAATAATAATAATATTATTATTATTATTATTATTATTATTATTATTTATTTGATGTGACACTACAAACACAGGGTTTAGATTTTTTTTTTACTTCCTGCTTCTCTGACCTTTGACCCCTGCGCGTGGGAGGAGCCTGGTGATTGATCCTATCCCCTCTCCTGGTACTGTGCTGTTGTCGTGGCAACCGTCTCCAGCATCTCCTGGACCGTCGACAACTTGCCGCTTACCCATCGCCACGACAAGTGCCTTCAGACCGATGGTACCAGAACCCTCCGGAACCAACAGGACCAACAGAACCAACAGAAACAACTTCACCAATACAACAAATAGAACCAACAGAACCAATGGAACCCAAAATAACTCACTGGAACCCAACAGAGTCTAACAGAACCCAGAGAACCCCAGAGGAGCCTCTAATAACCATCAAGAACCTCCTGGTCTGAGGTCCTGGAGCCTCTAAACTCTTCAGATTAATTTAAGCCGTTGAGGACAAGAGGCTGACAGGATATCCTGTGAGATGAACTTGAGCCGTAAGCTCCGCCCCGGGACACTGGGACAGCTACAAAGACCTCCTTGTCATTCCTATTGGACGGTTTTTACCACTGGGTGCGACCAGGAGCCAATGTCATCGCAGTATTTCCCAAGAGACCATCAAAACTGTTTTAGTATTTCAAAATAAGAGTTTGGTTCTCCTTTTTCGGAGAATGCAGCAAACTTCGTGCAATCGGACCGTTGGTCACCTGACCTAGCTAGTGGTTAGCTGAACTAGCTAGTGGTTATCTGAACTAGCTAGTGATTAGCTAAACTAGCTGGTGGTTAGCTGGTGGCTAGCTGAACTAGCTGGTGGTTAACTTAGCTAGCTGATGGTTAGCTGAACTAGCTGGTGGTTAACTGAACTAGCTGGTGATTAGCTTACCTAGCTGATGGTTAGCTTTCCTAGCTAGTGGTTAGCTGAACAACCTGGTGGTTAGCTTACCTAACTGATAGATAGCTTACCTAGCTGGTGGTTAACCAAACTAGCTGGTGGTTAGCCAAACTAGCTGGTGGTTAGCTGAACTAGCTGGTGGTTAACTTAACTATCTGGTGGTTAACTTAACTATCTGGTGGTTAGCTTAGCTAGCTGGTGGTTAGCTGAACTAGCTAATGGTTAGCTGAACTAGCTGGTGGTTAGCTGAACTAGCTGGTGGTTAGCTGGTGGCTAGTTGAACTAGCTGCTGGTTAGCTGGTGGCTAGCTGAACTAGCTGCTGGTTAGCTGAACTAGCTGCTGGTTACAAGGGCTAGCTGGTGGCTAGCTGAACTAGCTTGTGGTTAGTTGAGTAAGCTGGTGGCTAGCTGAACTAGCTGGTTGTTTGAAGTTGTGTAAATGAATCATGTTTTGTACTACAAAACATGAGCTAGCTGGTGGCTAGCTAAACTAGCTGGTGGCAAGCTGAACTAGCTGGTGGTTACATGAGCTAGCTGGTGGCTAGCTGAGCAAGCTGGTGGCTAGCTGAGCTAGCTGGTGGCTAGCTGAGCAGTGGTTTAAAGTTGTGTAACTGAATCATGTTTTGTCTATTTTTATTTGTATCCAGAGAATATTTGACATTTGATTTGATTGTTAGTGTTCTGTATGTTCTGGAGGTGAAAACATGTAATTTTATGATTTATGATATGAATGATAACTTAATTCTCGTTACTGTGGTTATGAAGGGCCCATATTGACTACAAATGATTTATTGTAGTTTGTATTATATTTGATTGTAGTTTTTTTGAGCCACGTCGTCTAGTGTCTCCTGACCGTTCTAACAGATAAACATGAAGCAATAGAACATATTGATATATTTTATTGATCTGAAAGAGATGATGTCATATGAAATATCGTCAGTGAACCACCTGTCAATCTCCGGTAGACATGGCTGAACGACTTGTAGTCAAATATGGGCTCTTTAAGAACCACACACACACACACACACACACACACACACACACACACACACACACACACACACACACACACACACACACACACACACACACACACACACACACACACACAATAATACTGTACCATAAAGCCAACTGGTCCGGTACACAGGTGTGTGTGAAACACTCTTATTATTACTATTATTATTAAAGTTACATCATTTAGGAGTCATAATTTAGATGAAGTCCGTGAAGCAAGAGATATTTTTATAAATGTGAAAACTGCTGAATTAATCTGCCATTCACTGGACTCATGTCTCCGATGCTAACATTTTATTATGATTATTATGATTACGATGATGATTATTCAAATAAATGAATCCACTGGAGCTTTCAAACGCTGTATGTGAGCTCGTCCACATATCGGTGTGTGTGTGTGTGTGTGGTTATTTTAGGAGGATCTCTACCGATCCCCAGTGGTGAAAGGGTGTCATTACTCCTACGTTGCAGCGGGTGAGTCGTATTATCGTCTTCCTCAGTCATCTGCCACTTTAACATCAATACGTCTCTTAGAGTTAGGGGATATTTCTGCTTTTTGCTCCGAAATAGGCAACACGTTTTTCACTTGTTGAACCCGCTATCTATACTACTACTAGGCAAAACAATCAGGTTTCTCTAGATTTCATCATTTTCCTGACCACATGGCTGAAAATAGATTGTGAAATTAAATGTAACTTCACACTAAATATTGTAGGCTATAAATGTCTTACTACATTCGTTATCATAAAGTGAGGGTCAATTCGGTAACATCTGTTTACCTTAATCAATAATCACAGTTGATCATTAATCACTGTATCAGAGTCTGTAAAGCTTCAATGGACTCACTTGCAATGAATGAATCTTCTGTATAACAAGGTTAGTCATTATTATGATTATTGATAATTATGTACACTGGTACACCTAGACAGGAGGGACACCTACATTGACTACAGTGCGGCGTTCAACACCATCAATCCCTCTAAGCCGGTCCTGAAACTGAGGGACCTAGGTCTTGGCGCCCCTATCTGTAACAGGATTATGGTGAAGTGGTGAAGATTGGGAACAACTTCTCATCCACTCTGTTCCTCAACACCACCTCAGTTGCTGCCTCCCCGGCTGTACTCGCTGTACACACATGACTGAACTGCCCTGCACAGCAATAATCTGATTATCAAGTTTGCAGACAACAACACAGCCTGATAATCGGCCTGATAAGCGAGGACGATGAAACAGAGAGTACAGAGACAAGGTAGTCCGGCTGATGCCTTGGTGCAAGGACAACAGCCTCGCACTGAATGTCAACAAGACTAAGGAGCTCACCTTGGACTTTAGGAGCCACCGGGGCACCCACTCCACAATCATCCTGGACAGGACACTGGTGGAATTATTCCGATTTCCGAAGACCTGGCATGGACAACACGGAGGTCATGCTGAAGAAGGCACACCAGTGTCTCTATGCCCTGTGGTGCCTCAGGAAAAGTGGAATAGGCCAGTGAACTTTTACCGTGGCACTGTAGAGAGCGTCCTGACGAGTGGCGTCAGTGTGGTACAGCAACACCACTGCACAGGACAAGAAAGCCAGCATGAGGGTCGTGAGGACGGCAGAAAGGACCAGATGTCGGAAGAAGGCCATCTCCATCACTAAGGACCAATACCACCCTGGGCACCATCTCTTCTCCCCCCTACCGTCCGGTCACCGGTTCTGCAGCATCCGTACAAGGACTACCAGGTTCAAGGACAGTTTTTATCCACAGGCAGTGCGCCTAATGCTAGGAGTGCTGCCACTATTATAACATTGTCATTAACATTACACTAGCATACTTTGCTGGACTTTCTTGACTCATTAGTTACTGCGCTGTTCTGCATTGTACTGCACTGAATGATGATCTATCATGACTGGTGTCCTGGATTACTGACTATTTGACAGGTCGTCCACAGTTTGTCAGACTGCAGGACTGTGTGTCTGACACTGTGGTCAGCAGCACTGGTGCTCCACAGGGAACGGTTATTTCCCCATTCCTGTTCACCCATTACACCTCAGACTTCCAGTACAACTCTGTGTCCTGCCATCTGCAGAAGTTCTCGGACGACTCTGCAGTTGTTGGTTGTGTCAGCGAGGGAAACGATGAGGAGTACAGGGGCGTCGTGGACTCCTTCATTGAGTGGTGTGAGCTGAACCACATGCAGCTCAACACTGACAAGACGAAGGAGATGGTGGTGGACTTCCGCAGGAGGAAATCTACCCCCACACCCATTTCCATCAAGGGTGTGTCCGCTGAAGTTGTTCAGGAATATAAATACCTGGGAGTTCATCTGGACAACAAACTGGTCTGGGCCAAGAACTCTGAGGCTGTTTACAAGAAGGGCCAGAGCCGTCTCTACTTCCTGCGGAGGCTCCGGTCCTTCAACGTTTGTAACTAAATGCTAAATATGTTCTACCAGTCGGTGGTAGCCAGTGCCATCTTCTCCGGCGTCGTGTGCTGGGGAAGCAGGTTGAGGACAGCAGATGCCAACACGATCAGCAGGATTGTCAGGAAGGCTGGCGCTGTCCTGGGGGTCCAGCTGGACTCCTTGTTGGTGGTGTCTGAGAGAAGGATGCTGCGCAAGCTGCGTAGTATCCTTGACAACAACCCTCACCCTCTCCATCAGGTGCTGACCTCATATAGAAGCACCTTTAGCAACAGACTCATTCCACCCAGGTGCACCACAGAACGCCACAGGAAGTCCTTTCTTCCTGTGGCCATCAGTCTCTATAATTCATCTACCTCGGGTCGTGTGAGGGACAGTGGAGACTCAGTGACCTGAGGCCAACGCATTATTATTATTATTCTTTTTTTGGTCAACGCACTGTAAATCATTTCACTGTAATTTTGCACTGTAAATTCTATTTCACTTTTCACACGTCACTTTTTCAGTATTCATCTGAGTTATTTATTAATATATTATTACTGCCAATTTGCACTATACGTATTGTTGTGTATTGTATATACCTACGTATTACTGTAATAATACTGTAAATTGTGCAATTCATCTACTCATCTATCAATACACTTAGATTCATTTAGAGTTATTTTAGTTATATTTTGTTTATAGTAGTTTTATTTAGTTAGTTGTTGTTATTTAGTTTTTAGCTTAGGTATTAGTATATTTGTGTGTGCATTTATTCCCTCTGTGTCAACTGTTGCACCTTAATTTCCCTCGGGATTAATAAAGTTTCTTGAATCTTGAATCTGAATGAATCTGTTCATGATGCTGTTGCACTACTGGAACTTTAAATGCCTTTTAAATATTTTGTTTTTTTTTGTTTACTTTTGTTCATTTTTATTGTATATAGTAATTTGATTGAGTATTGTTTTAGAAATTCATACTATGGGAGGGGGTAAGCATTCCATTGTACTTTCCTTTGTTGCAAATGGCCAATACAAATCTTGTATATTGGTTGATCTGTAAGTGTGTGTGTGTGTGGTGTATTATTATTAACAATAATAATAATAATAATAATAATAATTCTAATTACATAATTATAACATTGTGATAACATGTCATTTTCATTGAAAGTTGAGCTTGAACCTTGGCATTAGCATCGTAAGCATCATAAGTTGACAAAGGTCACACTTTGGTCTTAATTCATTTATTATAAAAACATCAACAACTTATTTCAGTTTTTAAAAACAGGACCCCAAATCCCCTCTCTGAAAACACCGCTCAATAGTCCTCAGCCAATCAATGTTACTTTATTCCACAGATTGTCAACCAGGGTCATGTCTCTCTGTCCCTTAAGATGATCCCTGACCCCGGACCTCCATCCCCCAGTCCTCTCTGGGGGATGGAGGTCCCTCCACCTGTAGGGGAGGGGCGTCCGCGGATCTGATATCATGTTTATTTAAGTATCATGTTCATTTAAGTATATTTAAGTATCGTGTTCTGCAATAAAAGTGATAGGTGACCCGCCTGTTACTTGAGTTTTCAGTTCTTAGGTTGCGTTTCCGCTGCGTCATTTCCGGAGGTGGGGACGGTGCGTCACGTCCGGCCGTGCAGCGCACGCATGCGCTGACGCTCGAGTGGACATCAGTCTAAAGCTTTGCTGCGCGTCTCTTTATAATCTCGTTATAATAACCATAATAATCTCTTTGTTAAATAAGCTCTTGTGGTTTTCTACATCAAAACCTGAGCCTTTGCGTCCAGAGGCTGCCGGCGGTCGCTTTGAGAGGTTAGTGAAAAAGTTGATAAACTAATATGTCCATAAAGTTGTATCTCTTCTAGTTTCTACGTATTATATTTAACAACGCAGTTGACCGTTTATTGTCGTTGTTAGGTGATGTGGTTCGCAACGTTTGGACCGTGTTGTTGTTGTTGTTTTTGTGAGGTTGGACAACGCCCTCCTCTGGTTTTCCTCCAGGAGCTTAACGGCGATAGATGAAGAGTGGGCGATAGATGAAGAGTCGGCTAGTCGCCTACAGAAGAGCCGACTAGTCGACTATTGGATGAAGCGACTCGGTGATGCTTTCGCTGCTGCGTCTGAACAGTGACGTGAACTGACGACAGGTGTGTGGAGCTAGACAGACAGGTGATGGAGACAGCTGTGTAGATAGACAGATAAGTGTGTAGATATACAGACAAATGTGTAGCTAGACAGACAGGTGTGATAGAGACAGACAGCTGAGCGTGATGGGGAACAGTGCTATCAAGTCCCACCTGGAGACGTCCCAAAAGACCGGGGTCTTCCAACTTACCGGGAAAGGACTGCAAGAGGTGAGGCTGTGTGTCTGTGTGTCTCTCTCTCATACACTTTGTCTTCCCTGCTCTCTCTCTCATTACATGTACATTCATTATATTAGCACAACACGTAAATTAAGATACTTAATAATTGTAAAAACAACATTTAATAAATCGTACAATTAAGTATATTAATGTCTGTCTCTTTTAATTCAAAGTAATTGGCTAAACATAAATACACATAAAACATATGATTAAAAGATAATAACAACTGTATGAATATTTAATGGTGGGGTCCTGTCGTCTAGACTCTCTGATGGGGTCCTGTAGTCTGGTCTCTCTGTTGGGGTCCTGTAGTCTGGTCTCTCTGGTCCTGTAGTCTGGTCTCTCTGGTCCTGTAGTCTGGTCTCTCAGGTGGGGTCCTGTAGTCTGGTCTCTCAGGTCCTATAGTCTGGTCTCTCTGGTGGGGTCCTGTAGTCTGGTCTCTGGTGTGTCATGTAGTTGGATGTGTTTCAGTTTCCAGAGGAGCTCCAGAGGCTAACGGCTAACCTCCGGACCGTCGACGTTTCCAACAACAAGATTGAGGAGCTTCCTGCCTCCATCGGGAACTTCCTGCAGCTCAAGAGTCTCACGCTGAACTCCAACAAACTGGGTGAGATCTTCTACAAGTTAAACAATTTACAAGTTACACCTTCTACAAGTTACACCTTCTACAAGTTAGACCTACAAGTTAAACTACCTACAAGTTGAAGTACCTACAAGTGAGAACTAAAACTGCAAGTTAGACCTTCTACAGGTTAAAATACCTACTATTAACTACAACTTAAACTACCTACAAGTTACAATTAACTGCAAGTTAGACCTAACTACACGTTAGGACTAACTACAATTCAGGAGCAGGTGTTTACATCCCTGTGGTCCCCAGCCAGTCTGCCCAGTGATCTCAGTAAGTTGCGGAAGCTGGAGACCCTGAGTGTGAACCTGAACCAGCTCCAGCAGCTGCCCCCCTCCCTGGGCCAGCTCCGGGCCCTGAGGACCCTCAACCTTGCAGGTAACCAGATCAGGGAGTTCCCCCCCGGCCTGGGGACCCTGCGGATGTTGGACCTGCTGGACCTCTCCAAGAACCACATCAGAGTTGTCCCCGCTGTAGTCTCTGCCCTGCAGGCCATCGAGATTAACCTCAACCAGAACCAGGTACTACAGGACTAACTGCAATACAAATATATATATATATCCCAGATACTTACCCCAAATATGAGGTACTACAGGACTAACTGGAATACAAATATATAGATACCAGGTACACACCCTAGTTACCAGGTACTAACACCTCCCTCCCTCCCCAGATCTCCGAGGTCAGTCCGGATGTGAGTCTCTGCCCCCGTCTCAAGGTTCTCCGTTTAGAGGAGAACTGTCTGGAGCTCACCTCCATTCCTCTGTCCATCCTCAACCAATCACAAGTGTCCCTGCTGTCCTTGGAGGGGAACTTGTTCCAGGTCAAGAGGATGAGGGAGCTGGAGGGATACGACCAGGTATGACTACAATACTACTCGTAATTCTACTATAGTACTACTACAGTACCATAATACTACAGTACTAACAGGATGAGGGAGCTGGAGGGATACGTCCAGGTACTACTACCGTACTACAGTACCATAATACTACAGTAATAACAGAGGATGAGTATTATAGTACTGTAGTTAACGGCTGTTCTACTAGCATCATACTATACTACAGTACCACAGTACTGTAATACTAATATACTACTGTGTAGTACCAAATGTAATACAAACAGTACTACAGTACTGTGTGTAGTTCTGATGTTTTGTGTTTTCTTGTCAGTACATGGAGCGTTTCACAGCCAACAAGAAGAAGTTCTCCTGAGGGATAGGTGACCTCTGACCTCTAAAGCTCCTCATGCTTCAACTCTTTATTCATAATGACATGGGGGACAACAAGAAGAGACCGCCTCCCAGAGGAAGGACACCTGGACACACACACACCTGGAACACACACACACACACCCCTGGACACACACACCTCTGGAACACACTAAACACAATAACTAACACACACTTGGAACTCACACACATGCCTGGACACACTAAACACTAACATACCCTTACACAGACACACACACACTAACACATACTCCTCTGGTCCTGTAACCGTGATAACAGAGCAGCTGATGCTAAGTGGTAACACTAAATGCTAACATGGCAGCGGTTGGGAGCAGCAGTCATCTCCAAGGTAACAGATGCTACAGATGGTAGCCCATGATGATGTTCGGTAACCATGGCGATCAGAAGGCGGGCACACCCCAGTGAACACTTGAATCTGACTATTAAATATTAAATCTGATTAAAATTAAATCTGATCAAATATTAAATCTGATTGAGCTGATCTTGTGTTTCACTGAAGTTTAGTTTGATTTGAAGGAGGAAAGCTTTATTTATCAGTTTAACAGAACAGTACTGCTTGTATAACTTGTATATGATGGAAATGTTATTTAAAAGCTGTTTTATTGTAATATTAATAAACAGATGAATGATGTGTGATGATGTCCTGTCCACTACACAGTCTGGTTGAAAACCCTCCTGGAAGCTTAGCGTCTTGTTGGCTCTTGCTCTGGATTACTATTATCTCTGTGAGTCTGTTTTTTTTTGCTGTTCAATTGACTTATTATGTCAAAGGGAGACAACATATTGTACTTTACCCGAACACTGGTTCTGCTCTTGGAGGAAATGTAATGTATTATATAATATGTTATTATACATATACAGGACAAAAGCGTTGGATGACTGTAGTGTAATGTAATATCAACATGGTAAAGTGCCTTCTTCATATCCAGTGTTACATTGTAGATATTGACCACCCTAGGTCCATCGTAGTGATCTCGGGTCATCAATCAATCAATCAATATGTCACCAAATACGTTATCCACCAGCAGGCGGCGCTCACGTGCAGCACGCGTCTGCTCCCAGTCCCTTCCTCCTCATTCCTCCGGTCGACAGTCGGATACCCGCAGGAGAAAAACAACAACCGTGAGGACGTGAAGAACAGAACTCCGGTATAGACCGAGTGGAAGCTCCGGGTCTCGTTTCCCCGGTCGGGTTTTGGGATCGGACTGGTCCCTTCGGACGGGGTCCTGGTCGTGGTTCCTGGTCCGATGTGGGAGACGTAACTGAGTTAAAGAGTCGGCCCTTGGGACCCTGATGAGACCATGAGGCTGTTGTTGTGGATTCTGATCCTACGGAGCGGTGAGTCCTGGACCCGTAACATCAGACCAACTAACTGCTATATGTAACGAGAGGAGACGGTTACCTGGTGGCTTAAAGCTGTTAAACTAGTTGGTGTTAACTAGTTGTTAACACTGCAGGGTTGGTCGGCTCCTGCTAGTCCGACTACGACATGAAACCAAACTACTTCAGAATGTAGAAACACTTTGTGTGCAGATTTCGGCTCCTTGCTCTTCCAATTCCCGCGTGATGTTCCTCGTTACGCCATGATCTTTACGGGATCTCATTATGGGACGTCACTGATGGGGTCATAGTTTAGCGTAAGTGTTTTGTAGGTATGTTGTTCGATAGCTAGTATTTGACCCTCCTCCATCTCCCCCTCCTGCCCCTGCAGGGGCGGGGTCAGGGGTGGTGTTCACCAGGGACCCGGTCAACCAGACGGTCAGTCAGGGTAACTCCATCCGACTGGGTTGTGCTGTGGAGGGAATCAGTGAAGCTGACATCTCCTGGATGAAAGATGGACAGAAGATCCACAGCCACGACCAGATGCACCTGACACTGGGGGACCTGCACTGGGAGACATACTACAGGTATACTATATATAATTGACTATATAAATATATATATATATAAATATATATATATATATATATAAATATATATATATATATATATATATATATATATATATATATATATATATATATATTACTATAGTAGCTGGTGGTTGTAAAAGTAGGGGAGGAAGGAAAGTGCCCCACTATCAATGTTGACAGTGTATTTGTGGGTCATTTTAGCAGACAAGCCAACAATTTGTCTTTTTGTTTACATTTGGCGTCATTCTCCTGGAACGCTTTGAGGTCGGAACTCGAAAGTTTCTAGTCTGAAATATTTGAGTCACGAGTTGTCTGGAACGCGATATTAATGAGTGATACAAGATAGATCCTTGCATGATGATAACGATGCCCCGAGAACTCTGATTGGGTATTCACCAGCGCAGTGAGCTCTACTGAGACAATTCTTTATTGTGGTAGGGGTTGCTGTTGGTATTTTGACACGGGACATGATTGTTGTGCCTTCGAAGGGTTAAAATAGTAATATTATCAGTGTTTTCACAGATTAATCTGTTATATTTATGTGTATTTATTTTTCTCTTGCAAGTTTATATTTCTCTGAAATGTTAAGGAGGATGGTCCTCCCTTTCCTCAATGGTCAAGTCTCCACTGATATATACACTATATGGCCAAAAGTCAGTGGACATCTGACCATCACCTAATATTAGCTTGTCTGACGTCCCATTATAAAAACCAATGGCATTCATATGAAGTTGGACCTCCCCTTGATGAGCGGTCTGTGGGGATCAGGCACTGATGTTGGACCAGAAGGCTCTCAGTCAGTGTTCTTATTCCTCCTAAAAGCGTTCAATGAGGTTGAGGTCAGGGCTCCTCCCCACCTAACTGGTTTGCCCATGTTTTCATGGACCTCCCAGTCATGCTGAACAGTAAAGGGCCTTCCCCAAACTGTGGCCACAATGTTGGAGGCGCCAGCTTTGTTTTCGTATCCTTTAGCATTAAGAGAACCCTTCACTGGCTTTAAGGGTTCTGAAAAAACATTATCTATCCTCCACCAGACTCTACAGTAGGCACCATGCATTCTGGAAGGTAGCGTTCTCCTGGTGTCCGCCACAGATTGGTCGATATAAATATATACTATTTTCCAGAGGAGGCTCTTCCATTGAGGAAAGGGAGGGCCATCCTCTCTAAAATTTCAGATCAAAAATAAACTTGCAAGAGAAAAATAAATACATACATTTAACAGATTAATCAGGGAAAATACTGATAATATAACAATTTTAACACTTAGGCACAAAAATCATGTCCCCCCTGTCAAAATACCAACAGAACACCCTACCGCAATTGAAAATTACTGTACGGAGGACCGTCCTCCCCAAGCTCCCCATTTAACTCCATTATAAAACTGCCGGAAGCGGCCGGCAGTTTTAGGCTAAGCCAAAGTCTCTGTGAACCAATCAGCAGAGCTCATTGCGATGGTGAATATCCAATAAAAGTTTTTGGGGGAGTGTTATGCTGTTATGCTTGCATATATGCAAGGATTTATCTTTTTTTTTTATTCATTAATTCCTGCGCTTGTGAGTCGAATATTTAAAACTTTCGAGTTACAACCTTAAAGCGTTTCAGGTGCAAGACGCCAAATGTAAACTAAAAGCATGGCTGACCGTGACAAGGTGGTGTTTCTTCAGCTTGCGATAAGACAATTTACGTGATTAACGTGCAGAAATGTCTTATTTGAATTAAATACAGGTCAATATAATCAACACAAAAAAACGCTTCTCTCAGCTCTTGACCATGTAAGAAGAACAGCTTTCACAGCACAAATTGCGAACTATATACTGTATCAAAACATACCAATTACAGATTTAATCAGTGCTTACTCCCAGAGAAAATAAAATTCTAAATAAGATTTTTCAGATAAAACAGAATAAATATTTAAGATCAGTATGAGATTGACAATTTTTTTAATTCAGCTTCAATAAATGTCTCACCACAATCCCAATTTAAGATCAATGATTTATCTCACTGAACTGATCTTTATTTGGTAATAATCAGCTCTTGAGATAGCAGTAAGATCCTAAATAAATTGGCTTATACATTTCTTAAACCTTAAATCGATCTATTTATTTTCTCCTTAATTCTCATTAGGTTTTGGATACCAGGTCAGACATCAGTAATCTCTAAATAAGAGTGGATACATTTCTGATAAGACAAAGAAGAGACGGTTGTAAGCAGCAACATTTGCCTTCTTAAGCTCACTAGTTGGAAGGAGACAAAATCTCCTAATGTCAAGTCAAGTTTATTGTCACTTCACAGTTTACACAAGTATAAAGCAGTGATGTGAAAATCTTATGTGCAATACCCGACGACAGACAGCAGTTATAAAAATAAGATAAAAATAGAATAAAAAAAATAGAATAAAGTAAAAAAATAAAAATGCAATTTATAAAATGCAAAATATCGGCACAGAAAAGAGCAATATGTATATATAAATCAATGTAATAAAATATACATTGTTATATGCTATACGCCCTTGTTCAGCAGCCTGATGGCCTGACTGTGGAAGCTGAATTGTGAATGTGAATGCTGCTTCCAATGTGTCCATTAGTGAAGGCAAATGCCCTCACTAATGGACACACTAACATCTCCATCAACATCCGCACCCACCACCTTCACAGAGCACCTTCCTTCCTCCCCTACTTTTCCAACCACCAGCCGCCACTGCTATATACAGTATATACAGTACTAGGCATTAAAAAAGCCGGCATTACTATATTATACACTATATAGACCAGATGCACTTTACCATTCTAAGTATTGTACTGGTTCCAATGTTGTTCTGTTGTAGTTGTACTGGTTCTAGTTGTACTGGTTCTAGTTGTACTGGTTCTAGTTGTACTGGTTGTGGTTCTGCAGTGTGAAGTCGGTCCAGCAGCAGGATGCGGGGATGTACTGGTGTGAGGTGGACTACCACAGACTCACCTTCTCCTCCAGACCGGCCTGGATCACCGTGGAAGGTAAAGACACACCGGAACCTACTGGAACATACCGGAACGTACCTGTTTTTACCAGATCTCTCTCTCCTCCTCTTTCTCCCTTTTCTCCTCTCCGCTCTCCCCCCATCCTCTGCCTCTTCTCTCCTGCCCTGCCCCAGGTGTCCCCCACTTCCTCCATGACCCCAACGATGTGGCCACCCTGCCCGGTGTGCCCTTTGACCTCAGCTGCTGGGCAGTTGGCCCCCCGGGGCCGGTGGAGGTGGTGTGGTGGGTGGGCGGGGCTGCGGTCGGGGGCTCCTCCCCCTCAACCTCCCCCTCCGTCCTCCATGTCCCAGGTCTGTCCCTCATTCATTTCTGTCCTCTTGTGGTTCCCTCCAGACGAGGATGCTGGATGTTAGTGTTGTCGTCAAGGCAACAACAGTGAAGATGACTATGGTGATGATGAAGGATAGGGCAATTGATAGTACATATTTATATATATAAATATTAGGAATAAAATGACATAATTTTATAAAGTCAGGTATAAAACTTTTTTTTTGTTGTAATTAAGTTAGTTGTTGAATACGGTTCATCAATCATAACATCAATATATCATTAGTTTGTGTTCATTGAACAGAAGATACATGCTGAGAACAACATTATTTCTGTTATGGTTACAATGATAAATATGGCTAGTAGAACTTGTCCCTCTGTTAGTTATTGTTAGGTAGCCACTATTAGTTTGTTAGTTACTGTTAGTATACTCAGCTCTGTAGGGCTCACATACGTCCTCTGGTGGTAGTGGCTGTATTGACATTCTAAAAATCGATTGGATTGGATGCTGGGCCACTTCCTGTCAGCCAATCGATTGCTAGCATGGCCAACAGGAAGCAGCCGCTTCCAGGAACACCATGATGTCCTCACCATGATGTCATCCTATGACGTTATTGTGTGTGTGTGTGTGTGTGTGTGTGTGTGTGTGTGTGTGTGTGTGTGTGTGTGTGTGTGTGTGTGTGTGTGTGTGGTGTGTGTGTGTGTGTGTGTGTGTGTGTGTGTGTGTGTGTGTGTGTGTGTGTGTGTGTGTGTGTGTGTGTGTGTGTGTGTGTGTGTGTGTGTGTGTGTGTGTGTGTGTGTGTGTGTGTTTTTAGCTATATAAGAGATTAAATCACACATTGTAAAAGTGCTGTAGGTCAAGAGTTTCATGCTTTTGAAACTAAACCACCAAAACATTCAAAATGTGTTTCATTTACACACCTGTGATTGACAGTGTCTGTCTGTCTGCCTGTTGGTCTGTCCCTCAGGAGTGAACTCCAGTATAAAGTTTTACTGTGAAGCTCACAATGCGAAAGGAATCTCTGTGTCTCGGACAGGAACCGTCTACATTAAAGGTATTATTAAATATATTATGATTATATTTTATTATTATTACATCTTTTTTGATCATATATTGTATAGTTTTGTTATTATATTCTAATATTCTTAGAATATTTTTTAGGATATTATTATACCTGATCAGTACTGATCTATACTCATCAGTTGATTGACATATCCCCCCAGTGCCCCCATCCCCCCCTGTTGATCTGCGGGTGTCTAGGATGGAGGAGAACAACGTCACGTTGTCATGGAAACCAGGATTCACCGGATACTCTGAGCTGTCCAGCTGCACCGTCCAGGTAATACAGTACTAGAGTACTACAGGCAATACACAGTACTACAGGTAATACAGTACTACAGGTAATACAGAAGTACAGTACTAGAGTACTACACTACTACAGGCAATACACAGTACTACAGGTACTAGAGTACTACAGGTAATACAGAAGTACAGTACTAGAGTACTACAGGCAATACACAGTACTACAGGTAATACAGTACTACAGGTAATACAGAAGTACAGTACTAGAGTACTACAGGCAATACACAGCACTACAGGTAATACAGAAGTACAGTACTAGAGTACTACAGGCAATACACAGCACTACAGGTAATACAGAAGTACAGTACTACACTACTACAGGCAATACACAGTACTACAGGTACTAGAGTACTACAGGCAATACACAGCACTACAGGTAATACAGAAGTACAGTACTAGAGTACTACAGGCAATACAACGTACTACAGGTAATACAGTACTACAGGTAATACAGTAGGACAGTAATTCAGTACTACAGGTAATACAGCAGCACAGTACCCTCGGGAAGTGTACAGGTAATGTACCACCAGGTAAAGTCTGACCCCTGTCCTCTAGGTGTCTCCTCCGTCAGGGGGCGTGTCTGAGGTGGAGGTGAGTGTTCCTCCGTACCTCCTAATCCTCCACCACCTGTCCTTCTACTCCAACTACACCACCCGAGTCGCCTGCACCAATGAGCTGGGAGCCTCCATCTTCTCCCCCTGGGTGGACTTCCAGACGCCACCGACGGGTACCAGCTAACTACCTGATAGTGTGTGCATGCGGGCAGCACGATCGCAGTCAAGCTAACGTGTTTCTCTCTGTGGTTTGACCCTGTAGTGCCCTCAGTGGCTCCCAGGAACCTGACCTTTGACCTCGGGGAGCAGGAATTGCGTCTGAGTTGGGCGGGGCTTGTTGAGGCGGAGCTCCGTGGCAGCCTGTTAGCCTATAAGCTGCAGTGGAACCTTGGGGGAGAGGGGCAGGTCTGTTTATATTATATATATTTTATATATATATATTTTATATATATATTTTATATATATATATATTTTATATATATATATATGATATATATATATATGATATATATAGAAATAAACAACTACATAGTAATAATATATGATATATATATATATATATATATATATATATATATATATATATATATATATATATATATATATATATATATATATATATATATATATATATTATTACTATGTAGTTGTTTATTTTATCTATATGTAATATGTTTAGTTGATCTAGTTTGTAATAATGCCTAGCTGTGTATATGTTCTATATTGATTTATTTAGTTTATAATTATGATAATAATATCTTTGTATATTTTCTATATCTAGGAAGCTCTACTGTTTAAGGAGAACTCTGCTCGACTGTCGGGGGCGGGACGTTTCTTTAACTCCTCCTTCCAGGTCTCAGCCTGCACTGTGATTGGCTGCGGGCCTTTGAGCCCACCAATTACTGTGTTCCCTGCTGCAGGTAAGATCAGGTGCATGCTGGGATGTGTGTGTACACCCGTAGCTATCTAGAATGTACCTATACATAACCTACTGTTTTGTGTGTGTAGTGGTCCCGGCCCCCCCCCAGCGGACCCATCTATGGGTGGGTGTGGCTTTAGGAGCTCTGATGGCGACCACGGTGGGTCTAGTCCTCATGGGCCTTCTACAGCGACGAGAGAAGGAGACGCAGTTTGGGTGAGCAAGAACACCTCCATTATCACAGTTAGTCTGTCCTTAATCACAGCTAGTCTGTCCTTAATCACAGATACAGTCTGTCTTTTATTACAGCTAGTCTGTCCTTTATCTCAGTTACAGTCTGTCCTTTATCTCAGTTAGTCTGTCCTTAATCACAGTTACAGTCTGTCTTTTATCACAATAAGTCTGTCCTTAATCACAGCTAGTCTGTCCTTTTTTACAGCTAGTCTGTCCTTTATCACAGCTACAGTCTGTCCTTTATCACAGCTACAGTCCTTAATCAGATACAATCTGTTCTTTATCACAGCTACAGGCTGCCCTTTATCACAGCTAGTCCTATATTAGTTAAGTCTGTCCTTTAACAGAGTTACAGTCTGTCCTTTATCACAGTTACAGTCTGTCCTTTATCACAGCTAGTCTGTCCTTAATCACAGCTACAGTCTTTCCTTTATCACAGTTACAGTCTGTCCTTTATCACAGCTAGTCTGTCCTTAATCACAGCTAGTCTTTCCTTTATTACAGTTAGTCTGTCCTTTATCACAGTTAGTCTGTCCTATATTACAGTTAGTCTGTCCATTATCACAGTTACAGTCTGTCCTTTATCCCAGTGTTTGTGTTAACAGGTCCGTGTTCAAGGACCCAGGACCGGACAGCGTTTCCTTCTCTGCAGCGAGGTCCTTCAACAGACACGGTCCTGAACCACCGGAGAGCACTCGTAAATAACATGAGACCCACTACCCACCATGAGACCCACTACGAGACCCACTACCCACCATGAGACCCACTACCCCACCATGAGACCCACTACCCCACCATGAGACCCATTAACCCCACCATGAGACCCATTAACCCCACCATGAGACAGACTAACACACCATGAGACAGACTAACACACCATGAGACCCACTACCCCACCATGAGACCCATTAACCCCACCATGAGACCCACTACCCCCACCATGAGACCCATTAACCCCACCATGAGACACATTAACCCCACCATGAGACACATTAACCCCACCATGAGACACACTAACACACCATGAGGCCCACACTGTGTTCTGTCTCCCTCTAGTGGACAGTCTGGGGATCAATGAAGGCTTGAGGACCAAACTTCGGGACGTGTTGATCCAGGAGCGACGCCTGACCCTTGGTCACGTGCTGGGGAAAGGTCTCAGACACACTCACACACCCCTTGTATAAAAATATCCACCCCTCAATCCAACTCTACATGTTATATAGCTACAACACTAGATGTTATATATTTGTGAATGTAGCTACAACTCTAGATGTTTTATATATGTAACTGTAGCTACAACTCTGGATGTTAGATAGCTATATCTGTAGCTACTAGCGACTAGAGGCTGCTAGTGGGAAAGCGTACATAGTGCAGGTTTAAAGGGGTCGTGAAACTACCGCGTGTGTGCGTGCGTGTGTGTTCGTTCAGGTGAGTTCGGCTCGGTCAGGGAGGCGTTACTGAGGACGGATGACTCCGTCCAGAAGGTGGCCGTAAAGGTGCTAAAGTGTAAGTGATGACATCAGTTTATTTATTATAAATATATTATGTACATTATAAACTATATTGTTTATTATATATTATAAATATATTATACTATATTCTTTTTACAGTGGAGGCTCGTTCATTGAGGATCATAATTCCTAAAATTTCTGAGCAAAATAAACTTGCAAGAGAAAAATAAATACACATACATTTAACAGATTAATCTGTGAAAATACTGATAATATTACTATTTTAACACTTGGAAGGCACAAAAACCATGTCCCTGTGTCAAAATATCATCCCCTACCTCAATTGAAAATTACTGTACGGAGGTCCATCCTCCCCAAGCTCCCCATTGAAGTCCATTCTAAAACGCCCGGACCCGAGCGGCCAGTGAGTCCTGGTTTTTAACATGAGTGTGTAGGGCAGTAAGGGAGGATGACATCTTGTGTCATAAATTAATTCCGCATTCCAGAGAACTTGTTAGTCGTATATTAACTTTTAATTTAATTCCAGACTTAAAACTTTCGAGTTACAAACTCAAAGCATTCCAGGTGCATGACGGCAAACATAAACAAAAAGCATGGCTGACCATGACAAGGTGGTGTTTCTTTGGTTCGCGATTAGATCATTTCCGTGATTTACGTGCATAACTGGTTTTACTATATCATAGTACGTCTTATTTTAATTAAATACAGGTAAATATACTTTACACAAAAAACTTTTCTCCCTCAAATCTCACTATTTCAATTAGTAATTGCTAAATAGCTAATCAAAACAATGCTTCTTCCACCGATAACAATCTGCTTCAATTCTGTTTGGCTTGTCTGCTCAAATTTGTTGTATTACAGAATACAATTGTCATTCCCATTATGCGTTATTTCTGTGGTCAGAACAGCACAAATTGCCAACTTTATCTCAAAAAGACACCCGTTAGAATCCTTGCAAGCTTTAATCAGTGCTTACTCCCAGAGAAAAATAACATTTAAAATAATATCTTATCTTTGTCTAGCCTAGACAAAACTGAGCTCAATTTAATATCAGTATGACATTTTGAAGATTTTCTTAAATTCAGCTCCTAAGAAATGTACTTCTGCTCATCTCACCCCAATCCAAGATCAATGATTTATGTCACTGCACTGATCTTTATTTTTTCTGAAATAATCAGCTCAGGGATAGCATTAAGATCTAAAAGAAAACTTAATTGGCTTATACATTTCTCAAACTGGTCTTAGATTGATCTATTATTTTGCTCCTTACTTTTCCTAAAATTTAGGATAATAAGGTTATCGGGGCCTTCAGTTATCTCCAAATAAGAACTGATTTATTTCTGATACGACAAAGAAAAAATGGTTGTCAGCAGCACACTTTTATTCTGGTATAGCTTACTAGTTACACAAAATCTCCTGATGCTACTTCAAATATCTGGGTTTTACACGCCCTCCCGACCCACCACTGAACTTCACCAAGCGCACCTTCCTTCCTCCCTTACTTACTTTAACACCCCCTCAGCCGCCACTGGTATAATATTTATATTTTCTGTTCCAGCGGATGTTGGTTCTCACTCTGACATCGAGGAATGTCTCAAAGAAGCAGCAAGCATGAAGGACTTCACACACCCCAACGTCATCAAACTGATAGGTATACATACACACCTGTATGTCAACAGACATGACAGGCGGGTGAAAGTCTTCCGTGATTGGCCCAGTGGTGTGATTGACAGGATGTTGTTACAATAGGCGTGAGCCTCCACAGGCGGGCGGGGCAGCGGCTGCCAGTTCCCATGGTGATCCTGCCCTTCATGAAGCATGGAGACCTGCACACCTTCCTGCTGCTGTCAAGGCTGGGAGACCAGCCCTCGGTAATGTCTGTTTGTCAACCTGTCTGTCTGTCTCATGGACCTGTATGTGTGTCCACAACCTGTCTGTCTTATCAACGTGTCTGTCCAGTACCAGTCTGTCAATGTTTTTTTTTTATTGCCATTTGCAACAACCACAATGGAATGCTTACTCCCCATTCCCTCCTGCAGTATGAATTTCCTACAACAATACAATACTAAACTATAATAATAATACACATTAAATTGCATATAGCACTTTTCTGGACACCCAAGGCGCCTACTACTTACTATAATAAACCATACTAGACTATAAACACTTTTATACTCTTATACATTTTATACTATGCTCATACTGTGAACAATAAAAATAACAATAAAGTGACTGATGGATGATATACTGTAAACATATGGTGAACTGTGCCAGTAGTGCAGCAGCATCATGAATACAATGCAGTAACTGTAATAAGTCCAGAAAGTCCAGCAAAAGTAGGAAAGTGTAATGTATATGGGTGACAATGTTAAGATAGTGGCAGAACTCCTGCATAATCCAGTCACAGATGGGGGTTCCCAGACCTAGGTCCGTCAGTTTCAGGACCACCTTGGAGGGAACGATGGTGTTGAACGCCACACTGTAGTCGATAAACAACCGTCTGACTTAGGTGTCCCTCCTGTCCAGGGTCTCCAGAGCCGTGGTGTCGTCTACAGACCTATTTGGTCTGTATGCAAACTGGAGTGGGTGCAGGCTGGTAAAGTTTGTGTGACATGTCCAGTTTCTCCAGGCACTTCATGGCTATGGGTGTTAAAGCCACTGGATGATAAACCTTGGTATTTTTGGGTAACCGCACAGTGGTAGTCTCTTTGAAGCACACTGGGACGACAGACCAGTGATGCATTATTATCAGTGATGCATTATAGATGTCAGTGAACACATGAGTCAGCTGGTCAGCGCATGTCTTGAAGATACTGGTTGGAACTCCGTCTGGGCCGGCTGCCTTCACCCTCCTGAAGGTTCTGGGGACATCGGACTCTGACAGTTGTAGAACGTAATCCTCTGGATGAATGTCCAATTTGTTGGTCGGCTTGGAGTTCCCCCTTTCAAAGCGAGCAAAAATGTGTTCAGCTTGTCTGGTAGGGAGGGGTCATTGTTGGTGACTCCCCCTGAGCTCCCCTTGCAATTGAAATGGACCCTCAGACCTTGCCACATATGTCTGGTGTCAGAGCCCTCAAACTATAATTCCAGTTTGTTTTTGTAATTTAATTTCCCCTTCTCGATGGCTTTTCTGAGTTCGTACTTGGCCTTCTTGTAGAGATTGGAGTCGCCTGTTGTGAAAGCGGTACTCCGTTCCCGTAGTTTGTTCCGTATGTCCGCATCATCCATGGTTTGTGGTTTGTGAATTAATGAACATACCTGGTGGGGATGCATTCCTCCACTAACCTGTTAATGTATGACATGACATGATCTGCATACAAATCCATTCAGTGGTCTTCAGTACACTCCAGTCTGTGATTTCCAGCCCATCCTGCAGATGTAGTATGGCGTCGTCTGTCCAGGAACGCATGGTCCTCACAGTTGTGGCCGTGGTCTTCAACTCCTGGTTGTAAACAGGAAGTAGAAGCACGAGGCGTTGTCTGATTTCCTGAAAGCCGGCCGTGCAACAGCACGATAAGCGTGCTGAATGTTGAACAGTGATCAAGAGTCTTGCTGTGTCTTGTCGGACATGAGATGTTGATAGTATTTTGGCAATACCTTCTTTAAGTTGCCTCTGCTAAGTCCTCTGCTAAGATGGGGACTTCATTTGGTTAACTGTTCTGCTCAAGTTTGCTCACCTTGTCAAATGCGATGTTCGCATCAGTCAGTGGTTTGATGTGAACCACTGCCATGAGAATAGCTGAGATTTCTCTCTGTAAGTAAAAAGGGCAACACTTGATTGTCAGTTTTTCCAAACTAGATGAGCAGTGTTGTGAAAGCACCTGAACATCTGTACACCAGTTGTTGTTCACCAAGCAGGATACGCCCCAACCTTGTTCTTCCCCGTAGACGGTTGTTCTGTTGGTCCGAAACGAAGAGAATCCCGGTGGTTGCACTGCTTCATCAGGTTTCATGGAGGTCAGCCACTTCTCTGTTCATGGCAATCATGGCCCACTCCCTGATGTCCCGCTGTGAGGCGATTTGGTAGTTCATCTATGTTGTTTGCCAGAGACTGGACGTTGGCAAGGAGAATGCTCGGTAGGGCTGGTTTCCATCCCCGTCGGCATGTCCTAACCAGTAGGCCGCCACGAGACTGGTGCGTTGTGTTGTTGCCCCCTGGGGCTTGGTGGCTCCGGCCGGGGAGTGGGCTCCCCTCCCCCGCTCTACATTGTCCCTCCATATCTCCGCAGGTAAATCCCAGTCCTTTGTTGCGTTGTTTGTGGTTGTAATTTTCCGTGACACACGTTTGACTCATTGTCATATTGTCAAGGACACATTGTGACTTACAAAAAATCATAAGTTACTTAAAAATACCAAAATAGCGTGAAAGTACAATTAAACTAAGTAAACTGCGGGAGCTCGTAAAGACTAATCGACTCTCCTCCAGCACCTCGCTCACCACTCTCATATACCTGTCTGTGTGTCCAGGACCCGTGTGTGTGTGTGTGTCCAGGACCTGTCTGTCTCATGTACCCTGTGTGTCTAGGACCTGTCTGTCACATGTACCCTGTCTGTGTGTCCAGGACCTGTCTGTCTCATCAACCTGTCTGTGTGTTCAGGACCTGTCCGTCCAGACTCTGCTGGGCTTCCTGGTGGATGTGGCCCGAGGGATGTTCTACCTCAGCACCAAGAACATCATCCACAGAGATCTGGCTGCTCGTAACTGCATGTCAGTCTGCCTATCGCGTGTGTGTGTATGTGTGCGCTGCAGGCTGAGTGAGGACATGACGGTGTGTTTGTGTGTTTTGCAGGCTTAGCGAGGACATGACGGTATGTGTTTGTGTGTTGCAGGCTTAGCGAGGACATGACAGTGTGTGTGGCTGACTTCGGCCTCTCCAAGAAGATGTACAGTTCAGACTACTACCGCCAAGGCTCTGCCTCCAAGCTGCCCGTCAAGTGGATGGCTCTAGAGAGTCTGGCGGACAACGTGTTCACCTGCCAGACAGACGTGGTACTGACTACTGTCTGTCTTTTTGTTTGTCTGTCTGTCTATCTGCCCGTCTACCTGTCTCTGTCCCCATCTGCCTGTCCAAGTGATAATGCTGGATAACATCCATCATGTGATCAGTGTTTTATCACACAGACAGACAGGTGGCTAGGTCTCCCTGCTCTGTCCTCCAGACAGGTGGCTAGGCCTCCCTGCTCTGTCCACCAGACAGGTGGCTAAGTCTCCCTGCTCCTCCAGACAGGTGGCCAAGTCTCCCTGCTCTGTCCTCCTCCAATCCAACAAGAGCACTTTGTTGTATTGGCATCCTTAGGTTCTGACCTTATGGCTGAAAACATGATCATGTCAATTTGCCAGCATAAAGCAGTTGCAAAATGTGCATGCTATAGTCCATAATTTCCACCGAAACTACTTTTCGGAAATATAATTATTAGGCGCTTTTATCAGAACTCGTTTTAGGGGGGCGGTCGGAACCCCCACCCTTTCCGACTACAAGAACCTCCCCTGTCAGACCTCTTTCAGGAAGTTTAACCGGGCTGAAAAAAGTCCCCACTCAAGGGGTATGTACTTCTGACCGGCCCTGAACAACACCTGGGCGGAGCTCAGCGCTGATTGGTTTAACTCGAGCAGGCGGAAGAACAATCAAGCGCCATTTTTAAAGCCTGTAACCCTAACCCTAAGCATAACTGCAGAAGAGCGTGTCAGTCTTAGGTGTAGCATGCTTGGTATTTACGCGACTGTCGAGGCGGTCGCAAATATGACGTCCCCTCCGGTGTCTGGCATGAAGTCTGGTGGTTCCTACACTGCAATGTGAACACGAACACAGGGCCGATTAGGAGGATGTTCCTGTAAAAGTCATGTTGGAAATGGCCCAAGTCCAATAGTGTGAAAGGGACTTCAGGTTTATTCAGTTGAATGTAGTTAATATGAAAGTGAAGTCATTCACCTGTTGTGCATTGGCCAATCAGGGCTTAGACCAGCTATCGCCACACAGAGTTGCGCAGCCATGTCCGCACACACATGCTCTGCTTGTTCAACATTCTCAATCTTCCAATAAACCGGTCGTACTCTACTGCAACAACTGCCTGTCTGGTAGTCGGAGGAAGGTCTCCTGCTACACCGAGGCTACACCCAGGTTACAGGTGACTCTGGTCAGTACAGCTCATCCACCTGATGGACATCCAGATGCTAATGACCGGATCTCACAGGACCTGAATCACCATCCTACCTTAAGTTCTGCTGCTTGAACGAATGAACCAATGTTCTGCTGTCCTTGTGGGTGTTCAGGGTGAACATGTGGGAGGTGGTGACCATGTTGTCCTGTCCTCTAGTGGGCGTTCGGGGTGACTATGTGGGAGGTGTTGACCCGGGGCCAGACCCCCTATCCTGGTGTGGAGAACTCTGAAGTCTACGAGTTCCTCATTAAGGGAGAGAGACTCAAACAGCCTCCAGACTGTCGAGATGACATGTGAGTACATTAATATTAGATCATATTATACATTACACACGTTTTTTATATTATAAATGTGAGTACATTATTAATATTATATATATATATATATATATATATATATAGGTGTACCATATTTGACATGCTGGTACATAATGTATTTATATTATACATTTATCATTTTATAAAAATCAGTACCTTTTTAGATTTAAGAGATGTTTTTATTTGCGATTTGCAACCATTACAATGTAATTCTTACTCACCATTCCCTCCCGCAGTGAATTTCCATAACAATACTAAACTATGCAATACTTTACGTTTACTACGATACTATGCTATAACAACTATATTCTACCTATGATATGCTTTACTTTATACTTTACTTTTTAATATAAACAACACTATACTTTAACATTCTATAAACAATAAAAATAACAATAAAGTTGATGGTTGATACAGTATATACATATGGTGAATTGTGCAACATTTTAATGCCAGTAGTGCAGCATCATGAATACAGTGCAGTAACTGTAATGAGTCCAGAAAGTCCAGCAAAGTATGACAGTGTTATGTCAATGACAATGTTATGATAGTTGCAGCACTCCTAGCAGTTCAGTAGGAACACATGCCTGACTGTCCTTGAACTTGATTATTAATATTATACAACGGTTGTATCATATTATACTTGTGGGTACATTATTTTGAATTAATTTATATTATACTTGTAATCTATTAAACATCCTCACATGTCTTCATGTCAACAGCTACGAGTTGATGCACAGCTGCTGGAGTCCGGTCCCTCGGTGCCGGCCCAGCTTCCAGGAGCTGCTAGAGCAGCTGGAGGTTCTGGGGGAGCCTGGCCCCAGGGTCTCGTCTCCCTCCCCTGGGGGGCCCCAGCGCTACATCAACCTGGAGGGGGAGGAGCTGGGGGCGGGGTCCGACTGGTTTATGTCCACCTGCGCTGCCATGGCGATAGGAGATTACCGGTACATCATGGGTCCGTGTGTTGAGGAGGAGGATGACCTCAGAGACGAAGAGGATGATGTCGTTATTCATGTCTGAGATCAGACCGGACTTCCTGTTCAGCCCACTGGCTGAAATCCTGTTCAGGATTTAAAAAAAATACTTTTTGTGGTTGCTATGGTATCCCATTCCGTCTTCTTGGTTCCTCTTAGACCTCACATTCGAAATGAACTAGGTAATATTACACACCACCACACAACACGTCTAACCCCCAGAAGTGGATGATTCTACTGAACGTGGAATATAAAGGACTATCATGAGACCAGTTTGATTTATATTTGTGCTGGTCCAATCTTAAAGGTTACTAAACACTGGAAGATCCATTAAAGGTTTCCTAAAGCCACCTCACATTCAGGACCCTGCTGTACTCCGCTGCTGTGAATGAAATTGTATTGGACCTCAAGTGACTTCTATATGAACCAGGCATTTTAATTAACTAATATTAAGATATCTATAAAAATCTATGAATTAAAACACTGAAATGGACTGTATGTTAGATAAAGTTTTTGTGGGTTTAAACACCAGAGATAGTTTTAATTCTTATGGTGGTTTAACACTATTTTCTTACTTTGTGAAGTTCAGACACTAGAAGATTGAAGTTGAACCCCAACACGTCTTACGGTAACACCGTCTGCCTACCTGTGCTGTGTACAGAAATCAAATGCTCACTTTGAATTAATAAAATGTCTTGTCTGTGAAACCTTATTGTGGTGCAGCTTTAATTCAGAGGGCCGAGCTGAAGGAACCATCCATGTTTTTCAACATTTAACGTTAACATGACTGTTGGAGAACACTCACATACACGCCTCGGACACACACCGAACAACCAGATCATCTCTTCTCCAGGTAGAACACAGAACCACCGCTGGTTGGTTTATTGTGGATCATATGTCTGCTGAGTCCGTCTCGTTGAAGGTTTGTTCCTGGGTTGACTTGAAGGGTCTGTCATGTTCTCAGGTGGAGGAAACACTCCACTTCCGTCACCACGGCTGTTACTACACCCCTACCCTCTAACACTAAACTCCACCATTATATACATATGGGGTCACTATAGTACAAAGTATAGTGTTAACTTGTAGGTAATTCCTACTGTGGGAGGAAATTGTTGCATATGGCAAATACAAATCTTGAACTACCCTCTAACCACTTCTCTATTAACACTTACCTCCACCTTCATTAACACTAACCTCCACCTTTCTATTGTAAAACTAACCACCTCTTATAACACTAACCATCTCTATTGTAACACTAACCTCCACTGTTATAACACTATCCTCCACCTCTATTTTAACACTAACCTAAATTTACACTAACCTTCACTTCTATTAAAACACTAACCTCCAACTCTACATTATAACACCAACCTTCACATGACTATTGTAACATCAACCTTGTTTCATACACATGAGGAATTGGTGTACTTCATACACTAAGTGTATTTTAGAGTTATATTCTAAAGTACAAATACACTACAGGTCATTTAAAAGTACTACAGGTCATATACTAAAGTGGACAGACAGACACTACAGGTCATGTACTAAAGTACTACAGGTCATATACTAAAGTACAGACACTATAGGTCATATTGTCAAGGTCATATACATAAGTACACGAACACTACACGTCATATATTAAAGTACTACAGGTGAAGTATACGACCGCTACGCGTCATATACTAAAGGACGTGTACTTGCACACACGGTACATGTACAAGGACCCGAACACTACACGTCGTGTGTAGTGAACGTGTACCCGAACCTCGACTTTACCTGATCAGAACCTCACTTCGTTTCGATCAGAACCACCGATCAGAACCATAGATTAGGACCATCGATCAGAACCAAAAAACCGTCGGACGCGGCTTGTTTCGTGTCAAAATGGCGCACGGACTGCGCAGATCGCACTGCGCACCCAAACTGCCAACTGTAGGGAACGGGCGGAACTTCCCGGCGTAGTGACGTAGGTCTGCGTGTGTTCCTGCCATCCCCCCACCACCTTAGAGCACATCAAAATGTTGATCTTCTTTTCAACGGAAAATTATCCGACGACGACGACCGCTGAACGCCAACCGCTCTGTCCAACCACTCGGTCCAATCCCCCATGCAGAAGGTAATCCGACCCCAGCACTTGGATGTGTTGGACGGACAATCCGCCCGGGGAGGAGCAGGGAGAGGGTCGAGGAGGTGGTGGGAGACAAGCATCCATTACAGGATGGGGTTAGAGGGATATAGGTGCAGTCCGCCATGTTGTCGACAACACGCGGTGGTTAGTGACGGTGCTGCGTCGACCGTCTGGCGGCCATCCGTCGCCGTCGGTGCTCGAATAGGTCGTCGACTGAGCGGCTATGCAGAAGTTTTTTGATAGCGAGCAGGGGGAGGGGGGGGTTCTTGTCTTATTGTTAACTTATTTTTTTTCAGCAACACAACGGGTATCCCAAATATAACCAATAGTGACATAATCAACATACTGGTTATTATATCGCAGCTGGAGGTCTTCGGATGTCTTACGTTTCGTGGCGTGATCGCCACGGTGTGGGAATACAAAGAGGGTACTAGTGACAACATCCATTTTATTCATGCTTCATGTTAAACTGACTTCAGTGTTGACTTAAACTGAATGCTATAATTCAGGTGATTAGTAAATGTTTCATTATATATTACAGGTGATAACTTTGATGGCATATTGGCAGTTACCAGTTGCATTGCTATCATGGCTAACTGATTCTCTGACAGAAATATCTAGCAAGTTAAACGTCAGCGGTTGTAGCTAAATGGCGAAAAGACTTTAGATGGGTGGACAGTAGTGCACTGGAATGGCAACAAATTGAAGCTATGATGTTTTCCCAAGCGCTAACCTGGTGTCTGTACATTAATAATGGTTACCATATATTTATGTATGTAATGCATCGTCTAGATATTATACATAGTCTAGTTACATCCTTCTCTTGGGACAGGAAAACTCAAAATGAAAACGTTACACTGGTCGACTGCTGCACAATAACCACTCACAACACCTGTAACACTACAACCGCACTAAAACCACCCACTACACACACTACAGCCACTCAGAACCCCTGTAGCACAGCAACCACATGTAACCACCCGCACAGCTCTCTCGGTCTAAACTAAAGAAAAGTTATACTCCAGATGTTTATTTAGTTTATAAACAGACTTGCTTAGCAAGATTCATTAATGATTTAACTTCTTGTTCTCTTGGGGTTTTAGGCTGCAGGCTTTGTGTGAGCCAGAGTTCGCCTTGGTTTAAATGTCTGCGTTTCATTCATGGCCACCAAGAAGAAGCATAAGGAGATGGTGATTCACAATGTAGGGACTAAAGTCCCTACAAAAGCCACAAGGCCTTCCCTTCCTCCTTCGTCTTTTGTTCTCTGTAAACCTATGGCGGATGGCGTAGGAGATGGAATTATTTTTTCTGACAAAGAGGAAGACCTCCTGAAGAAGTCCTCCGCAGTCATCGCCATCCCAGAAAACCTGACGGCTAAGATCACCTGCCAAGGTGTGAGCGTCACCCTGGATAACAACGTCATGTGGAACAAGTTTTTCAGGTGCCAGACGGAAATGATTCTCACTCAAGACGGCAGCCGGATGTTCCCTTACTGCCGCTTTCACATCTCGGGCCTTGATGCGTGCAAGAAGTACTCCCTGGTTGTGGATGTCCAGCCTGTGGACAGCAGCCGCTACGAATGGACAGGACACGACTGGCGGGTCGCCGGGAAAGCAACGCGCCATGTGAAGAGTCTGCCGTTTTCTCATCCTGAGTCACCGTCCACAGGGCAGCACTGGATGGAGCAGCCTGTGTCTTTCTATAAACTCAAGCTCACTAACATTGTCACAGGCCAGGCAAACCTTGTCCTGCATCCACTGCATCGCTACTTACCTTGTTTACATGTGATCCCTTTTGAGAATGGCAAGAAAGAACTGAAGCTCAATGGACCTCGGGTTCTTACTTTTACTTTTCCCCAAACAGAGTTTTTTGCTGTCACTGCTTTCCAGAACTCTAGGTTTACACAGCTGAAAGTAGACTACAACCCATTTGCTAAAGGGTTGAAAGATGAAAAATCAAGGTCTCTGGCCCTGAAGCATAAATCACCTTCAAGCATGGACAAAAAGTCAGACTCATCCAACGATCAAAAACCTGCTGTGAAGAAAAGTTTAAAGTCTTTGCTAGCAAACTATAAGCCTAGAATCTCTACAGCAGCTGACCACAAAGATTCAGATACCTCGATACCTGCAGCTACCAGCCCCACTGAAGACTGTTCTAGGTAAGATGACTTTCTAGTTCTGGTTACACAAATAAAGCACTAATTTCGCCAGTGTCCAAACTAGCCATATTGTTTAAGATCTAATCATTTGACCGATAGCCAAGATAAAGTGGGCTAGCTAGTCGGCTCATGGTTACTTACCTGAGCAGAGGGTTTTCATATCCTTAAGGTATACATAGTATGGATGTAATAGTTAGTATTTAGTACTTAGTTGGTTCTGAACTACCTAACTAACCTTAACAATCAAGATTAAAAAAAAAGCCAGGAAAGATTCCTGCACCTAGAAACAAATCTTTTCATTTTTTATTTTTTTGATTCATTAAATTAATGAAATGCATGAAGAACCCTGCTACAGCCACTATAATAATGTTTATACATTTTTTTTCCTCAGTAAGCCACTGCCTTCTCAGAAGTTGTTTTCTGAACTGATTCGAGAGGCTCACGTGTCCCTGCGAAGATGCAATTTGGACAACATGGTGGCTAGTTTGAAATCTACTTGTAAAGCTAACGCTGAGTTTGAGCCCCCAGTTCCGACAGTTTGCATGGCAGTCAATGAAAGGTCTGCAATGGCTTCTTGTCCTGCCCCCAAATCCCATATACAGCCATCTTTGGCATTGTTGGACTGCAAGTGTAACACTAAACCTCAACCTGAAGAAAATGTGAGGCCACCCAAGCGACCCGCACTTGTTCCTCTGCCAGCCCTCGCTCGCTTCCTGTCGAAACACAGAAACGGGAGGACCAGACAAATGCCACTAAATATACCTCCCTCTGCGGCACCATCTGCTTCTGAATCAGCACCCGGGATCCAGTCCCCTGGTGATTCCCATTCTGGCTCTTACTGCGTCAGCCCACTGTCAAACCTGCAGTGCCAGGAACCAACTCGAGAGGTTCAAGTTTTGGCCCTTCAAATACTAGTTCCTGAACCTAAGGTACCAGACAATACACTAGTGTTACCAATCACAGATCTGCCATTATCTACTTCCGAGCAGATACATTTATCCACTATAACTCCTGCTCCTGAAGGGTTGCCCAAAGCCGTTGATGCGTTCCTGGCTCACCTTCCAGACTCAAGTACCGTATTACCATGTGTGTCAACCAGTAAACCTGCCCCCCTCCGACCAGACTCTCTCCCCGATGGTTTTGAACCTCTGTCTCCTACCTCCTCAGAACCTTTATCCCCCCTCCCTGTGTCTCTAGAATTAGAAACGTTACCTCCTCCCTCTGTTCACACAACCTTGAAATGGCACTCCTTGTTTCCTCCGCCTGATCCATTTTTTACCTTGTTTGCAACCTTCCCCCCAACAACCCAGTCTCCTGCACAAACTACCGCCGCTCTGCCCTTCCCACAAGAACCCTCTGTAACCCCTGAACATTTGCTGCATGACGATGAATACCAGTCGTTACCCTTCCCGGGGGAGTTGTCGCCCCTGACCCTCCAGCTCTCGATGTCTCCCAGCTTTTCATCGCTGGATGGTGGCGCCTTGTCGCCCACCCCTTCTCTCTCAGACCTCCTGTCGTTCATTTCTACCGACAACAACAACCTTCTCTTGGAGGCTGAGATTGGAAAAGCTGAACTTGTTCCAGTTCCCTGCCCACTGCTTCCTCTCACGGTTCCAGCCAATAGGCCAGATCCCTGCCCCCAAGTACAATCTGAACCAGAACCAACCAACAAGCATGTGAAGGGTAAGAAGAAGTGTAGGAAGGGGCTGTCCAAGGTGGCTACCACCAACTGGGACCCTGTGTACACCAAGATGCAGCCCAGCCTGGAGGAAGTGGAGGAGCAGCTCTTCGTTTCCTTTACCTCTAAGGTAAGGAGCCCCAACTCCGCTCTAACAGTAGACGGTGTTTAAATTGTTCCAAACTACGGCTGTGGACGATGAACTGAATGTATGTAAATATTTGACTTGGTTCAAATATTTGTGTGTATGGGATGTATCTTGTTGCATTATAGTATCAAACATTAACGTTACTCAATATTTAATTCATGACCTAACAAACAAATTTAGTTAACTGACCGGCCTCAAACCTATCTCACAGAAGGCTTGAGACTATTTTAATTCAACTATTTTAACGGGAGCAAAAACATCAACTGGTTTTAGGAAGCACTGAAGCTCCATCTTCAGGTGTCATCTGAAGCCCCAGGGACACCTCTGGACAGTTCCAGCGAAGACCCTCAACCAACTGCACCGCCACAAGAGGGAGAACCTCCTCAACCAATCACACCATCACCAGACACAGGAGAGATGGTGGCTTCTGCAACTGAAGAACATGTTTCTACAAGTGAAGGACTTAAGGACCATAAGGAGAGCATTGCTGCCTTACAGAAGACTCTCCTAAGGGATCTGAAGCTCATGAAGAACAGACAGGCCATCCACCCTGTGTTGCAAGAGGGTATGACTCATGAACTATTATTACTAAGTATTAAGTATTAATCTTATTTCATACATGATCCACATCAGCCATGTTTAAGTAACTCACATTAGTCTTCTCGTCAATGATGATGGTCCGCACTTTAAGAGTCATCCTTTCACTGTTCTTTTCTCAACTTTGTACATACTCCAGTTGGATTGAAGATGCATTTACTGGATTCTGCACTCGTTGTTGACCTGCAGTACCTTGGGGTGCGCCTTCCCATCCCGCCTCATCTCGTCTCCCTGGAAGCGCAGTGTCCATCTCCGCGGGCGCCACCTCCTCTACCCCCACAGCGTGAGCATCCACGACTGTTTCAGCATTAAGATGTGACGCATTTCTAGGGATTAGCCTAGACTGTGGTGGGTTGTTGGCGTACATGGATTTGCCAAGCATGTGGGGGTTGTTGGCTTGCTATGGGTTAGTGTAGCCGGTTGTGGGTGGTTGGTTTGCTTTCGGTTAGCTTAGCCTGTGGTGGATAGTTAGCATAAAGGTCTTTGCTATGGGTTAGCCTAGCTTGAAGTCAGTTCTTTGCTTGCTATGGCAGGGGTTCTCAAACTTTACTGGGCTAGAGATTCCATGGACCCCCTCAAAATCTTAACACTGATTAAACATACGCTTAGACCTGTTTCATAGTCATTTAAGCTATTTGGATCTTGTTAATACCACATATTTACTTTTAAACAGGTGCTTTTATTCTAATTGCATTTGATTCAACTTAACAGCATTTATACTTTTTTTTAATAAATTATCCTAATAGCTTTCACAACAGTTTACAGTAAAAAGATGAACATTAACAGCAACAACACATTGTTCTATGACTATGAACAGTACAAGTTGAACATTAACAAGACATGATAACATGATCCTCCTTTGAGTTTGGCGACGAAGACCAAAGGGGCCAAACTTGAATTTACTCAATTGAGCTAGTGTTGGCTTAGCGTAACTTGATGATGTGGAATGACCGGACTAACTGTAATATTGATCAGTTTTTAGCTCACAAGCTAGTGGGATGGCTAATAAGCAAAGCTATGCAGCATCAGAAACGGTTTTGTTGTGAGTGAAGTGAATGAGTCATGATTGACTTGATGAATCACAATCACACAAGTTTTCTAATAACACAATATGCTTGTTGTTGATTGGTGCAAATGGTAGTCTGTAGATATGCAAACGGAGCAACTCAAATAGTGTGTGTGTGTGTGCGCAAATATATCTATACACAAATATATCTATAGATATATGTGTGTATATATAGATATATTTGTGTATCTATATGTATATACTGTATGTATATATATTTATGTATGTGTATATGTATATACTGTATATGTATGGATGGATATAGTGCTATGGGTTAGCCTAGCCTGTGGTGGGTGGTTAGCTTGGTCTGTGGTGGATGCTTAGCAATATCTAATGGCTTTGCTATCGGTTGGCCTTTTCTTAGATTGCACTGGATGCAAATAAAACAATGCAAGAAGGTTTGAAGTGCCCCATTATAATAATATTAATTAGAATACATTTTCTGCAGGTGTGTGTCTGGACTTTGTGTCTAGGACAGGTAAGACCTCAGACATTACCCAGATCAAAGGTTGGAGAGAGAAATTTTCTCCAGAGTCGTCCACGTCCTCTTCATCTTCCAGGCCTGAAGGTTTGCAACTCACTGATTTTATTTCATGCTGTTGAGAAAGTTTACAATCTTGGAATACTTCATTAAGGCAAAAAACATATAATTGGGGCGTGTCTTTATGTTGTAGCTGCTGCCACTGCTGAGCCTCCCAGTAAGAACTTGTCAGCCTTTTGCAGTGACATGCTGGATGAGTACCTGGAGAATGAGGGTAAGTTCCTGGACCAGCAAACCTCCAGCTTCCCCCAGGCCCTGCCAGAGTCTGTGGACTACGAGCTTCCCACCCAGGGCTCCAGCTACATCTGGAATCCAAGCAGTGTCCTGAAGAATCAGCCCCTCAACACACCCACCTCCGCCCTAATCTCCAGCTTCATACCCCCCTCCAAGAGGCCTAGACTGCCCCCAACGACCACCAAAAAGTCCAAAGCAGACAGGAAGCAGAAGACTGCAGCTTCCAAACTGAAATCTAAACCAGCATCGGACACTGGTGACACATTGCCTACCAACTCGTCAGCGTTGGTTGGTACCACAGCAGCCGGTCCTGAACGACATCTCACGCAGCCACCGACCCTCGCCACATCTCCTGCCCAGGCAGTGACACCTTTAACACACCCATCTTTTACGTCCCACACACAAGAAGTGCCTCAGGCAGACAAACCCCTCACCGAGACGAACAACAAAACCTTGAAGAAGCCAAAGAAACCAAAGTCAACGTTGTCCCAGACACAATTGTCTGAGGACCTGGCTCTAGGCTGTCAGGATATAGCTCCGCTGGAGTCTGACTCTGAGCTAGGTCCAGCAAGGGAGGAAGCCCCCAGCCCACTCAAAAGCTTTGTCGCCGTCACGCTGCTAAAGCAGAGGGACCTGGAGGATGGGATTGTGTGGGAGGGACATCCTCGGACTTGCATCACAGAAGACAGAGCCACCATTGCCCTAACATCCCTCTTCACCACAGCCGTAAGTCATTTTCATTCTAACTGCTGTCGGTAACATTTGAGAGTTGTATTGGGAGAGAGCAGAAGAGGGCAAGCTTATGAAAATGAACAACATTCACTCACATGTGATTCTGCAGTGGGTACGCATGGGATTGACTGGCAAGATAGATTCTCTGATTCATTCAGTGATTGGTCAGAAATGAGCCATAAGAGTTCTCACAAAGACATTTTCTCAATAAAGGCTGACCATTATTAACCAGTGGGAAACCACTGTTAAGTGGTTTCCCGTTCCGCTCAGCTAGCTATTCATGGTTATGTTCTGTGCTAGAGATATGTCTCTGTGTTCCTGTACCCCCCCCCCCCCCCCCCCCCCCAGGGCTTTGTACAGGACGACCCTACAGCTCCCATCCAGCTGGTGAAGCGACGGGCTCCACCCTGTCTCAAGGACTTCTGTCGGCTGGGCTGTGTCTGCTCCAGCCTGGCCCAAGCCCGGACCATCACCCACTGCGGCAAGGTCCAGTGCATGCTGGGCTGCAGCTGTCTGAGGCAGAAGGTAGTTTTACTGAAAAACCTGGAGGGGTCGGACTCCAGCCCCTCTGACCTGGACCCGTCCAAGCGGAAGAGAAAGAAGAGGATGAAGATGGCATACGGTGGGTTCTGCACTCCGCAGCTGGATTGTTCTAGCCCATCTAAGTTATGTGTATTCTGACAGTTCTACGTTCTTATTTATATGTTCAACTTGAATCAACTCAACTCAAATGATTGGGTCTCGGTATGTTGTTTTTATGGGTTTTTAATTTCCAAGTTAAACCACCTACAGGTCTGTGGTGCCGTAGTTTTTGTGATTCGCTGTGGTGTCTATAGAAAAAATTATGGAAGCGGTCGCTCAAATCAGAGTTCTGTTTTTTAGCTAGACCATATTGTAACCTGCTCTTTGAAATCAACCCCATGTGTATAGGCTGTTTATTGATCGGGTGTGTAGGCTGTTGATTGATCGGGTGTGTAGGCTGTTCATTGATCGGGTGTGTAGGCTGTTCATTGATCGGGTGTGTAAGCTGTTCATTGTTCGGGTGTGTAGGCTGTTCACTGATCGGGTGTAATCGTAGCCCTGAGACCATTCTTCCCCTCTGTCTGTGGTATAGTTCTGAAAGAGACAGACAGTGTGGCCCAGCCAGCCCAGCTTGTCCGGACCTTGTTGACAGGAGGAGACGTGGACCCAGAGCCCACATACACCCCGGAATATGTCCCATACCCATGGAACCAGGTTAGAATCCGACCTGTTTACCGCAGCAGTCTAGATCTCCAGTATCATAACTCCTTTGACTGCCAAACCTCAAGAATGATCTAGATCAGTGGTTCCCATTCATGTGGGTAGCCACAGGCGCTTGCTCCTAGCTGTGTTCTGAGCCACCACCCCTGTCCTCTGCTGGGCCCCACCAGTGGCTGTGGCTGCCGCTGCCGGCGGGGAAAGGGTTAGTGCTAGTCTGTAAGCTAGTCTATATTTCCAGGTTCCACACGTAGCTGGTCATGGTGAGCCTTGTGCCAGGGTCAGAGGTTACACAGGGAGGAAGACGCTCAACCACACATTGGTAAGGACTCTGGTCGGCGAGGTCCCTGTTCAGGTGCCAATGTAGCAGACGACGCTGCCATAAGCCATTGAAATGGCTTCTTGGGGGCCCCTCCCGAAGACAAGGAGTTTTGAATAATAGTGAACAGAGAAGATGGTACATGCTAAAGCTCTTCCTCTATTGCGTGTGGTGGTGGCTGTGGTAACCTGTGGGCCTTTATTAACAATGACCCACAGGTGTGCAGCCTCACCAGCCGTAGAGAAATCTGTGTAACTCAGGCCAGGTGAGATACAAATTGATTGGCCATTTGCAACAAGTACATTGGAATGCTTACTCCCCATTCCCTCCCGCAGTATGAATCTCAAACATACCATAGAAATAATATATACAATAAAAATGAACAAAAAAAGAAAAACGGCAACTGCAGGCTGCTTAAACCAGCCACCAACCACACAAACTCCACAACTTCCTATAATATGCTATAAGCAACACTATACTTTAACTATACTGTACACAAAAAAAATTAAAAATAAAGTGACATGTATATGGATGATAATTACATATGGTGAATTGTGCAAACTGATCTAGTGTCAAGTCATAATCCAGTACTAAACACCTCCATAACCAGCTACATGAGGTCTACATTTTCACACTAGAAGCAATAACACTCTAAGCAGTGCTTCAACCTGAGACCCAAGCTCCAGCGTCGGTGTTCCCAGGTGGAAAAATGTCTATAGTCTGTAAGCTAGTCTATATTTCCAGGTTCCGCACGTAGCTGGTCCTGATGGTGAGCCTTGTGCCAGGGTCAGAGGTTACACAGGGAGGAAGACGCGCAACCACACATTGGTAAGGACTCTGATTGGCTGCTCGGAAGCTTGGGAGGACTGGATTGGCCTATTGACAACCAGAGTGTTTCTGTTTCAGGAGTCGGGAGGGAAGTCAGAAGGTCTCCAGGAAGCTGAAGAACCAACCAATCAGATCAGAAACAATGAAACCAAACTAGCTAATTACAGCGGCAACAAATCCACCGAACGATCCAGTCGCAAAGCAACAAAAACAGCCAAGAAGAGCAACCGCAAAGCAACAAAACGAAGCAAGCAGATCAACACCATACCAACCAAGAAGATCAGCAACGAAACAGCAGCCTCAACGACAGGTACCTTGTGTAGCCAGGTTTAGACAGATATTACCAGGTTTAGACGGGTATAACCAGGTGTAGACGGGTGTAACTTGGTGTAGCCAAGTTTAACCAGATGGTTCACTGGTTCTGTTTCAGATCTCCCCACGTCCAAAGTTCCAGAATCTGTCCCGAAGCTTTCCAAGCACCTTGTGATCGTGGCAGACTGCCGGTGGCCCAGCTCAGCGGTCCAGGCCTATGTTCTGAAGGCCCTGTGCCTGGCCATGGTCCAGGAGAGACTCCACGTTCCTTTGTTGATCGACCGATACTATGCCAAACTCCTGAGCTTTGCTGTCAAAGATGACATTATGAACTACAAGGTCCACGTAACAGAGCTGAGCAGAGCTGACCTCCCTGGATCCCTGCAGTCCTTCACTGGACCGGATCAGATCAGACCAACTGGGATAGGAGGTGAGGAGGTGAAGGGAGTAGAAGCTGAGGAGGTGAAGGGAGTAGAAGCTGAGGAGGTGAAGGGAGTAGAAGCTGAGGAGGTGAAGGGAGTAGAAGCTGTGGAGGACTGGCAGAAGGAGGTGGAGGAAGAGGAAGCTGTGCAGCCGAAGGAGGTTGAGGCGAAAATTTGTCTGCCCTTCCTCTCTGGACATTCCCAGGCAGGCATCCTCACAGCCAACTGCAAAGACTCGGATGGAAGCAACCTACAGGTGCAGGTAGGAATTATTAATTACCATATATGGTCTTTATCATCCTGCAGGTCTCGGGCTCTACACTCCTGGCTACATGTTTATTGGTATCGACAACCAGACCGCATCATCTTGTTCGGTGACTTGAGCAGTAAACCGTTGTTTATCCAGTTGTTGCAGTACATCCATGGTCTCGGTATAGCATGGGGTGATTCAGGATTCAATCATTTTATTTGCCATTTGCAACAAGATCAATGTAATGCTTACTCCCCATTCCCTCCCACAGTATGACATTCTATAACACAATACTACAGTTGCAAGAAAAAGTATGTGAACCCTTTTGAATTACCTGGATTTCTGCATAAATTGGTCATAAAATGTGTTCTGACCTTCATCTAAGTCACAACAATAGACACAGTCTATTGCACGCCATGTAAACATTCACAGTGCACGGTGGAAAAAGTATGTGAACCCTTGGATTTAATAACTGGTTGACCCTCCTTTGGCAGCAATAACCTCAACCAAACGTTTCCTGTAGTTTCAGATCAGACCAGCACAACGGTCAGGAGGAATTTTGGACCATTCCTCTTTACAAAACTGTTTCAGTTCAGCAATATTCTTGGGATGTCTGCTGTGAATTGCTCTCTTGAGGTCATGCCATAGCATCTCAATCGGGTTGAGGTCAGGACTCTGACTGGGCCACTCCAGAAGGTGTATTTTCTTCTGTTGAAGCCATGCTGTTGTTGATTTACTTCTGTGCTTTGGGTCATTGTCCTGTTGCATCACCCATCTTCTGTTGAGCGTCAATTGGTGGACAGATGGCCTTAAGTTCTCCTGCAAAATGTCTTGGTAAACTTGGGAATTCATTTTTCCGTCGATGATAGCAATCTGTCCAGGCCCTGAGGCAGCAAAGCAGCACCATATTTTGACAGTAGTGCTGTGGAACATCCAGGTGCTCTTTTGCAAACTTCAAACGTGCAGCAATGGTTTTTTTGGACAGCAGTGGCTTCCTCCGTGGTGTCCCATGAACTCCATTCTTGTTCAGTGTATTGTAGATTTGTCAACAGAGATGTTAGCATGTGCCAGAGGTTTTTGTAAGTCTTTAGCTGACACTCTAGGATTCTTCTTCACCTCATTGAGCATTCTGCGCTGTGCTCTTGCGGTCATCTTTACAGGACGGCCACTCCTAGGGAGAGTAGCAACAGTGCTGAACTTAATTGACAATTTGTCTTACCGTGGACTAATGAACATCAAGGCTTTTAGAGATACTTTTGTAACCCTTTCCAGCTTTATGCATGTCAAGATTTCTTAATCTTAGGTCTTCTGAGAGCTCGTTTGTGCTGGTTCACATCAAGCAATGCTTTTTTTTTTTTTATAGGGCAGGGCAGCTTTAACCAACACCTCCAATCTCGTCTCATTGATTGGACTCCAGGTTGGCTGACTCCTGACTCCAATTAGCTCTTGGAGAAGTCCTTAGCATAGGGGTTCACATACTTTTTCGACCCTCCACTGTGAATGTTTACATCGTGTGTTCAATAGAAACATGAAAACATATAATTGTTTGCGCGGTATTAGTTTAAGCAGACTGTGTTTGTCTATTGTTGTGACTTAGATGAAGGTCAGAACACATTTTATGACCACTTTATGCAGAAATCCAGGTAATTCCAAAGGGTTCACATACTTTTTCTTGCAACTGTATAAGAATACTTAAATGAGAAAAATTAACATAAAAAGAACAATAAAGTGATTGATGGATGATAAGAGAAGGGCGACAGACTGTTACCGATCTGCCATCTAGTGATCAAAAGTCAATCAAGGCACCTTTAAATTGCACTCTACCTATCTAATTTCAACACCTGGTTATGAATGCAGTGAAAACAAAGGAAGAAAATTCATAAAATGATGCCAAAATATGTAGAAAACATGCTTAATTTAGTCTGAATTTAAAGCAGCCCTGTCACTCATGCGTCCTGCATGCTGATTGACTGGGACAGGTCAACGGAAAGCCCTACCCTATGGCTATGGTCCAGCTGGGCAGGATGGGAGCACTGAATCCGACCAACCGGCTGGCAGCGTACCTCACCGGGCGAGTAGGTCACTCTCCCCCACCGGAGAAACCGCCCACCTCCTACACCGCTACAGTTACCATGACTACTACCCGTCATACAGCAGGTGAGCAGTCTGGTACCATGTCGGTCCGGTAGAGATGTGTGTATGTTGTAGGTGCTGTGTTGGTACTGTGATAGTCATGGTAACTGTGATATGGTTTCAGACCAGAAAAGTCCTGGAGCAGTGCCCACGTTGCTCAAGCAAGGACCTGTCAATGTCCTGCCATTCCAGAGGAAAGACAGGAAGGTCCGCCTGGTTCCTCTCAGCCAGATCAAGAGTCTGTCGGCCGTGCATGGGACACCCGGGACCAACAAAGATATTAAAATCATCTCCAGCATTCGGCCCCTGAAGGATGTTCAGGTGTTCGATGTACCACCGCCCACAGCTGGTTCTAGTGGAACGGCCCTGAACACCGGACCAGCTGGTTCTAGTGGAACGGCCCTGAACACCGGACCAGCTGGTTCTAGTGGAACGGCCCTGAACACCGGACCAGCTGGTTCTAGTGGAACGGCCCTGAACACCGGACCAGCTGGTTCTAGTGGAACGGCCCTGAACACCGGACCAGCTGGTTCTAGTGGAACGACCCTGAACACCGGACCAGCTGGTTCTAGTGGAATGACCCTGAACTTCAGAGCGGCCGCTTCCAGTGGAGCAGACCTGAACATTATCTGTGTGGAGGACGAGCCTGAGGTCCTGACGAATGACAAGCATGTGGGCGGGGCTAGAACTTCAAAGGAGAAGCCCTTATTGGTCGGTCGGCAGAGGGCTGAGGCTGATGCCATAGTTTTGTTGTCCAGTGATCCGAGCGATTGGTCCTCAGACACGGAGCCGGAGAACCACCCAGGCGATGGTTCACCTGACACCAGTGTAAGTAGGAGGGAGGGGCAGCAGCAGTAGTTTGTTATTGCGTTGTGTTGTCGTTGCGTTACAGGGTTTGTGTTTGTGTCCCACAGCGATACCGCTCCAACTTCTTGGAGAGGCAGCGGAATAGGGCGCTGGCTGGGAGCTTGTCCAGACTGCAGAAGGAGATGGGACTCCGAGACAAGATGCCGAAGATCAAAATCCTCAAAAAGGTCTCCACGGTTACCCTTTAGTCTCCAAGGTTACCTTCTTGTCTCCACGGTTACCCTCACAGAAAGGTATGGGTGTAACATCTTCTCTTCCCCCCCCCCCCCCCCCCCCCCAGGCCCATGAGGAGGTGTGTAAGTTGAGGGGCAAGGAGAGCAGCCTGGAGCGACTGGAGAGCTCACTGAAGAGCCAGAGAGAAGAACACATCAGGACTCTGGCCCACAGTACAGGTGACTAATTAGGGCCTAATTGGATTATATTATTATTTTGGGATCCGGCGGGATTTCTAAATTGCAAAAAAAGAAATGTCCACGATTCCGTTTTTGCTTTTCCAGTTGCATTAGTCACATTGGGTGCCGATCAAATGCGCGTTTTGCGGGCTGAGAAACACCAGGCGCACTGCACTGCTCTTTATTGATCACACGGGACGCAACAAAAAGAGCCGTTAAAAACGGGTTTTTGTTGCTACCACCACAAGAATATTTTTGATCTGTGGGAAACGCTGCATACACACACACCTAAACTCTGCTCTTTTCTCCAGGGAAGACTGAGAACTCCATCACCAGGGAACTGCTACAGTTGTCCAATCAGAACGCACAGCAGGGCCAGACAGGAAGTAAGCCGCTGTTGTCTGCAAAGGTGATACAGTTGGACGAGCAGACGGAGAACTCGTCTGACGAGGAGAGCCTTCCTTCAGGATCACACGTCATCACCACCCCTAGTGTAAGAACACCCCTAAAGGCCGGGACACAAGCCAAAGGCTGACTGTAGGGCTGACGATGGGCGTCACTTGACCCAAATCTGGGTGGGGCAGCACCAGTCAGCCACTGGGTGGCAGCTTTCCGGCCGATTCAATGTTAAGTCGCTTGGAGAAAAGAATCAGCCCGCGAGTGCAACGTGCAATGGACGTGACGAAGCAAGCAAGCAAACAACAAAGTCAATAGTTAATTATCCATTATACAGCTTTTTCAGTGGGAAATTTCCTTTCAAATTGAAGGGAGTGAAAATAGTAAGCAATCGCCACCTGTTTGCCGTTTATATTTCCGTAGCCCTGGGTCTTCCCGTTTCCCTTTTTGAATGACAAATAGACTACTGCCACCTGCTGGTGAGGAGAGTAAATTCCTCTCACGCAGGTGCAGAATGCATGTGCTAGTCAGCAGTCTGTGCGGTGAGTTCGTGTGCATTTTTTTTTTATAGGCCGGTGGGGCTGGGTCAGCACTTATTTCTTTTTTTGTGTGCAAATTTATGCACGGCGGACCATCTGCTTGGTGTGTTCCGGCCTTAACACAAATCATCACCACCCAACACGCATCACCACCACCCCCAACACGCATCACCACCACCCCCAACACGCATCACCACCACCCCCCCCCACACGCATCACCACCCCCCCACACGCATCACCACCAACCCTAACACACATACAAGATACAAGATATTTATTTGCCATTTGTAATAAATACATCTCCAAAAACAATACCAAAAAAATAATATATATACAATAAAAATGAACAAAAAAAGGACGGCAAAGTGACTGACAGATGGTATGAACATCTGTTGTATTGCAAAAACATTTAAAGTGCAGTAGTGCAGCAGCATCATGAATACAGTGCAGTAGCTGTGATGAGTCCAGCAAAGTATGAAAGTGTAATGTTAATGACAATGTTGTGAAAGTGGCAGCACCAGACGGTACCATCCCTGTTGTAACATATGTCATCACCAACCCTAACACACGCCATCACCACCACCTTTAGTGTAACACACATCGTCCATATTGTGTGTCCAAATTATATTGTGTGTGGGTGACATTTTCCATCTGTTGTAGGATGTCATCGACCTTGAGACGCTGGAGGATGACGATTTCCTGATAGCAGATGACAAGTACGACCATGCACGCACACACACGGGTCATGTGTAAACGGGCAGTTTGGAGAAATGTTAACTTGATAATGCTTGATAAACACACCTTAAGTGTTTAGCATTTATTAGTTAGCATTTATGCTAATGCTAACTTGGTATTTCTCTAGGTGTGTGGCCGCTTCCTTCAGATCTCTCTGCGCCACACTAAACACTAAGACCAGGAGCAGAGTACAGGTCCTGGACCAGGTAGGACCACATAGGGACCACTAGTAACACTACATACTGCACTGGTGTGGATACTGTTGCACTATCTTAGTGTGTGTTCTCGTTCTGCAGGCCTTCAGTGTGATCTGTGATCTGAAGAAGGAGAGTTTACGTTCAAAAAGGACAAAAGTGGTTCTGAAACGGCGGCGGTCCGCCCTCATCAACAACATCTCAGCTAGATCTGGTAGGACCTGATAGAACCTGGTAGGACATGATAGAACCTGGTAGGACATGATAGAACCTGGTAGGACATGCTGGAACACGGTAGGACATGCTGGAACACGGTAGGACATGCTGGAACACGGTAGGACCTGATGGAACAAAGTAAGAGCTGATGGAACCTGGTAGAACGCAGTTAAACCTGATGGAACGCAGTAGGACCTGATGGAACGCAGTAGGACCTGATGGAACACAGAAGGACCTGGTGGAGCACAGTGTACTGTGTATTTATATGAATTCTGGGGTGAAGCACTTGTATGTGATCTTTGTATCTGGCATGTGATTTGCTGATGTGTTGTGGGCGGTGTTCCTCAGGGAGGTCCAACCAGAAGATCCTGGAGAAGCTTCAGAGCATCACAGCCAAACAGAGACGGCTAGAGAAGAGTCGGTCCAGGACCACACCTCCACTCAACCACACTCCGATACCAAGCAAGGCCCCACCCCCACCACAGGCCTCACCCCTACCCCAGGCCCCACCCCCACCCCCCCATGCCTCCCAGTTGGACCCTCCCCCCCCCTCAGTGAACGGCTGCTCGAGGACCGTGCCTAACATCCTGGTTCGCAGGAAGCCTCCGCCTCATCCCACCCCCCACCTGCCACACAGCAGCAGAGCGGTGGAGGTAAGTACCTCTATCAGGGTCTTCTGGTTCTGGTCTTCTGGCGTCCAATGGAGACCATGATCTGATCTTGGTTTCTCCACCTAGCGTTGGCTCCACCAGCCCACACAGCCCTGATGCCGGTGTCCTTCTGTGAGTCACCAAGAAAACAGTTCCTCAACCTGAAGCCGATGGCCTCTGGACCTGGTGCCTCGCCTTCCAACCCGGGTACTTTGCTTGTTACATGTGTTTTTGTTACAGCTAGTTACTGGGTCTGGTTCAGGTAGCATGTTACAGCTAGTTACTGGGTCTGGAACAGGTAGCGTGTTAGTGCTAGTAACTGGGTCTGGTACAGGTAGCGTGTTAGTGCTAGTAACTGGGTCTGGTACAGGTAGCGTGTTAGTGCTAGTAACTGGGTGTGGTACAGGTAACGTGCTAGTAACTGGGTCTGGTAAAGGTAGTGTGTTACAGCTAGAAACTTGGTCTAGTACAGGTAGCGTGTTAAGGCTATTAACGGAGTCTCGTACAGGTAGCGTGTTACAGCTAGTTACTGGGTCTGGTTCAGGTAGCGTGTTACAGCTAGTTACTGGGTGTGGTACAGGTAGCGTGTTAGTGCTAGTAACTGGGTGTGGTAAAGGTAGCGTGTTAGTGCTAGCAACTGGGTCTGGAACAGGTAGCGTGTTAGTGCTAGTAACTGGGTGTGGTACAGGTAGCGTGTTAGTGCTAGTAACTGGGTCTGGTACAGGTAGCGGGTTAGTGCTAGTAACTGGGTCTGGTACAGGTAGCGGGTTAGTGCTAGTAACTGGGTGTGGTACAGGTAGCGGGTTAGTGCTAGTAACTGGGTGTGGTACAGGTAGCGTGTTAGTGCTAGTAACTGGGTGTGGTACAGGTAGCGGGTTAGTGCTAGTAACTGGGTGTGGTAAAGGTAGCGTGTTAGTGCTAGTAACTGGGTGTGGTACAGGTAGCGGGTTAGTGCTAGTAACTGGGTGTGGTACAGGTAGCGGGTTAGTGCTAGTAACTGGGTGTCGTACAGGTAGCGGGTTAGTGCTAGTAACTGGGTCTGGTACAGGTAGCGGGTTAGTGCTAGTAACTGGGTCTGGTACAGGTAGCGGGTTAGTGCTAGTAACTGAGTCTGGTACAGGTAGCGTGTTACAGCTAGAAACTTGGTCTAGTACAGGGAGTGTGTTAAGGCTAGTAACTGAGTCTGGTACAGGTAGCGTGTCTTACAGGTCTTGTTTTACTGGTAGCTTTTTGTAGCTTTTTACAGGTAGCATGTTATAGGTATCGATTTACAGATAACGGGTAGCGTGTTACTAGAAGGGTGTTACTAGTAGCGTCTTACAGCTACCGTGTTACAGGTAGATTGTTGGATGAAGTTTCAGGATCCATGTTACAGGTACCATGTTAAGGTACCGTGTTACAGGTTTTTCTCATGTTGTCCACCTTTATTCTTCCCCAGGAGTGGCATCAGTCCGCATAGCTATCTCTTATCCGGGCAGTGAACACATTCCTCACCCGTGCTTGCTCCGCCCCTCTCCCAGCAGTATGTACAGCACCCTGCTAGCACCGAACCCAGCTAGCTCCTAACCCTCCTATCTACTAACCCTGCTAGCTCCTAAATCAGCTCACTGCTGACCTCACTTACTAATTACTAATTAAATGATGGATGCGCAAAAATGTTCCAGATGAAAGTGAAGTCTAATATTGATATATCTACAGCGATAGCAGTTCACTGCTTGACTAAATATAATCAACCTCAACCTTGCGTGTATGAACGGAACCAAGAGCTGTCTGAGCGCCCTAGCTGGGGTTCGTTCATGGGCTGGTCCAAAGATCCGGGCACACTTTCTGGTCCCGGTCCTGAGGTTAACAGAGGTTAACTTGTTAGCTGTACAGATGTTTGCTTGTAAGCTGTACAGATGTTGGCTTGTAAGCTGTACAGAGGTAAGCGTGTTAGCTGCACAGAGTTTATGTAGCTAACTTGGCTAGTTAGCTCTAGCTAGTTTAGCCAGTTAATTCTAGCGAGGTTATCTTTATAGGAGGTTTATCGTATTATTAGCCTGCTAACTCTTCTGCTAACTTCTGTGCTCCACAGCTGGTTCTTTCCCAACCCTCTTGTACCTGGTTCCCCCACCTACGCCCCTCTCTGCTGGGTCACTACCCCACCACCAGACCCTCTCTGCTGGGTCACTACCCCACCACCAGACCCTCTCTGCTGGGTCACTACCCCACCACCAGACCCTCTCTGCTGGGTCACTACCCCACCACCAGACCCCCTCTGCTGGGTCACTACCCCAACACCAGACCCTCTCTGCTGGGTCACTACCCCACCACCAGACCCTCTCTGCTGGGTCAGCGCTCCATCAAATGCCCCTAGTTTGTAAGGGGCCCGGGGCCAGAGCTCAGGGTCCCAGACTGCCATTGGCCGAGACCCCACCAGAGACCCAGCCGGACTCTGTAAGCCTGGAGGAGGAGGAGCGTGGTGAGGAAGAGGGTGGAGGTCTCTTCTCTCTTCTGAACGAGCTCTCGTTCCTCAACCAGAGCCCCGCCCCCCTAGCAGACTGTCTCCTCCCCTCGCCTGTCCCCGGACCCCCCTCCTCCTGGTCAGAGGAGGACCCGATGGAGGCCACGCAGACCAACAGTCACGTGCAGAATGCAGGTGGCCCCGAGCCAAAGGGACACGGCCCACTAGGCTACCCACAATGCAGTTCAAAGGGCGGCACGCTAACTCCACCCCCGCTGCTGCAGATGAAGGTGGGTGGGGCCAAGGTGGGCGGGGCCAAGTCCACCAATCGGAGAGTGGCAGGTGCCTGGAAGCCCATGCCCAGGCTCTCTGCTATGAGAAGGAAGGGTGGACCCCAACTAAACACCTGACCTCTGACCCCAGTGTGACACAGGAGGACCCGTTGCTACGACGATGTGGTACCAATAGAACAAACGGCTGTTACCGGGGACAACTCTGAGTCTTGAGTGCCTTCTACAAGCCAAAGTGTGTGTGCGCAGTAGATCCTTCATGAAGTGGTCTAGTTCTTCATTCTGTCCACAAATGTCTGGCTTGTAGGGTTTGCACGCCCCTATGTGGAGACCACTCCCCTCTACATAGACCACTAGGTTTACCCTCATGGGGAGGGGAGGGAAACAAGGAAGTGAACTGTGAGAGTCTGGACTAAAGTATGAACATTTACATTTACATTTAGGGCATTTGGCACGCTTTTATCCAAAGTGACTTACAAGGTGTTACATTTTGTACAGTTTTCAGAAGTTCTGGACTCCCTGTGGGATGTTTTATAAACATTTAATATTTTTGTACCTGTTTCTGTAAAATGTAAATATTTATGTTTATAGGAAGAGCCCTGTGCTCAAATATCTTCAATAAAGAACTTTTTTCAATATTCACTCTTGCCCAAGTCTGTTTTTTACTAGTAAACAGCTGGTAGAGAAAGAGCTGGTGGAGCTTAGAGATGGAGCGGTTAGAGGCATAACTCGGAGATGGAGCGGTTAGAAGCATAACTCTGAGATAGAGCTGTTGGTAGGGGGGGAGATAATCGTGAAAGTTTGAATTTGACGACGCCCATTTGGGAAATGATTAACACTATTAATACAAGAAGCTTGACACAAAAAACTAAATGAAAATGAAAAATTACACAAATATGGCGTTTTCTGGCTTTTCCGCCATGTGTAGGCACTGACTAGTGTTTTTTTCTGCTAATAAATAAATAAAATAAAATTCACTTCATTCAGAATACTTTGTTAACAATAACATTTTAATTTCAACTTAAACATTCAGAAAACATAAATTTGTAATTATTGAGTCACAGTGGCATGGAAATTACTTAGAAAGATGCAGCCTCTCAAGACTTTGCTGGAATTTCTCATATTCCAGAGTGGTTCGGTCACTCCTCCTGCCCAGGTAGGACATGAGGGCATCTCCAAACTCCTGTGCAGTTTTCATCCTCCTCTTCCCACTGGGCAGTGTCACCTGGATTCGGAAGATGGGGTCAACTCTAGGCAGAAGCATGGTGCTCTCTGGCAAACTGGACCTCCATCTTCATCCTCTGCTGCTTAGCATTGTCATCCAGAGTTTCATCCATGAGGAACTTCTCAACTTCTCCACTGTCTGTGAAGGGGCCACCACTAGATTTCAGTGTGTCCAGCATGTCCAGTCTTTTCCTTTCTTTTCTCTGAGCCATCTCCTGTTTCTGTTCTGCCCCGTTCTCAAACTTCTCCTTCATGTGTTTACTCCATTTGAGTTAGACCTCCCTTTTAGCTTCGGCTGCTGCCTTGAAGCCCCTGAAGGAGTGAGGCTGTCCAGCCCTCAGCTCCTGGCTCTTCTGCAAGATGATTGACCTGCTGACTGCATTCAGTGTGCCTAGCTTCCTCAGTCTGTAGTCCACCTTGCCACATTGTCTTTCCATGCCAATGTAGTGCACAGGGGTGCCATCGATGTTACTCGCCTGATCGCTCACGGGGTAGTCCATTTTGAAGGCCTCCATCAATTCCATAGTCCCTCCTCTGTCTGGCCAGGACAGTCTGTAGGTGGGGCAGCATTAGGTTGGTCAGCTTCTTCACTTCCTCCAAGTGCTCTGCAGCTAGGTCAGACACAGAGTTCAGGACCTCCTCCTTGTAAGTCTTCTTTACGCCACTGAATAGATCATTAGATACCCCAGCAGATTCAGACTTTGTGAACCTTGTGAAGTCATCACTGATTGGCTGGCCCAAGCCAGTATGCAGTCCCTTGTAGAACTCCCTGAGCTGAGTATGGGTAGCATCTTTCTCTATGGTCCTGGCATAGAAGGGCTCCACCAAGTGCACACCCAGGCAGGCAAACACCACAAGGGCCACTTTGAGGTAGGGAAGGTCCATCACTTCTCTGACCAGGCAGGCTAGGCGGTTGTTGATGTGAGGATTCTGGCTCAGGAACTCTGCCAGATGGTCATAGTGGTATATTAGGACTGCTGCTGCCCTGGAGAGGCACCCAAACCTACTATCTTTGTAGGCAAACAGCACACTTGATACCTGCCTTTGCTCAAGGAAGAGGAGGAATTGCTTGTAGCGGTTCCAGGGCTTGTGAGCGAATTCAGGAGCCACCAACTTGAGGCACATGTCTAGTGCTTGTCCAGCCACACTGACATTCTTGCTGTCTACCTCCAGATCCACCATGAAACATTTCAGCACTTGCTCCATCTTCATATCTGCCTCCACCAGCCGCATAACCTTATTCATGGCACTGCTGAATCCCAGTATAGTGTGGGTGCCACAAAATAGCTGTCCTGCTGGTGTTTCCAGGTTGTACATCTCTGCCAGCAGCATTGAAAACCCCTTGTTGTGCTCTGTACTATCTGTCATATGTGCATCTACAAGCTTATACACATCCTCAACACTGACTCCTCTGACCAACGCCAGTATCTCAAAGCCCATATCCACTTGCATTGCTATGTCCTGAGTTGTCTCTCCTTGGATTGGCAGGATAGGCAGAGGAAATGGGTTGTCTTGATCCACATACTAATGAGTGGACATAGACAGTGTGTGTCTATGTCCACTCATTAGCCTGGCTTCAGCAATGCAGTGCACAGCAGCTCCCCAGAGAAGGAATAGTCCATTAATCTGTATTTTCATTCTTTTCGATTTCGTTTTTTGGGCATGGTAGGGGGTTTATTTCATGCTAGGTACCCACTTCTTATACAAAATATCTTTCAAATGACCCAATGCATCACCACTGAAATGGGTGTAATCAGTTTCCAATCAAAATTATTATTTTTGACTCAATTATCTCCCCCCCCCCCTACTGTTGGAGGCATAACTCGAGCTGGTAGAGATAGAACTTAAGAGGCATAGATGGTAGAGATGGAGCTAAGAGATAAAGCTGGTTATGATAGAACTCAAAGATAGCGCTGGTAGAGATGGAACTTGAGAGATTAGAGCTGGTAGAGCTAGAGATCAGTTGCTTCCGTTTCCTGGGACTACATATCTTCGATCAGGCATGGACCCACAACACAGAGGTCATGCGGTCTATCAGGAGAAGCGGCATAGGCATAGGTGACTGGTGAACTTCTACTGTGGCACCGTAGAGCACGTTCTGACAAGTGGTGTCATTGCGTGGTACGCCAACATCACTGCACAGGACAAGAAAGCCATCCAGAGGGTTGTGAGGATGGTGGAAAAGATCATAGGTGTCTGTGTGCACTTGCATGCATTGAGGAGATCTTTAGGACCAGATATCGGAAGAAGGCCATCTCCATCACAAAGGACCACAACCACCCTGAGCACCATCTCTTCTCCTCCCTACCTAGTCTAGTTCTAGTGGCCGGTTCCGCAGCATCTGTACAAGGGCTACCAGGTTCAAGGACCGTTTTTATCCCCAGGCAGTGCGCCTGCTAGGAGTGGTGCCACTATAGTCACTAGTTACCCATATACACGTATGCTGCTGCACAGTGGCGGGCCGTGCATTTCACACCTAGGCCTTCAGTGATGTCCTACACAGTCCTACCTGAATTATTCCACCTCTTAATACCATCATTATGACGCCATGGCTCTAGAAACTATACATTTAGACAGAAACGCAGTATAACCGGGCGTTGCATCACCTTAACATAGTCAAGTACAACAGTTATATTAATATTTCCCAAGCATTTATAATCCATAAATATGCATTTACAATCCATAAATATGCATTTACAATTAAGAGTGTTAAACTACCAGCTTTAAGATCACTTGGATACTGTCAAAACTTTAAAATAAAAGCCGCTTTTAAGGGATTAGTCAACAAAGTTTTATTAAGTCTAGACAGCGCATTGTCACACCCAAAGCAGTTTCATTTAAGAAACGTGACGATAAAGACACAAACTATTCACTAAAAATAAAAGAAAACAAACAAATAATTAGCATTTTTCATGAGGATATATTTGCGACAGTGTTGAAAGTGTATTCCTAGCCTTGAATGTCCACTTTGATAAAGGTTCAACCAAAACAATTCAACAAGTCTCCTTGAGTGCTTTTACTGCACAGCTGAGCCAGTGCCCACACATATCTCTACATCTCTTGCAGAAGCAAACATTTTTTTTAATATATTTGTCATTTTAATTACATATGTATTAATTCGTTAATATTGATTTAATAGTAACGAAATAAAATGACAAATATATAAAAATTAAATTAAAAATAAAATGCTTTGTACTCACAAACAATTTATTATTTGAACACTAAATCCATCCTCCTTTCTTTCCTCAAGAAGACTTCAATGACTGTTGTACAGTTTATCTGTGCGTTTCAGTTTGCTAGTTCTGCATAGCTCTGCCTCTCAATAGTGCGTATCCAATCAAAAGACGTGCACGTGCTGACGTTATCGTACGCCTGCTAGCTGGCCCCGGTGTCGCCAGCTCGAAATCCGATTGGTTAACGCCACAGTTTTGTTTCCGTTCACTTTAAGCTCCAGGTGCCCGCACTGTTGATTCTGAAGGCCTAAGGGCAGATTTCTTGGACCCTGGCAACACATTATGGCTGAAATATGATTGGATAAAAGCTCTAACATAAAGGCCAGCCCTCCAAATCTCGATCTGAGGCTGGAAGCAGCGCAACCAAGAGGACTCTACACTGGCTACCTGTAGCTGCTCGCATCCAGTTCAAGACCTTGGTGCTAGCCTACAAGGCAGTAAAAGGTACTGCTACCTACCTCCAGGCAATGGTCAAGGCCTACATCCCAACTCGTCCACTTCGCTCGGCTTGCCTCACTTAGGGGCCCGTGTGGCCAATCTACACGGTCACGGTTCTTCTCCGTCCTGTGGCCCCAATTTGGTGGAACAAACTCCCCACGGAGGTCACGACTGCAGAGTCACTCCCCATCTTCCACCGCAGGCTGAAAACCCATCATGTTCTAGATATTGTTGCATATAGTTTGCCAACTTATTGTACTTTTTCCCTTACACTTTTGCCTGAACGTATTGTACTTCTACCTGAGCACTGGTTCAGTTATTGGAGACTTGTTAGAAATTAAATGCACTTTTGACTTCTGGTGACGAGTTGTTCTCTTACCTTCCTTTGTTGAAACACACTATTGTAAGTCGCTTTGGATAAAAGCGTCTGCTAAATGACTGTAATGAAAGCTATGAAATGAAGATAATAGACTATGGGGAATAATTTAATACATATTTGTGGAAAAAATATATCAAAATTAAATTTATATTCTGATGATGCTTAGGCCACCCTGACGGCCCACCACTACTGCTGCACTACTGGCACTTTAAAATGCTTTTTGCACAATTCACCATATATATATATATATTGTATAATCCATCAGTCACATTATTGTTCAGTGTTTATAGTATTGCATAATATAGTTTAGTATAGTATTGTTGTGGAAATTCATACTGCGGGAAGGAATGGGGAGTAAGCATTCCATTGTACATAAAAACATCTTAAATCGTACATAGAACTGGTAGAGATAGAGCTGGTAGAGATATAACTCTACAACAGAGCACACATAAATATATTCAAAATATTACTTTTATGACACGATTATATTTGCAAAATATCTTTCACCGTCCGGACTACGTTTTAGCTGCAGACCGGGTGTAGTGGTGAACTGTGGCCGCGGGGGGCGCTGCAGGCTGGGTGTAGTGGTAGGCCGTGGCCGCGGGGGGGCACTGCATGCCGGTCGGAGTGGATCTGGGTCAGTATGTCTTACTGTCTTCACAACATACGGCTGTCAGTGTGTCGGTTCGTCGCCCGGTAGTTGACGAGCAGTACCGACTACCGACTAAATGGGACCTCGAGGGGACGTCGGTGGTTCTATTGCGATCGGGTTCGTGTGAGTCCCGGTCAGGGGAGGTCCAGTAGACACCCTGCCGTACAGTACGAAGTGAGGGTCCTCTGCCGATGCTACCGGACAGAGGTTCAGGTCTGGAGACGGGAATCTTTTTCAGACCTCCAACCTTCTACCTACCTTCCTCAGAACCAGAGGACCGGCTGTGAGGGCGAGGAGTCGGTGATCTGGAACAAACCGTCTCTCCTGCGTGCGCGTACTCGCGCGCACACACACACACACACCACACACACACACACACCACACCACACACACACACACACCACACACACACACACACACACACACACACACACACACCACACACACACCGCAGGACGTGTAGAGCGTCATGTCGGTGGTCGGTTCCCCGTGAGAGTCCGTAGTTTACCGTAGTCTGTAGTTTGGTCGGTACTGTGTCAGGATGACCGCGGACGGAGTCACCATCAAGAGTCGGATCAGGAGCCTCCTCCGGTCTCCTTCCATCAAACTAAGGAGGAGCAAAGCCCAGCACAAGGAGAACCTGGGGAGTAAGGTGGGACACACACACACACACACACACACACACACACACACACACACACACACACACACACACACACACACACACACACACTCTGCGGTATGGATGTGGGATAGCGAGCAGGTCAATAGGAGCAGATTCTAACAAATCCGCCCCGTCAGCACCTCTCTCTCTCTGTCTGTCTGTCTCTCGCTCTCTGTTGTAGTAAATAGATTATGAAGTAAAACATAATGTGAAATCAGTATCTGTAGATTGGTGTTGTGTTAACATTACAGAGTGCATACGTGTGTAACATTTGTTTCTTCTCTCTCCTGTTGTTAATCCTGTCATGTGTCATAAACCCCCATGTGGTGTTTACACACACACACACACACACACACACACACACACACACACACACACACACACACACACACACACACACACACACACACACACACAAACCATACATCCTGGTCTGTCTGGTTTGACTTGTTTAGTGTAGTTTACTTTACTGAGCCATGTAAGACAGGTAAATGGAGACACTTATTTGTATTCTTTTTTTCATTTTGCTTTGGTAATGTATGTATATTTCCATTCCAATAAATCCCTTGAATGTGAATATTGAATCATAAAAAACTGACAGAGAGACAGGCAGATACATGGAGAGACATACAGAAAGACATGGTTAGCTAACCTAATGTGGGGCAAGCCCCCCCCCCCTGGTCCCTCACTGGTCCACTCTGTGATTGACCACTGCAAAGCCAATAGGATTACAAGCTCTATCCTGTGATCTGTCACGTGATCTCAGAGGTGGATGTGTGTGTGTGTGTCTGTCTGTCTGTGTCTGTCTGTCTGTCTCAGTACTGTCTCATTGGTGTGTGTGTGTGTTCACAGAGTCAGAGAGAGAGAGAGAAGTCATATTATGGGAGTGGTAACGGTAATATGATAATACAAATAATAACAAATAGTGTGTTTGTTTAAAGGAGGACAGTTTAGCTGTCCCCTAACACAGTGGTTTAAACTTCATAGTGTTGAGTGATGAACCATATGGTACCAGCTGCTGGGGTATCCTCCTCATCCTTCTTCTCTGTACACCTCTTCCTCCTGACACCTCTTCCTCCTCCTTCTGACAACTACTCCTCCTCCTCCTTCTGACAACTACTCCTCCTCTTCTTTACCTTCTTTTCCCTTTCATCTCCTCTTCCTCCTCACACCTCCTCTTCCTCTTTCTCATGACACCTGTGTGTGTGTGTGTGTGTGTGTGTGTGTGTGTGTGTGTGTGTGTGTGTGTGTGTGTGTGTGTGTGTGTGTGTGTGTGTGTGTGTGTGTGTGTGTGTGTGTGTGTGTGTGTGTGTGTGTGTGTGTGTGTGTGTGTGTGTGTGTGTCAGGTGGTTCTAGAGAAGGTTCTGGGCATCACGGCGCCGGGCAACCGAGCCCTGGCCTGCGACCCACGGAGTGGACTGGTGGCCTACCCTGCTGGGTGAGACACACACACACACACACACACACACACACACACACACACACACACACACACACACACACACACACACACACACACAGGAAGAAGGAGGAATAAACAAGTTTATTGAAGGATATAGAACACAGAACAATATGTACTATACCTAAACTTACCTACCCTGACCTAATCTAACCTACTCTAACCCAAACAAACCTAAAATAACCTACCCAAGATTCAAGATGTGTTATTGCCATATGCAACAAGTACAATGGAATGCTTTCTCCCCATTCCCTTCCGCAGTATGAACTTCCTACAATTTGACACTATAAACTATACTTGTACTTTAACAATACTGCACACAATACAAAGAACAATATAGTGACTGATGGATGATATATACATATGTTGAGTTGTTCAAAAATCATTTAAAAAGCAATTTAAAGTGCCGCAGTAAAGTAGTGCAGCATGAATACAGTGCAGTACAGTGCAGTTACTGTAATGAGTCCCGAAAGTCCAGCAAAAGTACGATAGTGTATTATAGTGTAATGTAATATGGATGACAATGTTATAAAAGTGGCAGCACTCCTAGCAGTTCAGTAGGCACACTGCTGGTGGATAAAAACTGTCCTTGAACCTGGTAGTCCTTGTACGGATGCTGCGGATCTGGCGACTGGACCGCAGGGGGGAAACAAGATGGTGCCTAGGGTGGTTGCTGTCCTTTGTGATGGAGATGGCCTTCTTCCGACATCTGGTCCCAAAGATCTCCTCAATGCATGCATGGATGTGCACACCCGATGATCTTTTCCGCCGTCCTCACGACCCTCTGGATGGCTTTCTTGTCCTGTGCAGGGGTGTTGCCGTACCACACAGTGCTGCACTCGTTCGGACGCTTTCTACAGTGCCACAGTAGAAGTTCACAAGCCACCGTTTGCCTATGGCGCTTCTCCTGAGGCAGCGCAGGGCATAGAGGCGCTGGTGTGCCTTCTTCAGCATAGCCTCCGTGTTGCGGGTCCACGCCAGGTCGTCTGAGATCTGTAGTCCCAGGAAACAGAAGCAGCTGACGGTCTGACGGTTGCGCATGAAGTCCAGGATGAGCTCCTTAGTCTTGCTAACATTCAGTGCGAGGCTGTTGTCCTCACATCATCACGTCAGCCGGACAACCTCATCTCTGTACTCTGTTTCGTCGTCATCCGTTATTTGGCCGATGACTGTGGTGTCGCCTGCAAACTTGATATCTGATTGTTGCTGTGTCACGTGTGTACAGAAAACTATACCCGATTACCCTATAATCCTATAACCTAAACTAACCTACCCTAATCTAAACAAACCTACTCTTACCTAAACTAACCTACTGTAATCGAAACTAACCTAGCCTAACGTAAACTAACCTACTCTAATTTTAACTAACCTACTCTAACCCAAACGAACCTACTCTAACCCAAACTAACCTACTCTAACCTAAAGTAACCTTCTCTAACCTACTGTAATCTAAACTAACCTACTCTAATCAAACTAACCTACTCTAACCTACTGCAATCTTAACGAACCTACTTTAAACTAACCTAAACTAACATACTCTAACCAACTCTAATCTTAATTAACCTACTCTAGAGGCCTCGTTCTTACATGTCCAGACCACCATGTGTATAGTGGTCTCTGTCTTACCTGTCTCAGACCACCAGGTGTATAGAGGCATCTGTCTTACCTGTCCAGACCATTAGGGGGTGACAGGTGTATAGAAGCCTCCTTCTTACCTGTGGGCACCATCCCTTCTGTCACTAGAAGGGATGAGAGAGGTGCATTCTGGATAACCGTTTTTTTGTGTGATGTACCAGGGCATCTGCTCCCAGTGTTGGAGGGTTTTGAACTTTTAACGCGGCCCCATGCTGTTCAAATACCAGCGACTGCCAGCGTAGTGGATTGTAGCTTGGCTGCAGGAGAAGTTGTAGGGCATGACAATATTATGTCAGCGGCCCGCATGAATAATGTGATTGTTCTGTTTTTGAGAAGGGTGGATTTGGCAAATGCCCTGATTAAAAGTGTAATAGTGGTTGACAGGTTTTTAAACTCTGTTCTACCTCTCTCCACCCCATCAAAGAAAGTCACCTTGTCAAATGTTTTATTAAAGATGAGGTTTTAACTTAAACGTTATCGTGCTATGGCAAATTGGTGTCAACAATCAAAAAGATTCCAATCGCAAGTAAATCCCCACGCCTGAAACATGCGGTGTCATTCTGGAGATTGTATATATGATTCCTAAATACAACAAGGAAACGTGTAAGTGGACACGTGCAGCTTGAATTATGTTGTTTATGCTTCATCCAGTGTAATGAAGTGCTTTAGTTGTGGCCGAACGGGACATCTCGTACGTGTTTTCCCCGAAAAAAGGGAGAACCTTGTTAAACCTAATGGCAATGTGGAGCGGTCTGCTATGAAACACCTCCTTCTGGAAACACAGCCCCCGGTACTTCCAGTGCTGATAAGACAGCCGAGGCAGATGTGCCTCAAGAAGTAGTAGACATAACAGACGACATGGCAAATCCGGAGGGAATTGTAGTGGACAGTGTAGAACTTGAGAGAGTCTGGGGTTCTATTAACAGAGCCACCTGACATTAGAAAGCGGGCTACAGACTTTTACTCAAAATGGTTCCAAGGTGAATATGAGTAATATGAAGGTGAATATGAATAAGAGCAAAGATTGAGTGATTTATACACTGGATTTGCCAAACCTCAAAAAAGATTCAGCTGAGAAGCTTGATGTAGTGTTGAAACTGGAGGAGCTGCATGCATCTTTTATGGGCATGGAGAATGGGCAAACCCCTGGAATAGATGGTTTACCAGCTGCATTTTACAACTCTTTCTGGTCAGTCATAGTGCAGGACTTACTGGACATGCTGAATGCCAGTGTGGCAGGGGAAAAGCTCCCTCTAAGTTGCCGGAGAGCAGTCCTGACCCTGGTGCCCAAGAAGGGTGACCTGACTGCTGTAAAGCAGTGGCGCCCCCTCTCCCCCCTGTGTATGGATAATCGGAAAAGGCTGAGAAAAGTAATGGAGGAAATTATTCATGCGTGCCAGGAAGGTCTATTTTTATGTATTTTTTATTAATCTGTGATATATGTGACTTAGAAAAAATGTAGGCCTTCTCTTTATGGATCAAGAAAAGGCTTTTGACAGAGTTGGACACCACTATTTATGGAAGGTTCTGAAGACTTTTGGGTTTAATTCAGGTTTTATTGCAATGATAAAGGTTATGTACAGTGACATTTAGAGTTTACTGAAGGTTAATGGTGGCTTGTGTGCACCCTTTTCAATGGTGAATAGCGATATAAGGCAAGGCTGTTCCCTATCAGGTATGCTGTATGCTCTTTCAATTGAACCCCTGCTGCACAGACTAAGGGCTGACATTGCAGGTGTCTCATTGAGCAGCAACACTGTCTACACCTATCAGCATATGCTGATGATTTAGTAGTGATGGTAAATGGACAGAAAGACATAAATATTTTGAATAATATTTTCAATGATTTGAGTTTGAGTTTTCTTCTGCTAAAATCAATTGAAAGAAAAGTGGGTTATTTTAGTTGGTGAGTGGTCAGGTGAATTGGTCAGGTGTGGTCAGGTGAATTGGTCAGGTGAATTGGTCAGGTGTGGTCAGGTGAATTGGTCACGTGTGGTCAGGTGAATTGGTCAGGTGTGGTCAGGTGAATTGGTCAGGTGTGGTCAGGTGAATTGCCAAAGCTTCCAGATGAGCTTACTTGCGAAAGGGGGGGTTTTAGGTATCTTGGTGTTTTTTTAGGTGACTACAATGCAATGCAGAACAATTTGGAGGGTATTTTTACAAAAGATAAAAGGACAAATAAACAAATGGAAATGGTTGTTGTCATCTTTCAGGGGCTGTTGTTTGGTTATAAACGTAGCGCTAAGTAAATTATCTAAGTAGATTACATATTATAGATAGGTAGATATTGTAATATATTGTTTGCCAACTTATTGTACTTTTCCCTTACACTTTTACCTGAATAATTGTATTTCTACCTGAGCACTGGTTCAGTTTTTGGAGTGACGAGTTGTTCTCTTACCTTCCTTTGTTCAAACACACTATTGTAAGTCGCTTTGGATAAAAGCGTCTGCTAAGTGACTGTAATGTGATGTAATGTAATGTAATAAACAATTAAGTGGCGTCTTTGTTGTGTCATAAACTAATGTGCTTGTATCCTCCACTAATCTTACTGACTAAAATCCTCTTTTTTTTTTGGGATGGACTGCATTGGGTTTCCTAAAGTGTTTTGTACCTTCCTAAAGAAGAGAGGCGACGAGGAGTTGCTAAACTTTTCCAGTAGAGGTGCAGCTTCAATTAGTCTTCAATTCATTCAACGATTCCTCACAGGGACGGAGAATAGTGGCCTATGGAATTCTACATACCATGGGGGGTGTAGGACACGATAAACCTGTGTTTTTCATGGACCCCTCTAAAAGGAATACAAATGGACTGCCTGCTTTCTATCAATAATTATTCAAATTTTGTTCTGTATGAGTATTTGTTCTGTTCAAGATACAAAAGATGGATGATGTTATATCTTTGCGTTGGCTTTTGAGTGAGCCTGTTATACAAGGACAAAGGAATGCTTAATCCCCATTCCCTCCCGCAGTATACGTTTTTAAGACAATACTATAAAAATACTATTTACAATAAAAATAACAATTTATTGACGGATGATATTTGCATGTTTTGAATTGTGCAAAAATATTTAAAAGCATTTAAAGTGCCAGTAGTGCAGCAGCATCATGAATACATGGCAGTACAGTGCAGTAACTGTAATGAGTCCAGAAAGTCCAGCAAAGTATGCCAGTGTAATGTTAATGACAATGTTATGATAGTGGCAGCACTCCTAGCAGTTCAGTAGGCACACTGCCTGTGGATAAAAACTATCCTTGAACCTGGTAGTCCTTGTACGGATGCTGCGCAACCGGCGACCGGACGGAAGAGGGGAGAAGCCACGGTGCCAAAAAAAAAGTGGTTAAGCTCTAGAAATGATACACCTTGGCGTAGTGTCTTGATGTTGTCAAACAATGTGAAGCCTGAATGGAGAACGTTGTACAAGTCACCATTAACCAAGAGAATGGGAGATTTGCAGTGCAGGGTTCTTCTTGGAATAGTAGCAATGAATTATTTTAATTCTGTTTTGAATCCAGAAGTAAGACAAGATTGTCCTTTTTGTGGCCAAAGAGAAAGTTTTTCATGCTTTCTATCATTGTATGAGATTAGCTTCTTTGTTAGCTTTTTTGCACAGCCTTTTTCAGGCATTTGATAAAAGCAAATGTTTATTATTGGTTTTAAAAAAAAATTGTGTAAAGGGAGAGTTGATCAACTTTGATACTTTGATACTATGGATTTTTAATTTTTATTTAATTTAAAAGTAATCTTGGGGCATTTGAAAATGTGTGTTTTAAAGGGGCAGTGTGCTCAGTACAGAATGAAGAACAGTTGTTTGCACTCTGAGAAGTTTTGAAGATGTAGGATTTCTAAAATTGAATTCTCTCTCGCTCTCCCTCTCTCTCTCTGTCTTCCCTCTTCTCTCTCTTGTCCCATCTTCATATACACCAACCATAACATACAATCCTTTGACTTAATTGTGTGTTAGGTGTGTGGTTGTTCTGCTGAATCCAAAGAAGAACAAGCAGCATCATATCTTCAACCACTCCAGGTACGACCCAACAGCATCACATCACAGCTAGCCCCCTCACCAGCCAATCTGCTGTCTGATAGCTGTCTCTCTTTCTCCTCAAAGGAAGACCATCACCACCCTGGCCTTCTCCCCTGATGGGAAATACATTGTAACAGGAGAGGTATACACACACACACACACACACACACACACACACACACACACACACACACACACACACACACACACACACACACACACACACACAGTCTCACACATACACACACAGTCTCACACATACACAAACACACAGTCTCACACATACACAATCACACAGTCTCACACATACACAAACACACACACACACATATAGTCTCACACACACATAGTATCACACAAATGTAGACACACACCCACACACACACACAAACGTAGACACACACACACACACACACACACAAACGTAGACACACACACACCGACACACATAGTCACACACACTCACAAACGCAGACACCCACACACACAAACGTAGACACATACACACACACACTTTCTCTATATTCATACAAACATAGCTCACACACACACACACACACACGCACACACACACTCCTGGCCCTGTTGGGTCCAGTAGTGCTGAAGGTCTCTCCTCCTCCTCCTCCTCCCCCTCCCCCACAGAGTGGTCACATGCCGGCGGTGCGAGTGTGGGACGTGTCCGAGTGCGTCCAGGTGGTGGCGCTGCAGGAGCACAAGTACGGCATCTCCTGTGTCACCTTCTCCCCCAACAGCAAGTACATCGTCAGTGTGGGATACCAGCATGACATGATCGTTAACGTGTGGAACTGGAAGGTACCCGTCTGTCCTCCTCCCTTACCTGTCTGTCTGTCCTGCCTTAACTGTCTTCCAGACAGTCTGTCTGTCTGTCCTCCTACCTTACCTGTTTTACAGTCTGTCTCTTTGTCTGTCTGTCCTCCTTCTTTACCTGTCTGTCTGTCCTCCTCCCCGATCTTTCTTACAGTCTGTTTGTCTGTCTGTCTATCTCTCTCTCTGTCTGCCTGTCTGTCTGCCTGTCTATCTGTCTGTCTGTCTCTCTCTCTGTCTGTCTTCCCTTACCTGTCTTACAGTCTGTCTGTATGTCTGTCTGTCCTCCTCCCCAATCTTTCTGTCCCCCCAATCTTTCTGTCCTTTCTGTCTCCTCCCCAATCGTTCTGTCTGTCTCTCTCTGTCTGCCTGTCTGGCTGTCTGTCTTCCTGGCTGTCTGTCTGGCTGTCTGTCATTCTATAAAGAACAGTGAGTTTTTCCAGGAACCTCAATGTCACATGTTTGAGATGAGTCCATTGCCATTTGTAACAAGTACAATGGAATGCTTACACCCGCAGTATGACTTACTAAAATGTAACTTTATACAGTTTGTACTTTTTTACTTATTTTTTATTCTATTATTATTATTTTTTATAACTGCTGTCTGTCGTCGGGTATTGCACATAAGATTTTCACCCATTGCTTATACTTGTATAACTTTGATGTGACAATAAACTTGACTTGACTTGACTAAAACACAATATTATAAAAAATACTATACACAATAAAATGAACATAAAAGTGACTGAAGTTTGTACATGTGTAGAATTGTGCAAAACGCATTTAAAAGCATTTTAAAGTGCCAGTAGTGCAGCAGCATCATGAATACAGTGCAGTGCAGTAAAGTGCAGAACAGTGCAGTAACTTTAATGAGTCCAGAAGGTCCAGCAAAAGATGATAGTGAAATGTTCTGATAGTGGCAGCACTCCTAGCAGTTCAGTAGGCGCACTGCCTGTGGATAAAAACTATCCTTGAACCTGGTAGTCCTACTGGATGGTAAGGGGGAGAAAATCTCCTCAATGCATGGAAGTGCACACCGGATGATATTTTCTGATTATGACTGAATGTTGTCTGCAAACTTGATAATCTGATTTGTGTCTCTCTCTGTGTCTCTCTGTGTCTCTCTCTCTCTCTCTCTCTCTCTCTCTCTCTCTCTCTCTCTCTCTCTCTCTCTCTCTCTCTCTCTCTCTCTCTCTCTCCTCTCTCTCTCTCTCTCTCTCTCTCTCTCTCTCTCTCTCCTCTCTCTCTCTCTCTCTCTCTCTCTCTCTCTCTCTCCTCTCTCTCTCTCTCTCTCTCTCTCTCTCTCCTCTCTCTCTCTCTCCTCTCTCTCTCTCTCTCTCTCTCTCTCTCTCTCGAGTGCAGAAGGATGTAGTGGTAGGAGCCAACAAGGTGTCCAGTAAGGTGACAGCTGTCTCCTTCTCTGATGACAGCTCCTACTTTGTTACCGCCGGCAACCGACACGTCAAATTCTGGTACCTGGACCACACCAAGACCTCCAAGGTACCTGCTTCATCTCCCTGACCTGTCTTACACCTTGCTGACCTGTCCCACCTCACTAACCGGTCTCACCCCATTGACCTGTCTCACCTCACTAACCTGTCTCACCCCTGACCGGTCTCACCCCTCACTGACCTGCCTCAACCCTCACTGACCTACCTCACCCCTCACTAACCTCTCTCACCTCACTAACCTGTCTTAATGTTTGCATCAGAGTTAACTGAATTTTAGCATTGGAGACAACAAAACATTTGCATCGGAGCTAGCAGTATATGAGCATCGAAGCTAATTGAATATGAGCATCAGAGATACAAGAGACGGTGAATATCAGTGTCTGAGCTACCAGATGGTTAGCACCAGAGCTAACTGGTGTGTGTCTCCAGGTGAGCTCCACGGTTCCTCTGTCGGGCCGCTCGGGGCTGCTGGGGGAGCTGAGGAACAACTTCTTCAGTGACGTAGCGTGTGGGCGGGGCAAGCAGGCCTCCTCCACCTACTGCATCACCACCTCCGGGCTGCTCTGTGAATTCAACCAGCGCAGACTCCTGGACAAGTGGGTGGAGCTACGGGTGAGTCAGCTACCTGGTGGGGGAGGAGCTTCAACTGTAGATCTATTTTTTTTTCTTTTATTCTGCTGAACACTGTCTTTATTTAAATACTCCAAACCGTATATATATATATATATATATACTGTATATTTATACTGTATATATATACTGTATATATATATATATTACCATATATAATATATGTTTATCCTCTCCTTGTCTTTTTCCTGTCCAGAGAGTGGACTCGGTGACAGTAAGTCTTTCAAAATAAAAGTCCACATCCTCATCACCATTAGCATGTATTAAGTGTGATCCTCATCCCATTGGATGGAGTCACTCGACACACCTGTCAGTCAAGCAGTAGGCTTCGCCCCATTGGCTGGGGGGTGCCCATCTCCGCCTCAGCATCACCATCACCTTCATCTACAACGCCACCACTGACTGACAGACAGACAGGCAGACAAATCACAGATGGGCAGGCAGACAGACTGACAGACAGAGAGATGGAACTGCTCTGTTTGCCTCTTGCACTCAGTGTGTGTGTGTGTGTGTGTGTGTGTGTGTGTGTGTGTGTGTGTGTGTGTGTGTGTGTGTGTATGTGTATGTGTGTGTGTGTGTGTGTGTGTGTGTGTGTGTGTGTGTGTGTGTGCAGACATGCCAGGCTACGTGTGTGTGTGTAACGGAGGAGCTCTTGTTCTGCGGTTGTGCTGACGGAATCGTCCGAGCCTTCAGTCCAATCAGCCTCAACTTCCTGTTCACCATGCCCCGCCCACATCACCTGGGCTGTGACATCAGCAGCCTGCGACACGCCAGGTGAGTTATGTTAAGTTGAGTGAGGTCGCTATAAGTAACCTTAGTTAGTTCAAGATGACTTTATTTATCCCGAGGGAAATTAAGGTGCAACAGTTGAAACAGGGGGAATAAATGCACACAAAATATACTAATACCTAAAAACTAAATAACAACAACTAAACTAAAACTAGTATAAACAAAATATAACTAAATTAAATCTAAATGAAATCTAAATGTATTGACAGATGAATTGCACAATTTACAGTATTATTACAGTAATACGTAGGTATATACAATATACAACAATACGTATAGTGCAAATTGGCAGTAATAAAATACTAATAAATGAATACTGAAAAAGTGTGAAAAAAATGTGAAAAGTGAAATTGAATTTACAGTGCAAATTTACAGTGAAAGGATTTACAGTGCGTTGACCAAAAAATAATAACAGTGTGTTAACCTCAGGTCACTGAGTCTCCACTGTCCCTCTCACGACCCGAGGTAGATGAATTAAAGAGTCTGATGGCCACAGGAAGAAAGGACTTCCTGTGGCGTTCTGTGGTACACCTGGGTGAAATGAGTCTATTGCTGAAGGTGCAGGTATGAGGTCAGCACCTGATAGAGAGGGTGAGAGTTGTTGTCAAGGATACTACGCAGCTTGCGTAGCATCCTCCTCTCAGACACCACCAACAAGGAGTCCAGCTGGACCCCCAGGACAGCACCAGCCTTCCTGACGATCCTGCTGATCTTGTTGGTGTCTGCTGACCTCAACCTGCTTCCCCAGCACACAACACCGAAGAAGATGGCACTGGCTACCACCGACTGGTAGAACATCTTCAGCATCGTGTTACAAACGTTGAAGGACCGGAGCCTCTGCAGGAAGTAGAGACGGCTCTGGCCCTTCTTGTACACAGCCTCAGAGTTCTTGGCCCAGACCAGTTTGTTGTCCAGGTGAACTCCCAGGTATTTATATTCCTGAACAACTTCTGCGGACACACCCTTGATGGAAATAGGTGTGGGGGTACTTGGTGGTGGACTTCCTGCAGAAGTCCACCACCATCTCCTTCGTTTTGTCTGTGTTGAGCTGCATGTGGTTCAGCTCACACCACTCAACGAAGGAGTCCACGACGCCCCTGTACTCCTCATCGTTTCCCTCGCTGACACAACCAACAACTGCAGAGTCGTCCGAGAACTTCTGCAGATGGCAGGACTCTGAGTTCAACTGAAAGTCTGAGGTGTACAGGGTGAACAGGAATGGGGAAAGAACCGTTCCCTGTGGAGCACCAGTGCTGCTGACCACAGTGTCAGACACGCAGTCCTGCAGTCTGACAACATTAAACATTAAACATTAGTTCGATAAACCTTTGTTATAGTAAAATACCATTATGTAATATTCAACCTCTCCTCTCCTTTTCTCTCCTCCTCTCTCCTCGCTGCTTCTCTCCTATCTCCTCTCCTCTCTCCTCTTTCCTCTCTCCATCTCTCCTCTCTTCTCTCTTTTCTTCTTCTCTCCTCTCATGTTCTACTATCCACCTCTCCTCTCTTCTCTCCATCTGTTCTCTCTCTCCATCCTTCCCTCTTCTCTCATCTCCTCTGCTCCTCCTCTCCTCATCTTTCCCCCCTCTCTCCTCTGTTCCTCTCCTCCTCTCTCTTCTCTCCTCCAGCCAGCTGTTTGCCAGCCAATCAGAGGTGCGGTACCCGGACACGGTGTGTGTGAGCTACGACGCGGCCAGCCGCTGGTTGTCGTGTGTGTACAGCGACCACAGTGTGTATGTGTGGGATGTCAGGGACCCCCAGCGACCCGGGAAGCTGTACTCCTCACTGTCCCACTCAGCCTGCGTCTGGAGTCTGGAGGTGAAGCTCTCATAACCTCATATCTCATGTATATCATGTGATATGTCTTCTAATCATCATATCCCATCTCATGTCATATATTTCCATTTGTATTTATATGTATTTTATACATCTTTTATCATCTCATTTATTTATGTCAAATTTAGTAACTTCATGTCTGAAGTAATATATCATGTAGTGTGTTTATATTTATTATCTCATTTTATATCTCATATATTCATCTAATTTATTTTATTTCATCATGAATCATGTATTATATAATGTAATACATTTATCAACAAAGTCATTAATTTCATATTCTATGTATTGTATCATGAAATATATTTTAATGTATCATCTAATTGATTAATTTCATATCTGAAACCTACTTCCTGTGTGTTTCAGGTGTGTCTGGAGGGAGGAGCAGGAGGAGGAGGAGGTGGTCACCTCCCGCTGCCTCCTGGCTCTTTCCTCACCTGCTCGGCTGACAACACCATCAGACTGTGGAACACAGACGGACTGAACACCCCCCGCAATATACTGAGTCAGGTACTAGTACACAGTTAATATATACTACTGGACGCTTAATATATGCTAGTACACAGTTAATATATACTAGTGCACGCTTAATATATACTAGTACACGGTTAATATATATACTAGTACACGGTTAATAGATATACTAGTACACAGTTAATATATATACTAGAACATAGTTCATCTATACTAGTACACACTTAATATATACTAGTACATGGTTAATAGATATACTAGTACACAGTTAATTTATACTAGTATACGCTTAATATATACTAGTAAACACTTAATATATACTAGTACACACTTAATATATACTAGTACATGGTTAATATATATACTAGTACACGGTTAATAGATATACTAGTACACAGTTAATATATATACTAGAACATAGTTCATCTATACTAGTACACACTTAATATATACTAGTACACGCTTGATATATTCTAGTATATGCTTAATATGGACTAGAACACACTTAATATAGACTAGTACACACTTAAGATATATATACTGTTACACTCTTAATATATACTAGTACACACTTAATATAGACTAGTACACACTTAAGATATACTACTCTTAATATATATATACGAGTGCACCAGTGGTGTCTATTAGTTGTAAAAGTAGGGGAGGAAGGGAGGTGCCTCACTATCAATTCTGACAGTGTATTAGTGGGTCATTTTAGCAGACAAGCCAAACTAAATTGGAATCAAGAGCTATTTAGCGGTTACTTCATTAATGATGAAAATCTGAAGAAAAGTTCTATGCACAGTGGCTAGAAGCATTTTTTTGTGTGAAGTATATTTACCTGTTTTAATTTAAATAAGACACACTATCATATAGTAAAACCAATTATGCACGTAACTCACATAAATTGTCTAATCGCGAGCCAAAGAAACACCACCTTGTCACGGTCAGCCGTGTCTGAAATGTTCGACTCGCGAGTTGTCTGGAATGCAGAATTAATAAATGACACAAGATAAAATCCTTGCATGATGAAAACCCTCCCCCAAAAACTCTGATGGGGTATTCACCAGCGCAGTGAGCTCTGCTGATTGGTTCACAGAGCCTCTGGCTAGACCCGCCCTAAGTGAGGATCGTCCTCCCTTACTGCCGTACACACTTATGTTAAAGGACTCACCGGTTGATCGGGTCCGGCAGTTTTATAAAGAACTTCAATGGGGAGCTTGGGAAGGACTGTCCTGCGTACAGTCATTTTCAATTGTGGTAAATAGTAATATTATCAGTATTTTAATAGATGAATCAGTTAAATTGATGTGTATTTATTTTTCTCCTGCAAGTACATTTTTCTCTGAAATTGTAGGAAGGATTGTCCTCCCTTTCCTCAATGGATGAGCCTCCACTGGAGTGCACACTTAATATAGACTAGTACATGCTAAATATATACTAGTACATGCTTAATATATACTAATGCATGCTAAATATATACTAGTACACACTTTATATAGACTAGTACTAGTACACACAGGTGAAGCGTGATTGGTCTGGTTTAACAAGGTGAAGCGTTATTGTTTGGGTCTAAACAAGCGGTTGGTTAAAAATAACTTTATTTATACCCAGGACCTGCAGACGATCATCTACACCGACCCCTCCCTGGCAGGACTGAGTGACACCGAGGGCGTTGCCCCCGGCAACCAGGAGAAGGCGGGATCAGGGGCAGAGCCTCAGACTTCTGATACCAGGATGGGCATCAGGACCCTGTGTATCAGCCCTGATGGACTGCACCTCGCCTCCGGAGACCGCATGGGCATCCTCAGGTACAGAGCAAGGCACTAGCACTGCAGGGTTCAAGGTTATACTTCCTGTGTAGCTCAGTAGGTAGAGAACGGCACTAATACTGCAGGGTTAGGGGTTCTATTGCCTAGAACAGTAGAGCAAGGCACTAACTGTGTGTGTGTGTGTGTGTGTGTGTGTGTGTGTGTGTGTGTGTGTGTGTGTGTGTGTGTGTGTGTGTGTGTGTGTGTGTGTGTGTGTGTGTGGTGTGTGTGTGTGTGTGTGTGTGTGTGTGTGTGTGTGTGTGTGTGTGTGTGTGTGTGTGTGTGTGTGTGTGTAGGATCCATGACACAGACACCATGGAGGAGGTCCTTAATGTCCAGGCCCATGACTCTGAGGTCCTCTGTCTGGAGTATTCTAAACCCGACACTGGTGAGACACTCACTACCCCCAAGAGCCCTCTGGGGTTAACAGTAACACACTGGCTTGTATCTTGTTCATCATCTCTCTCTCTCTCTCTCTCTCTCTCTCTCTCTCTCTCTCTCTCTCTCTCTCTCTCTCTCTCTCTCTCTCTCTCTCTCTCTCTCTCTCTCTCTCTCTCTCTCTCTCTCCTCTCTCTCTCTCTCTCTCCTCTCTCTCTCTCTCTCTCTCTCTCTCTCTCTCTCTCTCTCTCTCTCTCTCTCTCTCTCTCTCTCTCTCTCTCTCTCTCTCTCTCCTCTCTCTCTCTCTCTCTCTCTCTCTCTCTCTCTCTCTCTCTCTCTCTCTCTCTCTCTCTCTCTCTCTCTCTCTCTCTCTCTCTCTCTCTCTCAGGTCTGAGGCTGCTGGCTACAGCCAGTAGAGATCGCCTGATCCATGTGTTGGACGCAGAGCGAGACTACACCCTCCTGCAGACGCTGGATGAACACTCGTCCTCCATCACCGCAGTCCGCTTCGCTGGTGAGGAACCTTCTACTGCCTGTTTGACCATGACCTCCAGGTGATGGTACCTGTAGAGTAGCCTAACTTACCAGATCAAACTAGATGTTTAGACCATGACCTCAAGGTGATGGTACTTGTAGAGGGTACACGGGGAGGACGATCCGCGGAGTACCGGCAGGCAGTTGACCGGCGGGTAGTCCGGGACAGGGGAAGGAGTCTGTACCGGGGGTATCGGGTGCGAAGTACCGGCAGGTAGTTGGCAGGCGATGGGTACCAGACGGGAGAACTACGTGCATAGTAGAGTAGCGACCTCACGCTGGGGTAAAGGAAAGACCACGTATATATACCCAGATGAGGTGATAAACAAATTACACGGGGGAAATTGTGTCCAGGTGTGTGTGTCCAGCGCATGTGGCTTGGCCACGCCCCCTGCCAACCAACGTGATTGTTTGTTGACAGGGGCGTGTGTGTGCCGCTAGCGCACGTGGCTAGACCACGCCCCCCTGCCAACCACCGTAGCCGTGACAGTTTAGACCACGACCTCCAGGTGATGGTACCTGTAGAGTAGCCTAACTTACCAGATCAAACTAGATGTTTGGACCAGGATCTCCTGTGGAGAGATGAGTGAGTGAATGGTAATGTGACCTTGTCTCTCTGTCCACCAGCCAATGAGGGCAAGGTCAGGATGATCAGCTGTGGAGCTGATAAGAGCATCTACTTCCGCACCGCACACAAGGTAAATACTATGTCTATAACATGAGGCTAGAGGCTGGAGGCTAGAGACTCACCTCATATAAAACAATGTTGCCATCATAGATAAATGTTATAGAAGGAGATTTAGGTGATCCTATAAGACAAAAAGTGTGCGTGTGTGTGTGTGTGTGTGTGTGTGCAGACAGAGGATGGTTTACAGTTCTCCAGAACCCACCATGTGGTCCGAAAGACCACCCTCTATGACATGGACATCGACTCGACTAGGAAGTACGCTGCGATTGGCTGTCAGGACCGCAGCATCAGGTACACACACGCACACACACACACACACACGCACACACAAAAGATTCTCACATCTGTCATGACATCGTATCCTCCTCCTCCCTCCCCCTGCTCCTCCTCCTCCTCATCTCCATCCTGCTCCTCCTCCCCCTTATGCTCCTCCTGCTCCTCCTCCTCCAGGATATTTAACATCAGTAATGGTAAACAGAAGAAGATGTATAAAGGATCTCAAGGAGAAGACGGAACTCTCATCAAGGTCTGAAACTCTACTGTCCTCCATTACTGCTCTATTTGACTCTATTACTGTTCTATTATACTATCTTTATTATTATCTACACTATTACTCTTCTATTATGCTGTTGCTATTAGTCTTCTATTGTACTTCTATGGTACTCTATATTATTGTACCATGTTGTACTGTATTATATTGTACTCTATTGTACTATGTTATATCGTGTACTTGTATTTTATTCTACTCCCCCAGGTCCAGACAGACCCCTCTGGGCTCTACATCGCCACCAGCTGTTCTGATAAGAACATCAGCATCTTCAACTTCTACTCTGGAGAATGTGTGGCCACCATGTATGGTCACTCAGGTGGGTTCTCCTGCCAGAACCTCTACTGCTAGAACCTCTACTGTTAGAACCTCTTCTGTTAGAACATGTTAGAACCTCTACTGTGAGAGCCTCTACTGTTTGAACAGGTTAGAACCTCTCCTGTGAGAACATATACTGTTAGAACCTCTACTGTTAGAACCTGCTAGAACCTCTACTTTTAGAACATGTTAGAACCTCTACTGTGAGAAACTACACTGTAAGAACCTCTACTGTTAGAACCTCTACTGTTGGAACCTCTACTGTTAGAACATCTACTGTAGAACCTCAATACTAAAACATTCACTTTATTAAAACCAGATTATTTAAACTCATATGTCTGTCTGTCCGTCTGAAGAAATCGTAACAGGGATGAAGTTCACCAAGGACTGTAAACATCTCATCACTGTCTCAGGAGACAGGTAACGTACTACTACATAATGACAATGTCATATTAACACTACTACATACTGACGATGTCATACTAACAGTACTACATACTGACGATGTCATACTAACAATACTACATACTGACGATGTCATACTAACAGTACTACATACTGACGATGTCATACTAACAATACTACATACTGACGATGTCATACTAACAATACTACATACTGACGATGTCATACTAACAGTACTACATACTGACGATGTCATACTAACAATACTACATACTGACGATGTCATACTAACAGTACTACATACTGACGATGTCATACTAACAGTACTACATACTGACGATGTCATACTAACAGTACTACATACTGACAATGCCATACTAACAATACTACATAAACATAATGACAATGTCATATTAGCACTACTACATACTGACGATGTCATACTAACAATACTACATACTGACGATGTCATACTCACAATACTACATACTGACGATGTCATACTAACAATACTACTTACTGACGATGTCATACTAACAATACTACATACTGACGATGTCATACTAACAGTACTACATACTGACGATATCATACTAACAATACTACATACTGATGATGTCATACTAACAGAACTACCTACTGATGATGTCATACTAACAGAACTACATTCTGATGATGTCATACTAACAGTACTACATACTGACAATGTCATACTAACAGAACTACATTCTGATGATATCATACTGTATATATAACAATATGTCATGTTATATTCTAGCTGTATATTCATCTGGCGTCTGAGTCCTGACTTGACCATCAGTATGCTACAGCGTCTGGCCGACCTTCGACCTCAGAACAAGAAACCTCAACCCAACCCCAGGTAACACACACACACACACACAGACACACACACACACACACACACACACACACACACACAGACAGAAGTAGCAGGTGAACAAAAAGTGTGTGTGTGTGTGTGTGTGTGTGTGTGTAGGAGGGAGGTCCGTGGCTCCTCGACCATCGTCAACATGTCGTCTGACAGTGATAAGGAGGAAGAGGAGGATGAGACGGGACAACAGGATGAGACCACAGGTTGGTAACTATGATAATGCCGTACCATAGACCTCTCTCCTATGGACACTGACTCCTCCCCTCTGGAGTATTTGGTTGATTTTGAAATATAACCCTTCACGAATATTTACTAAATTGTGTGTGTGTGTGTGTGTGTGTGTGTGTGTGTGTGTGTGTGTGTGTGTGTGTGTGTGTGTGTGTGTGTGTGTGTGTGTGTGTGTGTGTGTGTGTGTGTGTGTGTGTGTGTGTGTGTGTGTGTGTGTGTGTGTGTGTGTGTGTGTGTGTGTGTGTAGTGAGCCACGAGGAGAAGGCCTTTCAGAAGTCCTCAGATGGGAAGAAGGTCAGTGTGTGGGCGGAGCTACTTGAAACCTTTTAAACACATCAACAGTCCTTCATCACTTCCTGTCTGGACAGGATGTGATGTAGGTGTTCCTGGTAACGGTTGGACAGGATTTGATGTAGGTGTTCCTGGTAATCGTCTCACAATAACAAGTGTTACCCTGACGACCGTAGGGAACCTCCCGAACGCCCCGGCGCCGCTGGTCCCACCGAGCCGAGACGGCGGACCGCCTGCTGGGGGTCCAGTCCATGATGGACCTCCGACACCTGGACCAGGACCAGGACCCGGACCAGGAGCAGCCAGGACCGGTACTGACACTCTGTCTAATGTCTGATACATAAATAAATAATCTGAATAAGTCATCAAATATATCCCCCCCCCCCCCTCCCAGGATAAGCCATGCCCACTTAATTTAAAGGACCGCCCCCTTGATGCCCAGAGAGGGGAGGAGCTTGGGAGTACTGTCAGTCTGCAGGTCACCTCCACCTGGGTTAGACACACACACACACACATCAACAGACCTTTTGATTCATGTTATACACACGTTTCATTCTGACCTGTCTGCCTGCCTGTTTGTTTGTCTGTCTGCTTGCCTGCCTGTCTGCCTGCCTGTTTGTCTGTCTGCTTGCCTGCCTGCCTGTCTGTCTGTCTGTCTGTGTCTGCCTGCCTGCCGGTCTGTCTGTCTGTCTGTCTGCCGCCTGTCTGTGTGTCTAGGCTGAGGACAGCGGTTCGAGGACCCGTGAGAGGCCAGGGTATATCCGTCTGTCTCCGGAGGTGGAGGACCGGGTGGTGTACCCCCCCGGCTGGGAGGACCGAACCAGTCTGGCTGGAAGGTGTCTGTCTAATAAACAAGTCTATGCACTAGACCGGTGTCAAACTACCGACTACCATTAAGTGTGTGTGTGTGTGTGTGTGTGTGTGTGTGTGTGTGTGTGTGTGTGTGTGTGTGTGTGTGTGTGTGTGTGTGTGTGTGTGTGTGTGTGTGTGTGTGTGTGTGTGTGTGTGTGTGTGTGTGTGTGTGTGTGTGTGTGTGTGTGTGTGTGTGTGTGCGTGCAGTGAGTTCCAGGTGAAGGAGGTGCTCCAGGACCTCTGGAGGAGGAAGGGGGGAGGTCCGGACGAGCCCAGCCCAGACAGCGCCTGCTCCCTGGGCTACTGCCCCTCGACCAGCACCCCCTGCAGCCCCTGCACACACGGCCTGGAGAACCCGCAGGAGGGTGAGACACACACGCACACACACGCACACACACACAGGGCCTAGTAGTAAATGTATGTAACGCACATGTTCTTTTTGGTCCTTAGACTGGAAGCACAGGGAGCCCCTCATGGACGGGAACTCCTCCGACTTGGAGGAGGAAGAGGAGGAAGAGGAAGCAGTGGGAGGAGGAGCAGGAGCAGGAGGAGGAGTCGTCCAGGTAAAGGAGCTGGCTCCCCAGACTCCAGACCAGGAGTCTTTCCTCAAGCAACACTTTGTCACCCTGGCGGACGACACCCCCTCAGGTGAACCCCTCCCACCCCGACCTGCTCTGGCCAATCAGGCGCCTGCTAGTCACATGACCTCATGATCTGCTCCTCTAAACACTGTGGGTGGTTCTGACCTCCAGGGAGTCCCAGCATGAGTGTCCAGAGCTCCAGTGAGAACCTCAGTATCTCCTCCAGGTTCCTCTGCCAAGGACCACAGAACCCTCCACCCAGGTAACCTCCACCCTGTCCCCCTGACCTCCCCTGACCTCCCCATGACCCCTGACCTCCACCCTGACCCACCCTGACCCCCACCATGACCTCCTGTCCTGTTCATGTCTTGCTCCTCCTCTCTGCAGGAGGTCTGTGTTTCCATTCCTCTCTGAGACACCAAACCAAGCAGAAGAAGGAGGAGGAGCAGCAGGGGCGTCCAGGGTCTCTGAAGTACGGCCCCTGGACCAGCCCAGCGAGGGCGGGGTCAGGAGAAAAGCCACGGGGGGCACGGAGCCGTCTAGAAGGAGTGTTGGGGGCGTGGCTTCATATTTAAGCTCCTCCCCCGGGCTCAGAAAGGCCCAATCAGTGCAGAGTCTGCTGCTGGCCGACACAGGTAACAAACAAACAAACACACTCACTCACTCACTCACTCACTCACTCACTCACTCACTCACTCATCTACATTCTCTCTCTCTCTCTCTCTCTCTAGCAGAGAGGCCTGTCTCTCGGCCCTCCAGGGAGGTGTCTCCACTACTCCGGCGGCCGACCACCCTACCCTCCACCCCCCGCCGCCCCGGCCCCTCCCCCTCCCTCGCCACCACTAGCCCTGTCGCCGCTAGCCCCGTCGCAAACAACAACAGCAACAGTAGCGGCGGTGCCAACGGCAAACACAGCGTTAGCTTCACCGCGGACGGCATCGCCAACATTCTCAAAGACACCATGAACATCGCCGCTAGCAACGGGGCAGTTAGCAACGGGCCTGCTAGCGTAGCTGCTAGCGTAGCTGCTAGCGTGGCCCCGCCGCGGCGGTCATCCCGCTCCTACATGAGCCCCACCACCAGCTCCATGGCCAAGATGTCACGCTCCGCCTCCCTGGGCGATGGCCTGGACACCCTCCCCGAGGACCGCCCGGCAGGGGGCGGGGCCTTGTGTCCTTTAGCCATGCCCCCCAGCACTGGCATGGTCCCCACCCTCGTTGTATGTGGTGGCCCATCAGCCTTCTCCTCCTCCTCCTTTGGTAACCACAGCAACCGGCAGGCTAAGCTCGGCGTAGAGTTTGGCCACGCCCTCCCCGACAAGCCCTGCCTGATGGCCTTCTCCCCCGCTGCCAGGGTGGCCCCTCCCTCCTCCTTTTCACCGTCGACCCTGCGGGTCCCCCAGGCCCACCAGGGCCTAGCGCAGAGCCCCACCTCAGAGCCCTGGAAGGATGGAGTGATCCCCACCATGGAGCTGCACCCCCAGGGCCCAGTGCAGAGCCCCACCTCAGAGCCCTGTAGGGAAGGAGTGGTCCCCACCATGGAGCTACCCCACCAGGCCCCTCGGGGCCTAGCGCAGAGCCCCACCTCAGAGCCCTGGAGAGAAGGAGTGGTCCCCACCATGGAGCTGCACCACCAGACCCCCCCGGGCCCAGCGCAGAGCCCCACTTCAGAGCCCTGGAGGGAAGAAGTGGTGCCCACCACTGAGCTGCACCACCAGGCCAACCGGGGAACAGCGCAGAGCCCCACCTTAGAGCCCCGGAGGGAAGGAGTGGTCCCAGCCATTGAGCTGCACCACCAGGCTCCCAGGGTCCCAGCACAGAACTCTACTTCAGAGCCCTTGAAAGAAGGAGTGGTCTCCACCACAGAGCTGCACCACCAGGCCTCAACGCAGAGCACCACCTCAGAGCCCTGGAAGGAAGTAGTGGCCCCCACTGTGGAACTGCACCAACAGGCTCCCCAGGCTCCAACACAGAGCTCCACCTCAGAGCCTTACGGAGAAAGTGTGGTCCCCATCAAGGAGCTGCATGTCCAGGCCCTGGAGACCAGCCAGAAGGGGCCAGGGATGGAGGAGATGAAAAGTCAAGATGACAAGTCTTCAGGTGACATGTCTCACCTCATCACCTGTCTCTCCTTCACCTTGTGACCTGTCTCACCTCATCACCTGTCTCCCCTCATCACCTGTCTCTCCTTCACCTTGTGACCTGTCTCACCTCATCACCTGTCTCTCCCTCACTACCTGTCTCTCCCTCACCTTGTGACCTGTCTCACCTCATCACCTGTCTCTCCCTCACCTTGTGACCTGTCCCACCACATCACCTGTCTCCCCTCATCACCTGTCTGCCTGTTTAGTTCCAGTGAGCCTGGAGGTGTGCAGAGCTGCGGCCTCCCAACTCCATGACTCCTTCAGGAGAGCAGCTGACCTCTACACCCTGGTACACACACACACACACACACCTCTACACCCATGTACAGACACCCTTGTTCACACACACACACACACACACCTCTACACACACACACACAACCACCTGTTTGTGTGTGTTTGTGTGTGTGTTCTACCTCCAGGTGAGCAGTAGCTCCGCCCCCGAGAGCCAGGAGATGAACATGGTCCTATCGGAGGCCTTCGGCAGCATGAGGGTGGAGCTAAACTCCCAAGTGCTGGGAAGGCTTGACCTGCAGTGCATGCTGGGAGGTGAGGAGCGCGCCCTCGACCTCCTGGAACGCTACTCCCAACTCCTCCTGCAGGCCATGGAGAAGAAGCTGGAATCCCACTAGACCTCCTCCTCCTGGTTCTCCTAGACCTCCTACTGGTCTGGACCTCCACCTCCTCTACCTCCTGGTCTGGAACACCAGACCTGCTCCTCCTCTGTCAGAAGGTTTGGGCTGAGGACGTCTCTGGGTCCTAGTGCTGATCTTTAAAGGACTTTATGGACTTCAGGAATATGGACGCACACACAGTTCTTCATCTAGACGAGTGTGTGTGTGTGTGTGTGTGTGTGTGTGTGTGTGTGTGTGTGTGTGTGTGTGTGTGTGTGTGTGTGTGTGTGTGTGTGTGTGTGTGTGTGTGTGTGTGTGTGTGTGTGTGTGTGTGTGTGTGTGTGTGTGTGTGTGTGTGTGTGTGTGTGTGTGTGTTACGACAACCGACTGACAGTCACTTTGTTATTTGACCTTCCTGCTGATTCCATTTGTATTCCACAGCACGAAATACTACGACAATACAACTACAATACTACTATACTTTATATACTCATTACAACATTCAACATGACTTATTTATTATTTTACTGTTTGTTATTTTTTAGCACGCTTACTTCTGTTGTTACATGTTACATAGTGTTATAATAATAATAATATATTCACAATAAGGAACGATATGATTGGTTGGACAGAAACAATCGATTGTTCCAAGCAGCCCCCGTATCGTGACAAACGGGAAACAATTCCAATCGAACCATGTGAAGAACTGCCCTTATATGGTAGCTCTCTGTTAGCATTAGCTTTCGCGTAGTTCGAATATAAATTATTGTTTTAAACTTGAAGTGTTTTTTAAAACCCACAGAACTACTGAGACCAGAACCAAGATGGAGACACAATGTTCTGCTGGTTTTAAAAGTACATTTATTAATATTATTTATTAATATTAAGTCGGCTTTTAATATTCCTCCACTTGTCTTCCTCCAAGAACCAGAGTCAGGGACACACACACACACACACACACCGACACACACACACACACACACATTATACACACGCATACAGACACACATTATACACACACATTATATCAACACACACATATACATATATATATATATATATATATATATATATATACACACACAGGTACACATTGTATACACACGCACATCATATACACTACACACACACACACACACTATACAGTACATCAGTATATAATATATTGATCAGAACTGCTTTCCGTTATTCTGTTCGATGGACAAGATAGAACATAACGTTCTCTTCTTTCCATCACTGTACCGTCTTAAAACAATAGTATTATTTAAATACTGTTGTCTAATTTAAATAACATTGTCCTTTTTGAATACTGTTGTCTTATTTAAATAACATGATCCTTTTTAAATACTGTTGTCTTATTATAATAACATTGTCCTTTTTAAATACTGTTGTCTTATTTTAATAACATGGTCCTTTTTATATACCGTTTCAAATCACTGAGAACGTCGTGCATGGACAGTGGCGCCCCCGTGTGGTCTTTTATAGTACCACGGGTTTGTAGTCCATGGCTTTTGTAAAGGGTTTTGGGTCATATCGATATTAATAAAACAGATATTAATAACTAGGTTTTTCAAGACCAAATGTGTGTGTGTATATATATATATATAGATATATATAGATATATATATATATATATATATATATATATATATATATATATATATATATATATATAACAAATATAACACTTTTCTTCCTACTGTTTCTGTTCTCTTCCCTGGAAGACAATAAAATATTTGGTGATGCGTTTTAACACCTGTGTTCTATTAGATCCTCAGGTGTACCGGTGTTCTATTAGATCCTCAGGTGTACCTGTGTTCTATTAGATCCTCAGGTGTACCGGTGTTCTCCAAACAGGTTTCACCGCTCTCGTTATTTTAACCATGTGACCAACCAGAACCTCCTTTACTCTTAACGTTTACTGAACTAGATAATAATAATATTAAGAAACATTGAGAGGTGACAACATTTGTAGTTTGTTCATTTATTTGAAGTTTGTTTATTCAAATGTAGTACTAGTATACTAGTGCTACAGTATTAGTATACAGTATTGGTAGTATAATGGCAAATTGTAATGGCTCGAATAATTTACATATTTTCAGGATGTACTTAAAATATCTGACATCACTTCCTGTGATGTCACGAAGGTGGCACGTCCTGTGATGTCATGACACTGTGAGACCAGAAAGGGAGTCCAGCAGCTGGTAGTAACTGTACTTGATGTCATAGTCCATGTCGTACCAGAAGTTCACTGCAACACACAACAACAGTATCAGTGTGTGTGTGTGTCAGTATGTACTATGTGTTCAGTACTAGTATAAGAACTACTGATGAAGTACCAGCGGTACAGCCGTGGGTCTGCCTGACGTGGTGGAACCACAGGGAGGGCAGGTACAGCATCTCCCCAGCAGAGACGCGGCACAGCACGGGCCTGGCGGAGCTGTAGGATCCGTAGCGGACCAGGTCCGGGGCCAGAGGGTCCAGTGGGATCCAGGGCACCTGGAGGAATAGGTGGGTGGGGTTAGTGGGGGGGGGGTCATGTGGGCATGAGGAAGAGGACAATGAAGACTCCAACCTTCTTGGCGTCAGCCTGCTCCACGACCTCGAAGTCTCCATCTGCCGTCTGTCTGTAGACCGCCGGCTGGTACAGCCCTGACACACGTAACCATAGTTACCACCCATACAGCCCTGACATGTTACCATAGTTACCTTCTGATACATGTTACCATAGTTACCACCTGATACACGTTACCATAGTTACCGCCTGTACAGCACTGACATGTTACCATACTAACCACCTGACAAATGTGACCATAGTTATCACACGTTACCATAGTTATTACCTGACACACGTGTCCATAGTTATGACACACGTTCCCATAGTTACCACCGGTACAACGCTCACACGCGTTACCACTGGTACACCACTAAGATTTGTTACTATGGTTACAGGTAACGTGTTGCCATGGTTACCGCCCACATGTGTAACAGGAGTTGGTTACCATAAGGGATGAATGGCCGGTCGGTCGGAGGAAGGAGGATGAAGGTTTTCTCCCCGGAGATCACGCAGTACAGGTTCTCATAGTGGTCCTTATGTACTACACACACACACACATATACACATCATTGTGTGATCACAAGGTCCACTGGTGTTCCCATGGAAACCTAGACGAGGTCCTTACAGGAAGTGACAGCACTGGCCTCTCCTAACCAGAAGTTGACTGCATCAGGTGACCTCCCTGGAGAGAGATTGAGAGAGAGAGACGTTTGTGTGTGTGTGTGTGTGTGTGTGTGTGTGTGTGTGTGTGTGTGTGTGTGTGTGTGTGTGTGTGTGTGTGTGTGTGTGTGTGTGTGTGTGTGTGTGTGTGTGTGTGTGTGTGGTGTGTGTGTGTGTGTGTGTGTGTGTGTGTGTGTACCCAAGGCCTGGCTCATCCAGGGTATGTCTGCCTCTATGTCTGCTGTGAGCTCTGGCAGCTCCTCCGTCAGGTTGGAGCACTGCTTCTGAACGTAGTGCACACCATGCTTCTCCACCTACACACACACACACACACACACAGATGTGCTGTTTCCTGTCTAGATGTTGTACTTCCTGTCTGGATGTTGTACATCCTGTGCAAGACGCACCTTGCCCTCCATGACGTCCATCAGGGAGCAGAAGGTCATGCTTCGTTCCTCCGGCATCATGAAGCGCCCGTCTGTCACCGCGTCTGCATAGCCATTAGGGGTCACTGCCACACTGATGACCTTCGACCCCAGCTTCTCCCTGGTGGGATGACATCATGCTGGAGGTTTTGCCTCTAGGCAGGCCCTGAGGTCTGGTTTATATACTATACTCTGTAAGTTCTAGACAGTTCTAGATATACCTTGAGGTTTGTAAGTTAAACCTGAGGTTACCTCACTAACCCCGCCCTCTGGACAGGAGTCCTACCTGAGGTACTCTGGGCTCCACCTGGACAGGGCTGGCCAATGGTTGAATGCATTGCGGATGATGCAGGGCTTATTTGGACCAATCCAGTCCCGGTAGAACTCCAAGGGGGCAGGAGGTCCCTCCAGGTAAGGAATAGATTGGTTCAGGTAGAGTTCTGCAGGCAACCAATCAGATGGTCTCATTTAATCGGAGTCAGGCACTCGGGTAAGTGATGAGAACCAATTGTTCACCAAATGGCACATATTAATAATGGTTGTGAGTGTCGTATTTAAACTATAGTCATAAAGCCAGTCATTAATGATAATAATAATAATAATAGTCATAACTCACCTCGGGTTTCCTCAGAAAACTCTCGGAAACATTTTTTCAGTCTGTCTTGTTTCTCAGCCATGACATCACGTTAAGAGGTTAAAATAAAGTTACAAGTCTAGACTATGTATTTCAGAATAATATTTGTGTACATAATAGGTTAGAAGACAACATCACAACACACCATGCTGCTTGTTTACATGGTGTGGGCATGCGCAGTCACTTCTTCCGGTGTGCGTCGCGCGGACAGTCAAGAGGCAGACGGTCGCCATCTAGTGACAAGAAAATAAAACTGCTAAATCATAATCAATAGATCAATAGTCAGAATGTCAATGATAATCTGATGATAATCTCGATATACTTTACATTATCCACACATCGAGGGTTTACGATTAAATTGCAATATCTACACAAATAAAGAACAATACAAGTACTTTGATCACATCTGCACAGGTGTGACGCGTGCAGCAGCAGCACACCTGCAGCCCATCGCGGCATCGTGGACGTGACGCCGGCTCTATTCAAACGCTCGAGCGGCCATGGACGAGTGCGCGTTGGAGCGGTACTTTGATGACTCCATCGCAAACGTGAGTAGGACAAATAAAAAGCCGAGCGGACGTAAGGAGGGAGCACTCGGGTTTGCCGTATTTTTTGTGTCAGGAGGTGAAGTTTAAGTTTAGTTCTGTGTAAAATTAAATAAAAGTATATAAACACTGGGTTTGAAGATCTCATAATTTATCTGTGAATGAAAGTTGGGCTTTGGGATAACTTTGTGCAATTTAAATCCAGACATGAAGTTGAGGGACCAGATGTTGGTTTGGTCCAGTTTTGCTTTGGATTGGATAAAAGTGTCTACTACATAGTGCCAAAAGTTAAGTCAAATCATAAGATGAGCTTCCAGTGTGATGACAGATAGGAACAATATGTACACTGTAAATAGACAATCACTCTTCATCATTCATCATCCCTCCATCCCCTTTCATCCCTCCTTCACTCTTATTTCAGTAGTTTGAGTTCAGTAGTTTGACTCGTAGTTCTGTGTGTTTCCAGGATGTGTCGTTTATGTTTGACGAAGACCCCGAGGGGCCTTCCCAAGACGACTCCTTCGGGGGGGAGGAGCCTAAAAAGAAGGAGGAAGGAGACTTGGACCTCAGCTTCCTGCCTGATGAGCTCAGCTCACAGGCTGCTGGTACTGATGAAGCTATATGAAGTGCTAATACTGTTGGCACTTCTGTTGTTAGGTGGTGCTAGGTGTGCTAATATGTTTATACTCTGTGTGGTCATGTGACAGGTCATGTGACGGGTGACGCCAATGAGGCTGTGGGAAACAATGAAGAGGCCCATAACGTGTCCCAGGACAGTGGCATCTGCCCGGACTACAGTACCCAGAATGCCACTGCGGCCCAGCAGCCAGCAGGATCCATGACGGGGATGAGTGCTTCAGCCTTCTGCCCCATGACCCCCATGACCCCCATGACCCCCGTGACCGAACGCTCTGGAATCATCCCACAGCTACAGTTAAGATGGAACCCTAATATTAACTAGCCTTAACCTTAATATGAACTAACCTGTGTGTGTGTGTGTGTGTGTGTGTGTGTGTGTGTGTGTGTGTGTGTGTGTGTGTGTGTGTGTGTGTGGTGTGTGTGTGTGTGTGTGTGTGTGTGTGTGTGTGTGTGTGTGTGTGTGTGTGTGTGTGTGTGTGTGTGTGTGTGTGTGTGTGTAGGAACATTGTGTCCACAGTGAACCTGGGCTGTCCTCTGGACCTCAAGTTCATCGCTCTCCAAGCCAGGAACGCAGAATACAACCCCAAGGTTTACCACACACACACTCACTAAACCTAATAACTAATTAATAAACCATTAAATAGTAAAGTCTAGTTTTGGTGGTGGTGATGGTTGTGGTGGGATTGCCCTCTGTCAGCGTTTTGCTGCGGTCATCATGAGGATCCGGGACCCCAGGACCACAGCGCTGATCTTCAGCTCTGGGAAGATGGTCTGTACTGGAGCCAAGAGGTAGCACTTCTACAATATGTACATCTTTACTGTAGCTCTACATGATGTATATCATGATGTACACTGTATATACATGATGTATATCATGATGTATATTCCATTTATCTCTACATGATGTATATCTGTCTACGTGGTGAGTGAGGAGCAGTCTCGGCTAGCAGCCAGGAAGTACGCCCGGGTGGTGCAGAAGTTGGGCTTCCCCGCCCGCTTCCTGGACTTCAAGATACAGAACATGGTGGCCAGCTGTGATGTTTGCTTTCCCATTCGCCTGGAGGGCCTGGTACTGACCCACCAGCAGTTCAGCAGGTAGGGGTGGTACTGACCCACCAGCAGTTCAGCAGGTAGGGGTGGTACTGACCACCACCAGCAGTGTTCCAGCAGGGTAGGGGTGGTACTGACCCACCAGCAGTTCAGCAGGTAGGGGTGGTACTGACCCACCAGCAGTTCAGCAGGTAGGGGTGGTACTGACCCACCAGCAGTTCAGCAGGTAGGGGTGGTACTGACCCACCAGCAGTTCAGCAGGTAGGGTGGTGGAGTAGCGGTGGGACCCACCAGCAGTTCAGCAGGTAGGGGTGGTACTGACCCACCAGCAGTTCAGCAGGTAGGGGTGGTACTGACCCACCAGCAGTTAAGCAGGTATGGGTGGTACTGACCCACCAGCAGTTCAGCAGGTAGGGGTGGTACTGACCCAACAGCAGGTAGGAGTGGTACTGACCCAGTTAAGCAGGTAGGGGTGGTATTGACCCACCAGCAGTTCAGCAGGTAGGGGTGGTACTGACCCAGTTCAGCAGGTAGGGGGGGGTACTGACCCAGTTCAGCAGGTAGGGGTGGTACTGATTATGTGTGTGTGTGTGTGTGTTTGTGTGTAGCTACGAGCCGGAGCTCTTCCCAGGGCTGATCTACCGCATGGTGAAGCCTCGCATCGTCCTGCTCATCTTCGTGTCAGGAAAGGTGGTTCTGACAGGTCAGTAGCTAGGCGACGGTAGTCAAGACAATGCCTTGTGTTGTCAGGGTAACGTCATGTTGTCAGGGTAATGCTGTTGTTGTTGGTAACACTATGTTGTCGGGATAACGCTGTGTTGTCGGGATAACGCTGTGTGGTCAGGGTAATGCTGTGTTGTCAGGGTAGCGCTGTGTGTTGTCAGGGAAACGCTGTGTGTTGTCGGGGTAATGCCTTGTTGTCAGGGTAATACCGGGTTGTCAGGGTAACGCTGTGTGTCGTCAGGGTAAGGCTGGGATTTGTCAGGGTAATGCTGTGTGTTGTCGGGGTAAGGCTGTGTGTTGTCAGGGTAAGGCTGTGTGTTGTCAGGGTAAGGCTGTGTGTTGTCAGGGTAACGCTGTGTGTTGTCAGGGTAACGCTGTGAGTTGTCAGGGTAAGGCTGTGTGTTGTCAGGGTAATGCTGTGAGCTGTCAGGGTAAGGCTGTGTGTTGTCGGGGTAAGGCTGTGTGTTGTCGGGGTAAGGCTGTGTGTTGTCAGGGTAATAGGCTGTGTGTTGTCAGGGTAACGCTGTGAGTTGTCAGGGTAAGGCTGTGTGTTGTCAGGGTAAGTTGTCATTGTACAGCACAAGTACAGTACAGCAAAAATAATTTACCATCTAACCAGTGCAAATGTTGCAGTAAAGTGCATGGTAATATATTATTTCTAATTTACAGTTTACAGTTGCTAAAAGACAGTCTACTATGTATAAAAACAGTTATAAGATTACTTATAGAGTATGTGTGGGATATGAGCATAATAATAGGCATATATATATACAGGTAAGTAAGTATAAGTTTTTAACAGGTAGTGATCAGGGGTATGCAATTATGAAAAGCAGGATATATATAAATGTATATACAGCAGGTAGTGAGCAGGGATATGCAGTTCTATCAACGGTTGAAGATTAAAAATTATACGGCAGGTACAGTAAAAATGTACACATACATATTTACGTCACATCTTCAGTGACATCACATCTTCAGTGACATCTAGTGACATATTTGTTGATAACATACCTGTAAATACAGGTATGTTATCAACAAATATGTAGAGGTAGGTAGTTGTGATACAGTGCAAGGCAGTCAAAGACATTGATGGTGTACACAATGTATTATTATTATAGGATATATTGAGAAGAGGTGTGGGGCAGGGGGGGAGTAGCAGCAGGGGGGGGTGCAGCGGGGGGGGCGGCTGTCTTCGTGGTTGGAACAAAGGTTTCTATAGCGCCTCCCGGAGGGGAGAAAGGAAAACAGTTCATGGTTGGGGTGAGAGGGGTCTTCCACAATTTTTTTGTGCCTTTCTCAGACACTGTTTGTGGTGGGTAGTGTTTATTGCAGGGAGGGGTAATCCAACGATGCATTGGGTGGATGGTTTTCACCACCCTCTGCAGCGCTTTCCGGTCAGAAACAGTGCAGTTGCCATACCACACTGTGATGCAGTTGGTGAGTATGCTTTTCGATGGCACACCGGTAAACGTTCACCAGAATCTGAGGTGACAGGTGGGCTTTCCTCAGTCCCCTCAGGAAGAAGAGACACTGGTGAGCATTCTTTACCAGTGAGGCAGTATTGAGGGACCAGGAGAGGTCCTCGGAGATGTGGACCCCCAGGAATTTGAAGCTGGAGACAGGCTCGACCTCCGCTCCGTTGATGAGGATGGGGCCTGTGCACCAGCTCTGGTCTTCCTGAAGTCCATGATCAGCTCCTTGGTCTTCTTGGGGTTGAGGGCCAGGTTGTTGTCAGCACACCACGCAACCAGGTGCTGGACCTCGTCCCTGTAGGCTGCCTCATCGTTGTCTTGATGAGGCCCACCACCGTTGTGCCGTCGGCAAACTTGATGATGGTGTTTGTACCATGTACAGGAGTGCAGTTGTGGGTAAAGAGGGAGTAGAGGAGAGGGCTCAGGACACAGCCCTGGGGAACCCCGGTGTTCAGGGTGAGGGTGGAGGAGGTGAGATTGTCTAACCTGACTGACTGGGATCTGTTGGTTAGGAAGTCTAATAACCAGTTACAAACAGGGGGGTTAATGTCAGGTTGGTCATGTTCTTGGTTTCCATGAGGTCACCAAGTTTGAAGATGAGTTTGGAGGGGATGATGGTGTTAAATGCTGAGTTGAAGTCGATGAACAGGCTGTGTGTTGTCAGGGTAAGGCTGTGTATTGTCAGGGTAGCGCTGTGTTGTCAGGGTAAGGACGTGTGTTGTCAGGATAAGGCTGTGTTCTCAGGGTAACACTGTGTCTTCAGGGAAGCACCAGGGTAACGTTGTCTCTCCTCCAGGTGCTAAGGAGCGGCAGGAGATCTACGATGCGTTTGAGAATATTTATCCAATCCTTAAAGGTTTCAGGAAGCAGTGACTGCTGCTGCTGATGCTGCATTATATTATTTTTTGTTATTGTACATTTAAATGAATGTATATTGAATTTAAAGTTTATTGAACTTATTATACTTTGTGTTTACTGTGTCTATGGTTTGGATGGCAAAGAAGCTGAGATTTGTTCAAATATATTTGTCAATAAAATATTATTTTTGTGTTTCACTCTGCGTGGCCGTGACTCCACCCACCAGCGCAGTGACGTCACAACATCAACAAACCGTATCACGTGTTCCGAGGGGGGGGAGAACGGGAAAACAGAAACAGATACTTCAAAACAAAAGCTTTTCTCCGTTGCATCATGAGCGACAAATGCGTTCCATTAAAGTGTGTTTTAAGTCCTCATCCAGACGGAGACGTAACCCTCTGAATCTTAACTAGGAGCCAAATTAGACTCCTAAAGTCGGGCAGCGGTGGTTAGCATAGCGTCGACCGGTGCTCCATGGCGTCCTCCTCCTTGAAGGAGGTCCGCTCCCTGGGCCCGGGCGACGCCGCCGCCTCCCTCCATCGGGAGCCTCAGCCCTCGGGCCGGGGACCATCGCCGCAGCACGGCTGCCCAGGGACAGGGACGCCGGAGCCGGTGGACGACGCCGAGGGTCTGTCTGTGGCCGTGGAGCGGTGCCCTCTCTGCGGCTCGGCCCGCCGGAAGCTCACCTGTAGCCGCTGCGTGCGCTCCGGGGACTTCGTATACATCGACAGCAGGAACCCTGAGAGGTAACGGGGTTGACTAAAGCGTACTTATACCGATTAATAAGATTAAATAAACGTCCTTAAATGTATTTTAGTAATACAGTTAGTGGACGGAGACACGACTGGCTAGCCTGGCTGGTTAGCGTTAGCAGGGGTCTGTTTGTTGTGTTTTGTATGTTTTAACCTGTTTGTGATATTCCTCTGGAATGTATTTATGTTTATTTATGTATCACGTTATTTTCATACTGGAAAGTGTCTGAGTTCCATGTAAAGCTCTCTATAAAATACATGGATTGTTTTTGTTGTTGTTGTTGTTACGTCGGTGTTAGCTGCGAGCTAGTTAGCTCACATTTCTGTTGATTTATGTCCAAATGTGTATTGGTGTTTAGAGTTATTTTATTATGTTACTTTGTTAGCGGTAATTGTACATTCTACAAGGTGTTTTTCTGATCTGGTGTCTGGAGTTGTTATGGTGGTTGAGATATAACCAGGTGAAGGAGGTGGTGTGTCGGGTGGTGTTTTGACTCCCTGCTGTGTTCAGGTATGTGGAGAAACTGGAGCGACTGACGGCACTTAAAGAAGAAAAGGACTCACTCCAGCAGAGGTAACATTTATTAATAGTTATAAATAATAATAAAATATACTACAGGTTGTATTTACTACACAGATACACTCCAGGTAGAGGTGAGGTTTAGTATACCAACTATACAGGCCAAAGATAGAGAATATACAGGTAACAGTACACAATACAGGTATAACTAATTTACTACAGGTTATATAATAGACTACAGGTAGAGTATACTAACTATACATGTTAGTGGTAGGGAATTTACAGGTAACGGTACATCATACGGGTATACAGGTAGAGTATACTAACTATACAGGTAACCTAAACTGATCTTTCTCCCTGATCTGTCAGTGTGATCGCAGCGATGGAGCATACGCTTCAGGCAGACCAGATGGTGAGTATCTCAGAAGGTTCTCTACATGACTTGAGGTGTGACTCCTCCTGACCCCCTGCTGTCAGGGGGGATTGTTGATGTTAGTTCTTCTCCTTCCCCAGAAGTGGAAGATCATGTCCTGCAAGATGAAGATTGAGCAGCTGAAGGAGGCGGTTGCCTGGGGCAACGAGGAGATCCGGAGCGGTACGTCAGTCATTTTTGATAGTAAAAATATGAGAGGAAACAATGTTTTATATTATACTGTGTGTATCTATATCTAGTCACTCCAGTAACATAGAGATGACCCTGGTCCATGTAGTAAGACAAGGTTAATTAGTCCCAGACAGGTAATGGTAGTATTATTATAGTATTATAATAATATATTATAATAGTACTGTATAAAGTTGTTATAATAGTATTATCATTATAATAGTAGTACAGTATAAAGTTGTAATAATTATAGTTTTGTCATAATAGTACTGGGTATATCAGTATATATATATTATTATTATTTTTAGTATTAGTAAATTAAGGTCCCATATACCCAAAGGCCTGACCCCTGCCACCTCCTACTCCTACTCAGGAAAGGAGCTGCTCCTGCGCTCCCAGGAGGAGAGCTCCCGGCTGCAGCGGAGGGCAAGCCGCCACCAGGAGAAGCGGGACAAGATGCAGCGCCACACCCGGCGCCTTGGGGACCTTCTGGAGAAGAGGAACAGGGAGCTGCAGCAGCGGCTGGGCCAGCTGGGTCTGGTCCGTAGGGATCAGGTCCTCGAGCTGACCGCACACATCTTCCCTACGCAGGAGGACAAACAGCCCAGCAGGTACACACACACACACACACACACATACACACACAAACAATGTCACTCCGCTGCTAAAGTCTCCCAAGTTCACATTTCAAGTCTTATTTTAAAACCAAGACCAGACTATTAGCCCCACGACCCCTCTGACCTCTGTCCCCCGGCAGGGACCCTGCGGATGTGGCCCCGGAGAGCGAGGCGGCACTGACCTCCAGCACGGTGGTGGAGCTGGCAGAGGCCCGGAGGACCACCTACCTGTCGGGACGCTGGGTCTGGGATGACCACAATGCAGACACCTCCATCAGCATCACAGGGCCTTGCGTCATGCTGCCTAGCAACGGAGACTGCTCCGCCTACTACAGCTGGGTGGAGGAGAAGAGTGCCAATCAGGGGCCCGGTAAGTGGGGGCGGGACTTACAGAGTTAGAAGATTGGTCAAGGTTAAGGGGGCTGCGGCATCCTGAATGTGTGTGTGTGTGTGTGTGTGTGTGTGTGTGTGTGTGTGTGTGTGTGTGTGTGTGTGTGTGTGTGTGTGTGTGTGTGTGTGTGTGTGTGTGTGTGTGTGTGTGTGTGTGTGTGTGTGTGTGTGTGTGTGTGTGTGTGTGTGTGTGTGTGTGTGTGTGTGTGTGTGTGTGTGTGTGTGTGTGCGCTCTAGAGTTGGAACACATTAACCCCGCCCACACCATCAGTGCTGCACTGTGCTACGCCACACAGCTGGCCAACATCCTGTCACACATCCTGGACATCAACCTGCCCAAGAAACTCTGCAACAGGTGAGGACACCACAGTGACTCCAGGACAACGTCACATGACCCTGGAACACGGTCATGTGACCCCAGAACATGGTCACATGACCCTGGAACACGGTCATGTGACCCAACAAGCTGTACTTCCTGTCTGTCTGCAGTGAGTTCTGTGGGGAGAACCTGAGCAGATATCGGTTCACCAGAGCCCTCGCTAAACTGAATACTAACATCCTGCACCTGTCCTTCTCCCAGGTACACACACACACACACACACACACACACACACACACACACACACACACAACACACACACACACACACACACACACCTGTCCTCCCAGGTAACACACACACACACCTGTCCTCCCAGGTAACACACACACACCTGTCCTCCCAGGTAACACACACACAGACACCTGTCCTCCCAGGTAACACACACAGTCCTTTCCTTCTTCCATGTCACACACAGACCTGTCCTCCTCCCAGGTAACACACACACACCTTTCTATCTCTCCTCACATTTTGTGTGTGTGTAGCATGTGGACAGTGAGAAGCTCCACCCCCACCACACCCTAAGGAACGTCATGTTTCTGGTCTCCCCTGACAACAATAAGCTGGGCAGGTGAGTCACCTGTAGACCACACACTGTTCCACCAGACCTGGTGGTGTTGGTTCTGACCCCTGTGTGTGTGTGGTCCAGGACGGGTCCGTTCGAGGTCAGTGTGGACCTGGAGGAGTCCATGGAGTTTGTGGAGCCAGAGGAGGTGGGGCCGTCGGACGACAGCGGTGAGGAGGGTGTGACAGACGAGGAGACGGACCTGGGTGTGGACTGGGAGACGGTGCCCAGCCCCCGCTTCTGTGACATCCCCTCGCAGGTAGACACACACCTGGTTCACACCTGGGGGCTCAGCGGTCCTCAACCGGGCCGAGACCCCCAGGGGGGGGGCCTGTCCTGGGACTGGTTCCCGTCTATTGTCCGAGCGCTAGACCGGAAAACATTCATTATAAACCCAGACCCTAAAAGCTAATGTATAACGCAATGTGATATCTCCTGAGGGTGGTGTTGTATAGGGATATATTATCCTGAGGTTGGTGTTAGTGATAGATGATGCTGAGGGTGGTGTTGTATAGTGATGGATGATCCTGAGTGTGGTGTCTTCAAGCCCATGGAGATGTCCCAGAGCGCTGCCCTCCAGCTCTCTCAGCCTCCAGCCCCCGGGGGGATGATCTCATCGGCGGCCGCCTCCGTCACCTCCTGGTTCAGAGCCTACACGGGGCAGCGCTGAACTACACCCCCCCCCCCCCCCCCCCCCAGGAGAAGCTTGTGGTCCAGAGCTGAACCAGTACTGGGCTGCAGATGGTCTTCAATCTGATGAATGTGAATCACCGGGTCGTTCTCAAACAGAACCCACCTGTCTGTCAACTCCATGAGGGGTCTTCTGATGTGTCTGACACATCTAACCTCACATCCTGGTCCAGAGACGGGGTCGAAGAGGATGTGGACCTTCACGTCTTGTAGTCTGTCTAGAGTGTTGGATGTATTCACCTTCTGTTCTCATTAAACCTGATTTAAAAGCCCTTCTGTTCTCATTCAACCTGATTTAAAAGCCCTTATGTTCTCATTAAACCTAATTTAAAAGACCTTCTGTTCTCATTAACCCTGATTTAAAAGCCCTTATGTTCTCATTAAACCTAATTTAAAAGACCTGTTCTCATTAACCCTGATTTAAAAGACATCTGGGGCGATTATATAACAGTATAATGTATCAGTGGAGGCTCATCCATTGAGGAAAGAATAAACTAATAACTGTTAACACGAAGGCACAACAATCATGTCGTGTCAAAATACCAACAGCACCCCCTACCGCAATTGAAAAGTACTGTACGGAGGTCAGTCCTCCCCAAGCTCCCCATTGAAGTCCATTATAAAACTGCCAGACCCGAGAGGCCAATGAGTCCTGGTTTTTAACGTGTGTAGGGCAGTAAGGTAGGCTGAATATCCAGAGATTTGGGGGGAGCATTATCATCATGCAAGGATGTATCTTGTATCATTCATTAATATCGCGTTCCAGACAACTCGTAAGTCGAATGTCAGACTGGAAACTTTAGAGTTCCGACCCCAAACGTAAACAAAGCGTGGCAATCGTGGTTTCTTTGGCTCGCGATGAGACAATTTACGTGCTGGTTTTACGATATGATAAGTCTCATTTTAATTAAATACAGATAAATATACTTTACACAACACGCTTCTCACTCAATTCCGTTAGGTTTGTCTGGTAGCACGCACAGTGCCCCATTTCCTACTTTTCAACCACTGGCCGCCACTGTAATGTATAACAAAAAGTTAGTTTAAATTATTCCAGGGAGTCTAGTCTACAGTCTAGTGTTCGAGGTTCGATTCCCGAGGTCTTCCCATTAGTCTTTAATAACATATCTTAAGTCGAATACTGAATAAACACAGGACTGACATGTAGTCTACTTCCATTATATTACAATCAAGTATGAGAGCTCGTATGAGACGGTGTTCATCCAGTGTCAGACTGGAATTCAATGTGGCGCTTAGGGAGGACGGACATCCGTAGAGTAATTTTAAATTGCGATAGGGGGTGCTGTTGGTATTTTAAAACAGACAATTGTTGCGCCTTCGAGGTGTAATTAAACATAAAAAAAATCTGCCCAGAACCTTCTATGAGGTGTGAGAGTCAGTCTTCAGGGGATGCGGTTAATTCGATTATGAAAGTGGACTGACAAGTCATTGTTACCAGTTGTGCATTTAGTTTGACATTGTACATCAGTTTCAACCCTACTACTAACCAGTATCCATAGCAACCTGTATCCATGAAAACAATGCTAGGCTACTACTAGCATGTGAAGTTGTAGATGTTTGACTTTGTCTCGTTAAGCGAAATAAAAGGAGCCATATTCATTCAGAATAAAAACAGATGCATTTTATTAAGCAAAATATCAGAACAGCCGCCCAAAACAACCTTTGAAAAAAAAAATATATAGAAAGAAAGCGAGAACATATTTTGCTGTGGCTGAAACATCTGGGCTTCCAGCATAGTTTTAAAGCTTTTATTTTCCATAACCAGAGACCCTCGGCCTTCAGGGTAATACACACAACTCCCAATTAATAAATATCTACAAAGATAAAAGTTTTTTTTTTTCCTCAGATCACATTGTTTCAAGTGTTGCACTGGGAGCCATTCGAGGGAACGATAAGTAGAACCGTGGCTGAGAGAACTGCTTCCTGGTCATTGGACACACACACACACACACACACACACACACACACACCCACCCCACCTTCCCTCAGACCTCCTCCTCCCTCCTCCTCCTGTAGATGGGGGAGGTGAAGCTGTGGAAGTCAGGTACCCAGCGGTTGTCGTGGAGACCCACGTTGCATCCGGGCGTGTCCCTGCGGGCGCTGCGGCAACACATCCAGTACCCGGGGCCATAGGGCAGCGCCTGGCAGTACGGTTTGTGGTGCCAGCGGCAGAGGGAGACGTCGCCGCGGCGATACCGCCGCTTGCACTGCTTGCAGGGGTCGTCACGGTAACGGGGGTCCCACACCCAGAGGGAGTCGGCAGGCCGCACGCCGTACGCGTCCACCAGGGAGGAGAAGTGGCGGCAGCAGCACTTGAGGGCCGCCAGGCTGCGGGTGGGCAGCAGGGACAGAATGTGCAGGAGGAGGTGGGCGGGGAGGAGCAGCAGGGAGGACTGGGGTTCCAGCAAGAGCTGCAGCTTGAAGCGGGCTTCCAGAAAGCGGTGGGAGATGCCGGGCCGCTTGACCTCCTGCTCTCCTCCTCCACCAGGGGCTGAGAGCAGCAGCAAGGAGGCGGTAGGAGGTGCTTGTGACGACCCTCTGGCGCCTGGCGACTGGGAGAAGAAGGAGGAAGTGTAGACCAGCGATTGTGAGAAGAACAGCTCCCCTGGAGGAGGTTCCGCCGCCGCCTCCTCCTCCTCCTCCTCCCCCTCCCCCCCCCCACAGTTCACGGTCCGGGGGTCCACTGGGTCCTGGGTGGAACCCCCGGGTCTTTGGACTTCAGTCTGTCCCTGTTCCTCAGCCGCCAGCCGGGCCGGGGACAGGCTCTCCGAACCAGGAGGACAAGAACCACAGCCTCCCAAGGCCGGGGAGCCCGAGGGAGGCTGTGGTTGGGATGACGATGAGGGTGATGATGAAGAGGTCCCGGCCAGCAGGATGCGGCCCACCCCCCTAAGGAGGAGGCGTCCGGACCCCGACCGACTCTTCAAACACTCAGACTCCAGCCGGGCCACCAGGTCCCAGACACGCACCGCCTCCACACACACCTGGGACCCGGTCCTTGGGGGCCGTACGGGGGCCGTGTGGGACAGAGAGAGGAGCGGGACGGAGGTCACCTGCTGCTGGCTCGCCCTCTGCTCCAGGAGGGCCACCATTTCCCCAACTGACACCACCTCCTCCTCCTCCTCCTCCTCCTCCTCCTCCTCTTTCCCTCCTCCAGTGGCCAGCCCCTCCCCCCGAGACCTCCGCTGTCGCTTGGCAGAGCGACCCTCTGCCTCCCAGCCCCCCTTCACCTTCAGCCCCCCCCCGCAGGCCTCCCCTGGGTCCTCAGGGCCCTGTTGGGGGGCGGCAAACATGGCGATCTTCTCCCGGACGTGTCCGGGCCGCACCACACTCCATGCTTCCTCCTGGTCACCGTTTTTTTTTTCGTCGTGGGTCGGCCCCTCGCCGTGGCGATGTGGAGTGTTGTCGGACAGGACGCTGAAGGGGCATCGGATCCCTCCTCCCACTTTTCCATGGTTACCGGCGGCAGAGGTCCGGAGGATCTCCCCCTGCTGGGCTCTCTTGGGAGAGCACTGAAGGGGGGGGTAGGCCTGCAGGTGCATCCTAGAGACAACATGGCTAAGCTTTAGGTTGGGTACTAGGGTAGGACACTTAGGTAAGACACTTGGTAGGGAGGTGCAAAGATAATTTACTATTTGGATAACCGTTCGAGGCATTACTATTTCAATACTGATATCGCTATTTGGTTATTCTACTAGTGCATGGAATCATGGGAATTCATCAGAAAATATGCCGGCTGTCACAAAAAAAGCTGGCTTTCCTGGGGGATGGTTTGGCCCGACGAAAAACGAAAAACAACTCACTGATCGTGATAGAGAATTCTGCATATGCAGAATTGATTGCAGTGCACAACGGCGCGCAAAACTCTCATATCAACCACTTGTGTGCCTCTTGGCCATCAGATGGATGTAGAGCAGCGGTCCCAAACCCCCGGGCAAAAATATAACATTATAGACTTTTTATGTCTGAATTAAGCCCCGAGTTTAACATCCATTTCGACATTAAAAGTTGTGGGCGTGTCAGCACTTTAATAAATAAATAGATGGTTGTGAAATCACAACGTTTGCCGTCACAATAAACGGTGGTTCCGATACACTTCACATCTACTAGGCTACTTTGTTCTGTAGGCTACTCTCGTTTGTTTACTGTATTCTTGTCACGCGAATAACCGGATAACCGTCGGATCGTGTTATTGGGATATAAAAAGAGTCCATTTGCACATCCCTAGGACTAGGGTTCTCTAGGCTATGCTAGGGTAAGATAGAGTATGCAAGGCTGTGCTAGGGTAAGGCAGAGTATGCTAGGCTATGCTAGGGTAAGGTAGAGTATGCTAGGCTATGCTAGGGTAAGATTGGGCAAGGTGGGCTATAGGGCTGTGCCATATCGTATCGTTTATCGCGATAAGTCCTCCCCACGATAAGTATTTTGTCATACTGCGGTAATGACGATAATTAATGACGTGTTTACATATGCGACAAACGTGGGCATGTAGAAGGAGAACAACAATGGCGGAGTTCCAAGCGTAGGCGAGGAGGAGTTAATGGAGAAAAAAGGAGCTACATCTGTAGTACGGACCTGGTTTGGGTTCAAAAAAGCAGACGTTAATCAAACGTCTGTTATATGCAAAGTGTGTCAACAAAAAGTACAAAGGATGGAAACACGTCCAATTTGTTCCACCACCTAAAGTACAAACACAGACCAGAGTATGAGGAGAGTCAGAAGTTGCGTTCGGGAAGACGTCAACGAGCAACGTGCAAACTCCTCTTACTCAGAAGGGGATTGCCAGCGCGTTTGCCAGTTGCACACCGTACGGTTCAAAAAGCAAACGCTGGGGAGAATTGACAGAGGCGGTGGCATTTTGCTTGGCAAAAGACTAGATTATGAATCCTGTGAGTATTGACGTTTGCATTTTCACTGGAATTGGCTTCTATTCACGACTATCATATCACTCCGCGAGTAGTCCCGTTCACTTTTCCTGACGGAAAATACTGACTTGATAGAATTGCTGAATTGTTTGCGCCAGTTGCCAAGCAACGCCTCAACTTCGGAGAACTATCATAATAAGGAAGTAAATCATAATAAGTCGGGACCGACTACCGACTTATTAATGAGCGTTCCGTTCATTATCCCTTACGTATTTGATGATGGTAAGGATTAAGATATATATTTTTTTGTTGGTTTTTTTTTGTTGGTCATTTATCGTCATCACAATAAATACCATGAAATATCGTGATATAGTTTTAAGTCCATATGGCCCAGCCCTAGTGGGCTACAGTAGTGACCAGATGGTCTCTACCAGAGCATATGATTGTGGGCAGAGCCTACCTCCAGACAGGGTGATGCTGGGTGGCTGCTGGATGGGTTTGGGTCAAGTGGCAGCTCTTCACATCTCAGACGGTCACCATGGCAACGCTCCTGTCTCTCCCACCTCCTCCACCTCCCAGGTGGAGGACAAAAACACTTGATAAATGAACCAAAACAAAACCCTAAAACAGAACCCCTAACCCTAAAACAAAACCCTTAAACTGAACCCCTAACCCGTAAACTGAAACCCTAACCCAAAAATGAAATAGGAGGAGCGGGAAGAGGAGGAATAAGAGAGACAAGACAAGACTACTTTAAACATCCAACACCTCCCTGTGTGTGTTGCTTTTATCTGGGAAAAATATATTTCTCCACTGATAGCTGCCTCCTTCAAAAAACAAACTAACCAACCTTTGTTTATCAGATAAGGTCAGGTAGACAACCTGGTCAGGTATACACCAGCGGCTACAGCACGTGTGACTGAGAAGGTTAGTGATGATGGTGAAATGTAAACCGACTAGTCCGACCACATACACCTCATCATGATGCTGTTGCACGCTGAAAGATGTTCACAACACATCAACAAGTGTGTGTTCTGGTCCTGTGTCCTGTGTCCTGTTCAGTGTAAAAAGACTCCGGAGTTAAAGACGAACGTGAGAATGTGTGTGTGTTTACCGCCACATGTCTCCGTGGTGGTTACACATTACCCTGAGGTCTCTGCTCTCAACTAACCGGTTCTCAACTTCCCTGCTCACCAACGACGGGTTCCTCAGAAGTGACCAGAGTTGTGATTAGGATTGCAAAATCAATAGTGTTCATGTGCCATTATGGGAACCAGTTCAGGATGATTTACAAGTAGACCAGTAGGTTGGTGGATCACTGACAATCGTCTACAAGACAAGTGAACATGACTAGCAGCCCAGCTAACTAGCTGGCCCAGCTAACTAGCATGCAACGGGCTGCATCCCATTAACAACTACACACTGCTACTAGCTGACAACACACACACACACACACACACACCATAGTACCAGCTGTAAGCAGTAGAAGAGACAGTAGAGAACACAGGAGGACAGTAGAGAACACAGGACAGTAGAGAACATGAGGACAGTAGAGAAAACATGGACAGTAGAGAAAACATGGACAGTAGAGAAAACAGGACAGAAGAGAACACATGAGGACAGTGGAGAACACATGACAGTAGAGAACACATGGAGACAGTAGAGAACACATGGAGGACAGTAGATAACACAGGAGGACAGTACAGAACCCATGAGGACAGTAGAGAACACATGGAGGACAGTAGATAACACAGGAGGACAGTAGAGAACCCATGAGGACAGTGGAGAACACATGACAGTAGAGAACACATGAGGACAGTAGAGAACACATGAGGACAGTAGAGAACACATATCAGTAGAGGACAGTGACTAGGCCCATGTTAACATGGTTCTGTATGTGTGACGTCACACTCGTAAACAGTCCAACAGGCCGAGAGGTGAGACTAACCTGGCGACGGGACGGAGACAGCGACGTCCCAACGGTGTCGTCGATGTACCGATCGGTCGGACAACGTCTCGGAAACCCGTAATGAGTTGTCGTACATCTAAATCCTACTCAACCCAGCTCTTTACTGTGGAGCTAACTTCCCTGACTGAGCTTAGTAGCAGAGACGTGACGTCACGACGCTCAGCGCGACAACGTCAGCACGTCACGTATAAGCCCGTGGCCGCGCCCCCAACCAATGGGGGGGGGGGGGGGGGGTAGTCAGTCACACAATTACGTTGTACTAAATTCTTAACTGCGATTCATCATCTCCTTTATAAACTTTCATTGTCTAAAGACTGTATTTCGTAAGTGAAATTACTTTATTCCAGCCTCATTACCTGCTGTGTGTGTAATCACTTAAAGTAGGTCAAACCCTGAGAAGTGAGAAGAAGTTAGAAGTAATTGTGTGCAGTATCCTAGATGTCTGTTTATATTATTATAATAATATCAAACAACTTTTGAATCAGTGAGAAGCAACACCTTACAGATTCCAAAATTTTAATAGAAGCAAATTAAACTATAAAATCGATTAATATTTGTTATACAAACTATACAAAAATAGCTAAAAACAATTCTAAACATACTTAATTAGTATTCTTCCGATTCATATTCACATTTTTTTAAGTTAAATAATTGACTATGTATAACTATGATATAATTAAGTATGATAGAACTAAGTTAGAACTATGTCATAACTTAGTTAATAGAGTTATAAGTATAACATTGTACCCTAGAAGGTAACTGTGTAACCGTTTTACACTGTTTTGCTTTTGGAAGAATTTGACTGTTTTGTTAAGGAAATATAATGAGTGCCTTTGTAGTCTGTAGCTGTTTTTGAAGCCAAGGTCTAATATTTGTCTAATATATTGTCTAACAATTATAGATTTAGCATACCTTTTACATTTGAAGCACCTAATGAATAAATGTCAATGTCAAATATTTCAGAAATGAGGATAGTAATAACACACATGAATACATTGTATAAATGAAAACACAGACACGTTTCACACACATACTTGGTTTAGTCTGGAGATATTTATTGTGTTTAATAACGTCTTTATTGTTGTTGTCATACAATAAATCTCAATCTCCAAGCTCTAACTACCCCACACCCATCAATTTATTAAATGCTATTCTTGAGTTAACTAGTGACCAGTAGAGGACTATGCATAGACAACATTGTGTGAACGACAGCACTAGCATGTGAGACCACAGGTCTGTTGTCTCCACCGACCCAAACCAAGGAGAGAACGTCAGACCATGCCAAAGGAGCTGAAACATGGCTGGAGGCTTAGAGCTCAGGGCAACTTCTCCAAACTAACAGACTTCAGGGTGAGGTCGTTGTAGATGGACAGGTGATTGATGCTGCGGAGGTCTCGGCACCGGTGCTGGAACTCCAACAGGTGGGAGCCATTCACTGCGATTCTGTACCCATTCCCGGTGCAGAGTATCTTCATCTGTCAGGAGAACCGTGTTTTGGACAGGTCAGTTACTGTCCAACCCCTCTGTACTGTCTAACCCTTACCTGCTCCTTAATGACCAGTCTAACCCCTACCTGCTCCTTAATGACCTGTCTCTGTACCACCTAACCCCTATCTGCTCCTTAATGACCCGTCTCTGTACCATCCAACCCCTACCTGCTCCTTAATGACTCATGTCTGTACCCTCTAACCCCTACCTGCTCCTTAATGACCCGTCTCTGTACTGTCTAACCCTTACCTGCTTGTTAATGACCCGTCTCTGTACTGTCTAACCTACCTGCTCCTTAATCACTCCCATCTGTACTGTCTAACCCCTACCTGCTCCTTAATGACCTGTCTCTGTACTGTCTAACCCCTACCTGCTCCTTAATGACCCGTCTCTGTACTGTCTAACCCCTACCTGCTCCTTAATGACCCATCTCTGTACTGTCTAACCTACCTGCTCCTTAATCACCCGTATCTGTACTGTCTATAACCCCTACCTGCTCCTTAATGACCGGTCTCTGTACTGTCTAACCCCTACCTGCTCCTTAATGACCTGTCTCTGTACCGTCTAACCCCTACCAGCTCCTTAATGACCCATCTCTGTACTGTCTAACCTACCTGCTCCTTAATCACCCGTATCTGTACTGTCTAACCCCTACCTGCTCCTTGATGACCTTCTCACCTCAAAGTCCTTTCCTTGGACGAAGGGGAAGGATCCTCCCCGTTCCTCCTTGCCCCACTTCTTGCTGATCTCACTGTTCCTCACGATCACCTTCTTCCCCATATCGTTGAAACGCACATTCAGGTGGAACACAATGTCACGACCTGAGGTCAGGTCCATTGTCACCCTGTAAAACACACATGTACATACATATAATTATATATATTATATATATATATATATATATATATATATATATATATATATATATATAGTTGAAGATATTGGTTGGGACTAACATGTTAGCGTGGGGTTTGATGGCTCCCTTAACGGTGATCAGAAGTTTGTCATAAACTCCCTCTGGAAGAGTTTGATTGTGAGGCACCACCTGGAAAAACAACAACA